>JAUTXW010004847.1:0-600000 GCA_030620095.1 Kuschelorhynchus macadamiae | reverse complement strand
ACCCAGGGGTGCAGTTTTATAGAGAAAAATACAGTAAAAGTTTAAGGAGATGTGTAGGAAAGGAACTTCACCTCTAAGTATAAAGGACGTCTACTGGCGAACATAAAAAATGCAATTTACGTAATTTTGTTTGACGTGTCTAAAATATGTTTTTAAAAAGTTATTTGAAGACGTATGATGGCGTTTTTTTCTGAAATTATAAAAGAAATATATTTTAATTGTTCGAAAAATTACGTTTATTTAGGTATATCTTCGTATTTACTTTTTTTATTATCTATGAGCAAACCACGAGGGTAGAAGGCTGTACTAGGTACAGTGGTTGGTTTAAATAAAGCTTAAAGTTTATTGATGCGGGATTCAAAGACTTGCAGATTAGGAGGAAAAGGAAAGACATTTGCTGGTAACACATTCCATAATCTGGACACTCTGGGAATAAAAGAGCGAGCAAAGTGGGAGCTACTTGGTCTTTGCAGTTGGAAGATGTAAAGGGTAAACAGGTTGGAAGAAGAAAAATATATTCGAGCTCGGAAAACAAAACCCAATTTCTTCTAGGCTGCTGTGGCAATTGAGGTGATGTGATCACGCCAACGAAGATCTTTCTGAAAATTGTTACCGACAAGACTAAAGGAATCTTTGGTTTTATGCATCTGATTATTGATTTGAATGATGTGGGCATTTGGACACGATTTGTGAGATAGTAAACAATGTTGTGTCTTAGTGGCGTTAAACTGGGCAAGGTTCTTTGCTCCCTATTTTACGATTTTAATGAGATCCTCGGTTAGAGTCAGGTTTGAGAAATTGTATATTGGAGTGGAGTGTGCTATCGCCAGCATAGCTGTGAATAGGATTGATGGCAGAAGAAAGCAGGTCAAGTGCATGGGGAATAAGGTAGGTGCCAACACTGAACCCTATAGACCGCTTGCATTGATTTGGTGAAAGTTTGATGAATGACCGTCAACCACTACAGAAATACTTCTGTTGGAAAGAAAACTGGCAATTCACGTACAAAGTTTTGGAGGAAGACCTTAGGCAGGAAGTTTGTTAAGAAGTGCGTTATCCTAGACTTGATCAAATGCTTTGGATATGTCGAGGGCAATAATTTGGACTTCTCCGTGGAATTCGATAAAATTATTCCAGTTGTGGGTTACAAAGGTGTTGTGGATCTTTGGTGGCGGAAGGCGTATTGCCTGGCGTGTATAAGTTTATACCTTTCAAGGTAATTTAAAAGATAATTATTGATATACTTACTTCTCCATTATCTTACTGATAATTGGGAGGAGGGATATGGGTCTGTAGTTAGAGGGAAGAGTTTTAAATCCCTTTTCGGGAACAGGCTGTACACGAGCAGTTTTCCAGCTTTTAGGAAAAATATCCTTGTTACAGGACATTTGAGATTACCTGGTGAGCATAGGGACGATTTCAGAAGCGCACTTTTTTAGGAATATGGCCGGAATACCATCAAGGCCAGAGAAATTTTTGGTATTAAGTGTTTTGGGAATATGTGGTATCTTTTTAATTTTAAAGGTAATTTCGTGCATATTGTATCGCAAAGGTGGTACTAATAGAAAGGGGAAGTGAAGATGGGGGATTAAAGTAGAATTTAAGGCAAATTGTTTTGGAAAAAGTTCAGCTTTTGCTTTAGACGCGGAGACGATTTCATAACCAGAAGTTAGGGGGGGAAGGAGCTTTTCCAGAAATTTTAATTGATATTTTTGGCAAGCGATCAAAAGGATTGGCTCTCATTTTAGCAAGAAAGAATATTGCCTTTTATGCGTAGATTGAAGGCATTTTTGGCTTCGAGAATTATGACATTGCAATGATTTCGTTCCTCGTTTTCAGACTGTAGATTTTCTGAAGTTTGAAAAAAATTGTTATTTTCGACTAGTATTTACGATTTTCTCGTAGCACACCGTCTGGGGCCAACGCCGTTAGTTTTGAACAACGACCAGAGTTGCCAGTCCGCGACGTACTGCATTCGATCGGATAGTTAATTAGTTTATAAATAAGCATGGTAAGACCAAACCACATATTGTCGTAACTAAATTGCGATACGGGCAGTTAGTATGGTTAATTTATTTGTATCTGATGGAATGTCTATTAGAAGTATAATCGGTTTTTGGTATAGCTAATTGATTTATTTACATAAATATAAAAACTTATCAATTTACCAGTAAGTAAATGTTAATATTTCCAATGATGCCTTACATCCACGACAATAATTAAAGATACAGTCAAAGATTTACCTTCTGCACTAAATCAACGTACGGAATTTAATAAATAGAATATTAGGTTAGGTTAGGTTAGGTTTTAGGTTTCGGTATGTAATACAAGAACAAGTTTTTTGTTTTTGTTACATTTTGGTTTTCTATTGAACATAATTGTTTATTGTATTAAAGGGTCGTTTAAAAATTCGAAAAATTTTTAATTCAATTTTTAATGGCCTAGAAATCATTTGTCATCACCATTTCAGAAACTTCTTGTAATTAAGATAACCCGATAAAAATGTATAATTTCTTCGTTAACGACTCGTTCGGCAAAAGGGGTCGGAAAAGTTAATCTTAGTTCTCAAAATTACATCCAGAAGGTAGATTATCGCGAACTTCTCAAATAATTCAGTCATCATCGAATGGGGTCAAATTAGAAACACTTTCCCATTTCCTCGGGAAATCACCTGCGGGAGTTAGAGAAAATTCAATCACTTTCTTGCTTGGAAAAGATTTTCATTATGGGGGGAATATTTCAGAAATTCTATATATATCCAGTTTAAACTGTTTTGTAAAAAAAGGAAAAATGGGAAATTAATAAGAAATACTTTGTTTGGCAAAGAATAGCCAAATTGATTTTCTAAAAATCATAATAATAAAATCGCATTATTTTCCCATTTTTATGCATATTTTATAGTGTTAATTTACTAGCACAAAAAAATCTAGCATGAGCAATTAGGAAGTAGGTATGTCGAAAAATGTATGTTCATAAATCAAGTTTTTTTTCATCCGTCGTAAAAGGGAAGTATTGTAATCGTGAAAAAATCGCCCTCCGAGATTTTTTCAGATCTTTACGTTTCAGGGTCCCTAGATGCTGAAAAACATGTTTTCCCAATTCCGTCAGTGTGTCTGTCTGTCGGTCTGACTCTTCGCGGCATAACTAAAAAACCATTTACCCGATTGATTTCAAATTTTGGTCAAATATTATGGATCATATGGGGATGATTGGGTAACATTTTGGTAAAAACCCAATAAGGCAAAACAATATGGCGGCCTAGTGAAAAAATATTACTAAAAAATTTCTTATCCAAATTGTCTCAAATTTTGCACAAAAATCAAGTACTATGTAGAAATCAACTGGTCAAATTTTAGTACGAACGCAAGATGACCGAACAAAATAACGGCTTTATATAATATTTCAAAATTCAACCTAAAAACTACATAATGGACTAATTTCAAATTGTATGCCATAACTAATTGTGCTATAGAGATCAACTAGTAAGACTGTGGTATTAATTCAAGATGGCGAAACAAAATGATGGTCAAATAAAATATTTTGTAATCGTGAAAAATCATCCTCTTACATATTTTCAGGTTTTAGCGTCCCTAGATGCCAAAAACTTATTTTATCAATTCCGTCGGCCCGTACGTGTCTGTGACTTCCAATTTGAGTCAAAAATTGATGGATGACCTGGTAATGTTTTGGTAAAAATCCAATATGTCGGAATAAGATAGCGGGTTAGTGCAACGTTAAAATTATATTAATAAAAAACTAATTATCCAGTTTGCTCAAAATTTGCAACAAAATCAAGTGTTACATAGAAATGAACTGATAACATTTTGGTGTAATATAAGACAGCAAAACAAAACGGCTACCAATAAAATATTTAAAAAATCGGCCTGGAAAAAATACCCATTAGATTAATTTCAAATTTGTGCAAACGTGTGATATAGATAAAAACTGGTAAAGTTGTCGTACGAATTTAGGATGACGGAACAAAATGACGGGCAAATAATACTTTCAAAAATAAATGTAAAAAAATCTTATTCATTTGACTTTTTGCAGAAAAATTAAACGTGATATAGGGATAAACTGGCACGAATTCAACATTTCGCAACACAATGACGAGATGTGTTACTGTAACAACTACTTATTGAATTTATTTTAAATTATGTCCAAAAATCAACTGTAGCATAGGTAGAAACTGGAAAAATATTGGTAGCAATCCAATATGATGGAATAAAATGGGGCCAAATAAAAATATTTGAAAAGATAGTATATATGTGTTACTAAATGACTATGTATGTATCAGCTGACTAGGTTGATTTACAAAATCAAGGACCGTTTCATAATAGCGACTATATGAAAAAATATTTTGGCGTGGCAAGAATTAAACCTGAAAAATAAATCCATATTGAATCTGTTAAACCTCTGATCAAAATTAAACTTATCATGTAGTCTTCCGGTCTTTTAAATTTCAAAACAAAATATCATAAACATTTACACATAATTTCCATACTTTTAATTATTTTATTATAAAAGTGTATAAAATGGGTGGACTGACATAAAGGAAGTATAGACTACATTCTCGAAGGTATGAAGGTTTAAACAAAAAGGTGCAAATATGTTAAAATTAAGCAAATTTTTAAAATCATTTCTCAGTATCAAAAACCATTTATGATTCATATTCAAAAAAACTGCTCGCATAAGGTTACATATCTAGCGAATAAATAGGTCGCGTGTGTATACATTATTATTTCATAAATCCAAAACACCTAATTTAAATACATATTTAACGTTCACAATATAGGAAACTTACCAGTAGACTGCGAAGATTATGTGTATGAACCAGTCAACTAACCTGAAAAAATATAATAGTATAATAGTAATATTGTTATTTTATACTCCAGCTTAAAAAAAGAAACAAAAAACGTTTTGTATAGTTTAAAAAAAAAACAAAAGTTTAAGCTCCTAATTTAATCTACAAAATCGAAAACTCAGTATTCGTCGGTTTTATTATTGATAGACGTTATTATTTTTCAGAGCAGCAGAGTGTGACTGTTATCTAAAACAAATTATCTTCTAAAGAACTGCATTTGTGATGGTATAATATGGTTTTCAAGAATTAACAAAAAATATCTCCGCTGATCTCTAAACATGTATAGAATTCCGATCAAATTATCGCCGCTTTTATACTAGCATTAGTAGCTGTTGATTTCAAAGTTTGAGCCACTAACGCTGTTTCATAAAACAGCAATTATTATATTCAATGTAATAAAAATAATGAAAAAATACACTTATGTACAACTCATAAATTTAGAAAATAATGTAATCGAGCATCTTGGATATTTGCAAAATGCACAATTACTTTTGTATCTGTCAAATACGCCAGTCGTTTGAACCATCCTTTAGGTTTGACGAACTGTATATACTATTCTTTGAAATGAAACAATAACATCTTCCTTGGACAATAGAGTTGAACGTTTATTACTAAGCCAACGTTTCGGCACCAATTTGTGCCATCATCAGGGCTAAAACACAAAGGAACGCTCTAAATCTAATTATATACTTAAAGCAAAAGGTAGGTGAACTGAAGCACATACATATGCATATACATACAACATACATGTAGGCATACACACATACACACAACATGTTCACATCTACGCAGATTAAAAACAGAAAAAGGAAAAAAACAACACTTAGGGTATTATTGTGACAAACTGTTAAAACAAAGAGATAAAACCAACTCATCTGAGGTCACTTGGGAGTTTGCTTAATTAGTTTAATTGTTAATTTACTCTAACTTGGTACCTGGATAAACAATGAAACTACATAAAGAGGGTAGACGTCTTAGACCGATTGTCTCATGTATTAACAGCCCAAGCTGTCGTTTGTCCAGGTTTCTTAATAACATTTTAAAAAATCTGATTCCAAATTTTCAATTTAATGTTAAGAACTCATTTGAGGTTACCAATCGACTCCGAAACCTTTCGATGCCTCCGGGTCATACATTAGTATCGTTGGACGTAAAGTCCCTTTTCACTAAAATCCCTAGAGACCTCATAATAAACATAATTGACCGTGACTGGCAAGACATATGTCGTTTTACTGAAATAGACAAACAAACATTCCTTCGCTTGATAAAATTCATTTTCGATTCCAGTTATTTTGTATACAGAGGGGAATTTTATAAACAAAACCTCGGGATGCCCATGGGTGATCCAATTAGTCCAATCTTGGCTAACATGGTGATGAACTACATTGCAACTGCTGTATTTGCAAAATTAGACTTCAATTTACCGTACCTTTTCATCTATGTGGATGACACATCACTTGCATTCCAACCAACAAAATAGATCACGCACTTAATACATTCAACAGCATTAATCCGGACATTCAGTTCACGATCGAAATTGAAACAGACCATTGCATTCCATTTCTTGATGTTCTAATTATTAATCGCGATAGCAAAATACTTTTAGATGTTTACAAAAAACCTTCAAACTCCAACACAGTGCTAAACTATAGATCGTCACATCCAATGCACCAAAAAATTAACATTATCACTCAGGCAAAGAACAAGATATATTCATTATCAGACAAAATATTTTGGCCAAAAAACTTAAATAATCTACGAACCACGTTACAATCAAATAATTATCCCAACTCTTTAATCAATACTGTTCTAAACAAGAAACCTTCTTCTCACTTTTCTCTAATTAACCAAACCGATCGACCGAATTTAAATACTAAAAAATACTTCAAGATGCCATATATCCATAACTTATCTGAATCCCTTGCTAAGAAGCTCACCACACAAAATTCTCAAATTGCTTTTTACAATACTAAAAAAATAGGCAAAGTATTTTCAAAGATAAAAGAACCCATAAACTCATTAACACGCAATAATATAGTGTACAGAATCCCGTGTGGACATTGCCAGTCCTTCTATATTGGTCAAACCACACAATTGCTTAACAAACGCTTAGCACAACATAAACGAGATTGCAACATTATATACAGGGACAACCCAAAAAGTGGCTTAGCAATCCACCACTTTAGTGAGGGACATCTGTTTGATTTTACAAAAACAATAATTCTACCTAACCTAACCTAACCTAACCTAACCTAACCTAAGCTAACTTTTGCGTCTCCCCCGGTATCCACTGTGCATCTATATATCGATCGACGCCTGCTTCCTCTCCACTTCCACCTATACATAAGTACTACACACCACACATTTGCAAATACATATTTTTGATCATATAGTTTAAAACCTTTATTCTTCTCAGCGGCATAAAATTCCTCTGCTCGTTCGTTGTTTTATTTTGTGTTTGTGAAGTAACAACAATATGTATGTCTATTTAGACTACATAAGTAATTAGAATTTACTAGGTGAGTCAAATTCAAGAAATTACAACAAGTATTGGGAAAAAAACCTAATTCATTGTTTATCCAGGTACCAAGTTAGAGTAAATTAACAATTAAACTAATTAAGCTAACTCCCAAGTGACCTCAGATGAGTTGATTTTATCTCTTTGTTTTAACAGTTTGTCACAATAATACCCTAAGTGTTGTTTTTTTCCTTTTTCTGTTTTTAATCTGCGTAGATGTGAACATGTTGTGTGTATGTGTGTATGCCTACATGTATGTATGTGTATGTATATGCATATGTTTCAGTTCACCTACCTTTTGCTTTAAGTATATAATTAGATTTAGAGCGTTCCTTTGTGTTTTAGCCCTGATGATGGCACAAATTGGTGCCGAAACGTTAGCTTAGTAATAAACGTTCAACTCTATTGTCCAAGGAAGCTGTTATTGTTTCATTTCAAAGATTAGGATTAGTGGACGAAAAACCTACCATAAAATCTACTGTATATACTATGTATATATTTTCGTATGTTATATAGTTATATATTACACTAAATGGTCTTTTACAATAATAATTTTATATAATTAAAATGCAATAAAAGTTAATTGTAAAATTGTTAAGGCTGAATTCTGAATAGAAGTTGAAATGTAGTATGTAAGAATTTTTGTGCTTGTCTTCGAGCCTTCGTACCTGTGCAGACGGTATCTCTAAAAATAAAAACAATTTGGCAGGTCAAAACATACACATCTTTCCTATAAAATATACAGTTTTTTTTGTATTAAATCAAAAAACTGGAAAAAATTAGTAGTGTCGTTTATTTTAGTATGTTTTGTGGTTTCTTTCCCTATATTTATTATACTATAATAGCTAAGCAGTCGTTTTTTTACTTGTTAAATTTCTTGATTTGGCCAACAGGACGTGCCATGGCTATGGTTAGACCCAAACGTTGGGCGAATTTTCTAGTTATCTAACTCTAATGAACGATTTGATAAATATATTATATTTGTCGATAATCTGTAACATTTTTAGACATATATTAAGTTCTCCATTTAAATATACACCTGTTTTTTTATTATTTGTTTTTATTAGTCGTGCCAGCTAATAAATTTTCTGTGACATATTTAATTATTTAGTAAGTTTTACGACACTTTCATTCTTGTTCTACCATATTCGATTCCTACCAATATTATACGAGTTTCTACTTACGCCACACTTGATTTTTGGACGTAATTTAGAATAAATTGAATAAGTGGTTTTTTTACACCGATTATTTATAATTTTTGTAAAAATTTGAAGGCAGTTGCATAACATTTTTTTAAGTTGATTTTTTAAATATTTTATTTTATCGTCATTTTGTAGACTATATCACACTTAATGCTTGTACAAAATTTGAAATTAATCTAATAAGTAATTTTTTCAGACTAGCCAAAATTGAGGTAATTTGGATATTTTTTTTAACATTTCACCAAGCCGTCATTTTATTTTTTAGCTATGTTATGAAAATTGACTGACAGACAGAATTGAGGAAACATGTTTCCGGGCATCTAGAATTGCTAAAACTTGAAGCAGCCATGAAGAACCTTGGAGGAGGATTTTTTTCACGATTACAAACATTTTATTTGGTCGCCATTTTGTTCCGCCATTTTGAATTCATAACACAATTCTACTAGTTCAACTCTATACTCAGGCTATTTTTTTTAAACATTTTATCAAGCCGACATATTTTTTCGCCACCTGGGATTCATACCAAAGTTTTACCAGATAATTTCTACGCAATACTTGATTTTTGTGCAAAATTTCAGGCAAATTGAATAAGTAGTTTTCTAATAATCATTTTTTTAACATTCCACCAGGCCGCCATATGCTTACTACTATTACTAAATCAACGTTGTATAAACCCACCTTAACAGAAATGTTTGAAATATATCGTTACGCAATTCTCAAATGCTATTATTACATTACTACATCTATTTCGGCTACATGTGTGAGGTGTTAGATATCCAACTCAATAAAGAAGATGCTTTTAATTTAAAAAGTGAAATGAGAAAACTCTCAAATATCTTGCTTTCTCAGCATAAGATTAGAGGCCATTTACCAAATTGTGTTGGTGTTCAGGCGTCAAGGGTCGTCCATTCACATACTCAACACTTGTGTTATTTCAGAACAAATTCGTTCTAGGATTAAAGATACACTCTCGAATGCGGGGTAAGATGTTTCGCTAGTCGTTGCTACAGTTAGATTATCTGTTCTCCTCTACTCTATGCTGTAAAGTTTTTCAGTCAGTGTTTATCTATTATTTTGTTTTCTTTACAGTCTAGTGAATAACGTCCTCGTCATTGTATTCAATGGTACTGAAAACATAAAACTATTTTTTTTTAATGACGCTCAGTAGCCAAGGTGATTTGGATTCTATTCTTTAGATAGCAGTTGGTAAAGTTAGAGCTAAAACGAACTGTTTTAGACATTATTTTGTTATAAATCAATCTGGGAATATTTCTAGAAATATTATGGGGAAATGTTTCCAGTTTAACTGTCTTTTGTTTTAAGTTCTTCTCTTAATTTGCTTAGATTTTAAATTTTTAACCTTTGGAATATGTGAAATAAATAAATTTATTAGAAGAAAAATTAACTTTTGTAATATTTAAATAAAAAATAGTGTTGTATTAGGTATACTTAACGGACAGGGTTATTCAGCATAAAGTGAACTGTCCCCTTTTTTACCTTAAACGACCATATTTAAAAATTTTACAACAGCAATATTAGAGCTAAATTTGACTTTTGGTAAAAGCGCTGTGGCAAAAAAAGTATTTTTTTTAATGAAATAACCCCATATCTAAATAATTTTGTTAATAGCCCATATTACTCCGTTTTATAACTTTGACTTTAAGTCACAAAATCCGGGAAAATATCAGGGTCAAGGTATAATAATCGTTTATAAATAACATGACCACCAGTTTTATTTAGATGTAATTAATTATACAAAGTTTTCAAGGAGCTGATTTTAGAATGTTTATTGCATTATCAGGGCACTTACAGAAGAGAGTGATAACTTCTAAACGTACTTTTAAAGACAGTTTCATATCGAAAGATCACGGAACAGTTTTAAAAGTAAACGCTTATTTTGTAACAAATATTTGTTAATCACCATGACAAAGAGGTCAAGGGGCTTTTTAAAAATGTATTTAAATATAAATTCAATTCTAGAGAAAGACGTACATCAAATGACTATCTTAATTAAAGAATAAAATATTGTTTAAGCTAAAAAGAAAAGGTTATGGCTCGGTAACTCTTCCTTGAAGATATATTACCCAAAAACTCGGAAAAAACGGTCACATCGGCTCACTCTTGTGAAGTTCTGTATTAGGACCGGAAGCAAACTGGTTTTCTAAAGTATTAAAGTTATATCACAGGACTGTTTTCTTTAACTTATAAACCAAGCTATAAACGTACTCTTGCATCGATACCAATTTCTCAAGTGTGTTACATTAATATATTTAATGGTTTAAGTTCAACGATTCGGTAGGGAAACTTACACCCTGTAAATGTTGAATCATATCTTGAAAAGCATAGACTATATTCCAAATAACAAATAAGATATTGGATCCATTTAAATTAAGCTTTCTACTTTGCGTCAGTGCATTTCTTAGAAATCAGGGTTTCTTCATAAATCCGCAAGCAAATCCGTGTCTCTTGTTTAAGTCCTGAAGTAAATTAAAATTCTTCCCGTTTTCGTGCCGAATACCTAACTCGTTGTGGAAGTAAATTACAGTACAACGTAGCAAAGGAACTAAAGAAACTAACACTAGCGCTCCGCTCTGGCAAATACAGAAATTATCTCAACGAATTTGAGAAATTTAACTTGCATCGATCTGGACAGCGTTTCTCCTTAATTATTCTCCCGTGGCCAGTCTGGATACTTTTATTTTTCTGAAGAGTCCGTAGTCTGAAATTTTGCAATGTTTTATTTTTAGTAGGTACGGCATATATATATATATATATATATATATATATATATATATATATATATATATATAAAGCCTTGTATCTAATGAAAATATATTTAAGATATTCTTGCCAACCCTGAAACTCAGTCCTTAGCATCCGCGAAGGGATGTGTGTGCCATTTGGGCAGCATTTTTCACTGTTTCAAAATCCGTTTGAGGATTGAGTTTTCACGCAGAAACCCTGTAAGTTATATGCCCGATTTAGAAATGCACCACTTCTTAGCGGCCACTGTGTGTCTCTCTCTTAATCCACAACTGATTTTTTAATATAAAAGGCGGTTACAACTGAAATGTCGTTTCTCGGTTATTTGTTAAAAAGAACTGATAGAACTCCTAGCTCTTTCAGTTTTCAAAAATTTTAGAACATAAATAAATCGTTTTATCTCATCTCTAAAATGTGTTTATAAAGGTAGGTTGGTATTGTATACTTATAGTTATTTTATTAAAAAACTCAATAAGCAGAATACATTTTTCCCATCTGGTTATGCTACATGATAAAGGACATAAAAGTTACCGGAAGCAACATAAATCATGGAATAAGGATCTTAAATCACTATCATGTCCTATAAGCATAACATAAAACGCATTGCATTGTGACATGATATTTATTAAGAAGTACTTTTAGCTTTCAGAGCCGAAGTATGAATGACAGCCATACTGGACTCGGTAGAGAGATATCATTATTTTTTGGAACTGCCCATGAAATTTTTAAAGATCCAGCGGTTACAAATGGTCTAGCTGTAAAATTTACTCGTCTGCCCAATTTACCTATAGCAATAAAGAATCCTTTTGGATAAGGGGATAAGGAAGATGCTTCCGCGCCAAAATGACCACCGAGGATATAAACTTTATTTATGATGTCGAAAGTCTTATTCAAAACATATAAGTAGTGTCAAAAAGCAACGGACCGAATGTTGTCATGTCATAATAAGAAAAGATTTATTTATTTTCAGTTTAAAGAAACTTAAGAAAATATAGCTAGTTACAAAATTATTTTGGAACGATTTTAGGTTTATGTAAACATATTACAAAATATATTTTTTTAGAGATAAATTCTAGGCAACATTGGCAAATACACGGTGTGTTTTGTCTGCTTTTTCGACCAGTTAATCACTATGTTTTTAAATAAAATTCCACATATTACTTCTTAATTGCTTTTATACTTTGAAAACAATTAAAGTATTTGATTTGCTGTATAAAGAATGTTTAGGAACTTGAGGAGAGTAAAACTTTTATAAAAAGAAAATAGTGCGGTTGATTTAAAAAAAAATAAAAGTTGATGAAAAATATTTCTAGAAATTATAAGAAAATTCTTAAACTGATTTTATTGAGAACTTCCCTGGTAAACTACATATACCAATTAGGTTATCTTCCATTCCCATATTACATAAGATGAATCTATAAGATGGCAATTCCGGGTAATTGTCTTAATCTAATCTGTAAATTACTCCTTGCATAAAAGGAACAATTCTTAACAAGGGAGGTTCTGGGTAAAGCCAATTTACCGATTTTTTATTGACGCGGTCCTTACCGGTCCTCAAATATGTTTTTTTAATATGTTTTGCCAATAAATAAATTTTGGACAACAAAAATAACAAACAGCTCCCCGTTGCGTATATTTTCCCAAACAATAACCAACAATAAACACACAGGCCTATGCGTGTCCAAGAAATAACGCCATAACGCGAAGAGAAATCAAAGTCCGACAATTTTCTATGTTCGCAGTATCTTGCCGCATTATCTATATTTAGATAAAAAATATATTAAAAAAAAAAACTAAAGAGTAAGTTTCTGATTTAAAAATTAAATTATTCGAAACGTCTGAAAAACTAGGTTTTAGCAATTTCGCTCCTCGGGTATCTTCTTTGTGGACCCAGAATTAAAGTATTCATTTTATTAAAAAAAAGAGAGATTTAATTAAAATTTTGATTTTTTATTTTTATAGTCGGTTTCAAGAGTTGAGAAGTAGCCCAAAAACATAAAATAGCACTTATGCTACACTTCGGATCACACTATTTGTTGTTTTTTACCGGTAAGACAAATTGCAATAATATTTCGTATAATAAAATCCGTGACTGTTTAACATTGTGGGTGTTTCTTAATTACGGAAGTAATTAGGTACCATTATTATTGTATGTGTTAATATGCCTACAACTAAAATTTGAATGTTTCCAGTTCACAATAATGTCACCGTAAAATAGATTTTAATTAGGTCTCAAACTAATATAATTTTGTCGTAAGCATGCTTCCTAGATAACCCTAAAAGGCAGAATAAGGATATAGTTAAGAAGAATATGTATTATCATTAAATTATCTCGATATTATCTAAATTTTTCTAATTGCCAGTTTCTAAATTAAAAATTATCATAACTTACATTACACGTTTCTAAAAACACGAATTCAGATATATGACTATTAGGCTAAACGTAAAAACGATGAATCGAGATTAACAATATTAATAACAATGTAACAACAAGTAAATACCATTATGTACATGCCGGAAGAAGGTGTTTTGTAAAATATGGCCTTTATATCAGCCTGTTACACAATGCAAACTTCGCAACGACTTATTTGTAGGATCACTAAATGTTAATATAAAACGTTCGTCTGTATAATTTTGGCCACTACCAAATTAATCTCATAAATCATGACCATTTAAATTACCTAAAATTGATTGCCTTAATTATAGTGACTCTCCTTAGTTCCCAAATTTCATAATCATTTAATTGTTATTTTCATTGTTTAAAAACAATCGTTTAAATTGGTTTCGGTTGAGTTTGCGTTTTAGATTTAAATTACTAGTCATGGCCAATGTGGAAAGACTTTTTGGATAATTATAGGTCTCTAATAAACCAAATGCTAGACATCCTGCATTTGTGTTTCATCACAATAATTTAAATATTGATTGTAAGAATTAAGGATATTCCTAATTTACTATTTTACGAACACTAACAAGCAATAATTGACTATTAATATGATATATTGACAACAAGATGTAAGCGTTAATTATCTATGTTAATTCTTAAATAATATTTAAAGAAACGGTATGTTCTTGGTTTCAAACGATAAAGTTTTTGAATATTTTAAGACTCCAAACAATATCTGTAGAAAAATAATATAAATAATAAAAATAAACGATTTTATTTTTTTTGCGTCAATCGTATTTTTTTATTAGTGTTGTTCGGGGTATCCCAAAAATAAAGAGAGGGTTAGAAAAAATTATTTTTCGATTATTTTAAACCAGTGCCCCCTTGTAGAGATTTCAAAAAATTTTTCAAAATGCGATAACTTTTTTCGCTTTACGAAATAAAACTACACCAAACAGTTAAGTGTATTTTTTAATGAAGTCAGCTGTTTACAAGATAAATTATAAACAGGGCCCCATACATATATTTTTTAAATTTCATTGTTCGCTTTATTTTTCTTACAGTTTAAAAATTTTAGTGTAATATTCAGGATGTTTCAAAAAACATGCGCTAACGCTTAAAGGGAGATTCTTTGTAAGAAAATAAGACGAAAATTTTACAAATATTATTGTTTCTTTAGTAAATCCGAAAGAGTAAGCGTTAATTGATTAAGATTCTGTACAACCTCCAAGGTACAAAAGAATATATTTTTACGGTATTCAGCAGTTTTCACTTCAATCCTGGGCACAGGTATGGGTAATCCCTGACATTCTCAATACAAAAATAGTACTCCACTCATTTTGTTTTTAAACTACTGGCTTTATTGTTTAGGATAAGAAATAACACACAAAAATGCTTCTTAGTTTATGATATAACTCGTTTTCAAAAACTAAAATTTAATATAATGTTAAAGGGTTACAAATGACGGCCTAGGGAAATTTTAAACAATTTATTACTAAAAAAACTAATTATGCAATTTACCTGAACTTTAGGACAAAAAAAGTATTACGTAAGAATGAAACGAAAAAAATGTAGTACCAATGCAAGACTGCGAAACAAAATGGCGGTCTAGTGAATTGTTGAAAAAATTATTACTTAGAAACTATTTATCCAATTTACCTGAAATTATGCACAAAGATTAAGTTTTATGTAGGAATGAACTGGTAAAATTCCAGTATTAATCTGAGATGGTGAATCAAAATGGCGGCATAATAAAATATTTTAGTCCCTAGATCGAAAAAAACCTTTTTCCCAATTCTATCGGGGTCTATCTGTTAGCTCACGATATAGCTGTAAAACTTACACGATTGACTTCAAATTTTCGTCGAAAGTTAGGGTCAGGTTGGGAATGACCTGGAAATATTTTGGTAAAAATTCAATTTGACGGCACAAAATGGCGGCCTAAATTATCCAATTTACCTCAAATGTTGTACAACAATGAAGTATTAAAACGAACGGGTAACTTTTTGATAAGAATCGAAGACTGCAGAATAAAATGACGTCTAATAAAATTTAAAAAATCAGCCTGAAAAAATTACTTATTAGTTTTATTTCAAGTCCAAGAATTAAGTGTGATTATAATATTTATAATAAACTGGTACAAATTGTAGTACGAATTCAAAATGGAGGCATAAAAAACTGTTTAAAAGAAGAATTAAAAAACCTGTTATTCAATGCGGCTTAATGCAATTTTTAAAAAATCGGAGTAAAAAATTGCTTATTTTAGTTTACATTATGTTCAAAAATCAAGTGCAACATAAATAGAGATATGTTGGAATAAGATGGTGTGCAATAAAAATGTTGAGAAGACGAACTAAATTAAACTACACTTCACTAATCATAATAAAAGAAAAAAATCATAACAAAGGAAGTTCCGGGTAAAAGAGTTTACCTTTCTACTTGTCTATAAAAATGTATATAAAATTGGGCAGATTGATGGGCTGCTTAAGGTTAGAAAATTTATAAAGAAATATATATAGTTTTAATATTGTAAATTTCTACACCAATCCTTAAGTCTTAATTGATAATATGGAATCAATATTAGATGGATCGAATGTCGTTTTTCAGCAGGAAATGTTTAGTGCCTTGTGCATTGCAAATTGTTTAAAAAATAAAATTTCGAGTTATATAAATAAAAGTAAATATTTGTTTTATTTTTTCCCAACGCAGCAAATCTCCGGTTTGATGCCCCTTTAGAGTGGCGCTCGTGTTCGTTGCACGCGCGTTTACGGGGGTCAAGATTATAAAAGTATTTTCAATAAACTTCTTTTTCCGTAGTTTGAAAAAACTAAAAGTAAAACTTCAAAGTGTACCAAATGTGATGTAGCACTTTTTAATAATTTTACAAAAGAAAACCTCTTATGAGTAAGTATGTTAAATTACAAGTTGTTAAAAAGAAAACTTTTAAAAAAATATATACTATCCTGCCATGAAAAAAAAATCTGAAACTTAACCCACATACTTAAAGGAACTTTTTGTTCTAAAACCAGTTAAAGAATGTTACTTTATATATTTATAAACTTTTGATTGCTTTTAGTTCTTTTTTTATATTTGGACATACCACGAAGGCTCGAGGCCTAAGAATAATGCCCCTCTTACATTAAACCGTGGTCGAAGTTTCCATCGAAGTTCTCTAAATACCGAAACATGCATTTGCACTTTACGGTACCTTTATCGACAACGTGTTAGTACTGCTGCCGTCGTTATTGTATCTACAAAAACTACTATATATTGCTAGCAGCCCGTCTCTACACGGAACACAGTCTTCTCCGGGTGGTCACCCATGCAAGTACTAACCGCACGCGGTGATGCTCTACTTTGATTATCGTCTGAGATCATACCAACGCAAGTCACCACCGCACTTGTTATATCCGAAGGGCCACAGGCGATCAATTATCGAGTCCTGATAATGAATAGAACAAAAGTTTACTTAACGATATGACAATAAAACATTACATTAAAGTCACTTATATATTATTAATTGTTTACTTATGTTATTTAAAGATCTGTTATTCTTTATAATTTATATTATTTTGTTAGGCGGCCGTCATATTGTTGTTTTTATAAGGCCTGAAACCGCCCTGGCTATTTCTTCAGAGTCTGTTATATTTTTGGATACCTGCTATACATCTTGGTTAGCAAATCGTGTTAATATCTGCGTAGGTTCTTACAATTTTGCCAGAGACCTAGATACAGGCTGCTAGCTCTATAACGTGGCAGCGAAAAACACATTTAAAATATTTTTTACATGGTCACTTAAATAGTTCATTAAGAAATTGAGATAATTTGTAATATCGTCGTTAATTTGCCCATGTACTTTTTAATTATAATTAGAACCACGAGCTCTTCTAAACAAAACTCTTAAGTGATATATGTATCACTCAGATCACAAACAAAATTTACGGGAAGTCTCCACAGAGTAAGCGGTATTAAAGAACTAAAAATAAACAGTATATGGTGTAAGCATAAAAAAAACAAGGACACGAGGTATTGCGTTATTAAAATGTCTAGTACGACTTGTGTTGGCTGAAAAAGATTGCGGTCGCGAATGAATAATTTCTTTGCGGTTTGTAAATATTTGTAGCTTATCTTACTGAAAAAGAAATTAATTGGTAGGCTGATTAAATTATGTTTACCATTTCTTATCATAGACCCCATTTAGAGCTACTCCTACACAATTTCATTCGTATTTTAAATGGTATAATTTAGACAGCAATATTACTTTCTTATTTATTTTTTCTTGGATTTCACTGCGATTTTGATGCATAGTATATTTATTTAATTTTTAGAGATAGCCTGCAGCAAAGCAGTAACAAAATTTGACTCGTACTATAAGAATAAGAGATTTTAATAAATACAAATATAAATATGTTTATCTGTGACATATCAAACTTTCCCTCAAGTAGAATATAATAATTTGACTTTATATCACAGCTTTCAATAAATAAATATGCATTTTTAAGCATGTAGAATATAATGTATATTTTTGGTATAGTGGATATAAAAAATATGAATTTTTATGACATTTCAGAAAAAAATATGAAAGAGTCAAATTTACTGCAAAATCAGAGTTAACGAACCGTGTACAGTACACTAAAGCATAATTGATTTGCTCAAGAGCCACTTCTTTAGAATAAAAAAGACCGCCTAATTGCCAGTCCTTAATAATTCAGTATGGTAATGAATCGCTTCTTTACAAAAAGTCCAAAAGGGAGAATATACCACAGTTTAGCCAAAATTATTTGGCCACCCCTATTCATACTTTTAAGAGCAAATGATTCAGTTTCCTTCTTTCCAAAGGATGTGTTAATAAATTATGGATTCTTTTATTATGGAAATTAGGAGCAAAAGACAATACGGTAAAATACATTCAGGATTACTGCCAGTAATTAACTTAAATATCTACGAATAGGTAACCTTTCTTAGATTTAATACTTATCTATTTATGTCAACTGTAGAATATAGTGCACCTTGCTGTATTTTTTCCCAAATTCGAAAATTATTAAAAATATTTTTTTCTTCTTTATGTTTCGGTTCTTTCTGGATAAGGATTGTTTATTGCATAGTGAGTAATGTGGAAACGTGGCTTAACCATAAAAGTGCTTTTGTTTACACTAACAAAGATTAATAGAAATTTAATGCCATTTAACTTAAGCTTTTATAGATACATAGTAGTTGAACAAGTTCAGTTGTACAAATTATTTCACTTGTCGGGACTCATCAGTACATCACTGATTTCAAAATTTTAATATCTGTCAGTTTGTTTGAGAGTTTGAGATGTAACCGAGAAACAAATTATGGTTTGCAGCCATATATAATGTTTTTTTAAATGGATTTATTGCGTTTAGAACATTCCGTGGACAAACTAGCCTACATTTTAAACGTCATAAACAAATTAAACCATGGATATCAAATCGTATTATCCAATCCTACCCTGGATAATACTAACAGATATAATGAATTTAGAAACAACCGTCACAAAAAAAATTGCCAAAAAAAAACAGTGAACACAAATGATATTACAAGATACATTAGCAGCTTAAAAATAGTTCTGGTATGGATGGCATTGCATCTAGAGTACTTGAAACATTACATTTGCATCTTTTGGATATACTGTGCTACATAATTAATTTAATTTTTCAAACTGGTAAAATACCTGATTGTTTTAAAATCTCAGTTATAACTCCTGTATATAAACAATCAGGTACTAAAAATGAAATAAGTAATTATCGACCCATAAGTGTAATAAATAACAATTTTTTATTTAGTAATAACATATTATCTAAAAATCAAGACTTATAAAAAACTTAAATACTTCTGATGCAATGTATGACTTAATTGGAAATGTTACAAATAATTTCGAAAGAAATAAAAAAAAAACAATAGCAGTATTTATGGATTTGGCGAAGGTATTTGATACGGTTTCTCACGCTGTGCTGCTGGATATTCTGGATAGCTATGGTTAAGGATATTCTTGTTGGTTGATACACCAAACTGAAGAACTTTGAAAAAGGGAAATATTCTCTTAAAAGTAGATAGACGTTATCTAAAGACAACCAACTGATATATAAGTAAAGAGCATATTAAAGACATTAATAAAAATTAAGAAGCGCCTAAAATATAAGCGTACTTGCCTCAAGGATTGCTTCTGAGCTCTGATAGGCATGTGCATTTTTCGTCATTTGTTTTAATACTTATTATTAAGGAAAAACGCAAAATAAATTGCATTTATACGTAGTTAAGCTATTCCGTCACATATAACAGTAAGAGTAACATGCTTTCAAAAATAATAAGGTTTGTTTATTTTTACCATTATTTGACAATTGTAGGAAAACATAGAAGGCCATATTTTAGAATGACATCTGAAAAAATACTAATTTAATTAGCCAAGGAAATAAAAATATCATGATAATTCTCGCAAACATAATTTAATTGTCTTAGAAATGCGCATATTTTGCGCAAAGTAACAATATGTCGTAACCTTAACAAAACAACCTAGTATAAATGAAATATTAACATCGAGAAATAATATTTAAATGAATATTTAATTTATATGTTCCATAGTTAAATTTTACAGCTTTGTTTTCGAATTGGCTTGTTTGTTGTAAAAATGACCTTCCTCAGTTTATAGTTTATTGCGTTTCAACGGTGCTAAAAATATTTAACAGCGTTCTATGAAATGTAACTATTGTATTTTCATATACTGGGTGATTACGAAATAATGTGCGCCACGTTTTCTTTCTTAATTTTGTAAATATACATAAAACTAATGTAGGCTACCTTGTCTTACTTAATTTCTTGAAATATACAAGCATTTTGAAATTGTGTATGGGATGCTGTTTGCCAACTTTTAATCCATATTTGAAAATCTTCATTATTTTTGGGTTTAACCGGTTCAACTATTTCTTAACTAAAAATTGTCGGATTTTTATTTACATTTTACTAAAGCCATTGGCTTATCCTTATAAAGCCAATGCTTATGCTAAAAATTGTCTAAATGTCTATTTTTAGATTCTTGAAAATTAATAAAAATGGCGGAGCTATAGGCATTTGTTTCATTTTGCCTAATTGGCCATGCCACAATTTTTACTTCCTAACTTCAAACTCACTTTTTTATTGTTTATACGAAAACAAAAAAAGCTCACAAAAAAGTCACTAACAATCTTTTGATTGATATTTAAAAAAAAGGATTTTTTTTTCAAAATTAGCAACCAAATCACCGAGTGTGATGGTACAATTTTCGGATTTCTAAATGAAACTATTCGGATTTATATTGACATTTTAATGAATTTTAAAATACAAGACAATATGAATACTGAATTAAATCTTTCAGAAAACCTAATTAATTTTTAAACCATTACTGATTTGTATATAGCTTTTAGTAAATCTGGTAATTTATAATTAATTTCATAAGGGGTGGTTTTATTGTATGGTTGCAATCAATATGAAGTTAGTTCTGCACAACAACTAAACTACTTTGGTATGAATATACTGTTACATGCAGGTCTATATTTTGAACATAGTCCACACATTTTATTTTAGAGAATTTTAGGGAATGTTAAATTCGTAAGTTTTAAGGTTTTATTTGAACTATCAGGTTTTGTTCAAAAATAAACAAATAACAATTGGAACATAAAAATTCAGCGACGACTTTGTTATTTTAAATGAAAATATAAGATTGTCTAATTAAAAGGAGCACTTACGCATGAACAAATTATACATAGTCTCATACAGGGTGTTCCACTTAAAATAACAATGTGCTCATTTTTTAATTTCTAATTCAAATTTGATGTCTGATATGCATCTTTTAAAATAAAGCTTCTAGACCCCGTTTAAAATATAAACGCAAAATCCTATACATGAACAACATGCATATGTATCAACCTCAGATATATAGATTATTGGGTTTTTTCCTATCCACTAGGAATTTCTCTGGTTAGAAAATAAAAGCCACACAATTCCACTTGGAATATTTGTATCTATTCTAAATAAAAACAAAATTTATTTATTTTGTTAATATACAAAAACTAAATTAGACTTTAGAGAAATCGAAGAAATTTTGTTTGTTTCGTTACTCCTTTTCCTTGACTGCATACCTCTCAGATCGTGGCATTTGAATGGACCTCATAATTGTGACAAATGACGGTTTTAATGTCCCAGCAGTCTGATTACTTTATTGTTTTTGCAGCTAGCGTCGAGTCTGGCCCGGCCAAGTTAATTTAGAAGATGCCGCGCTTATGGCCCATTGTTTCCCCTGCACTGCACTTTTGGACGTAATGAAAGTGGTAAGTGTCTGTTAGCGACCCCGAAAAAAGCAACGAAGGTTTTTAGTTTATGTACTGTTCTCGCATTAGTTACTTGGTCATAAATATACAGGGTTATTCATTAACAATTGCAAATTCTAGAATTACAAGCATCTTGTTTACAAGGCACAGAATTAAAAAAAAAATTAATAAGTGTTGCTTAAAGTCTCGAAACCGCTTTTAGGTTTGTCATTAATTTTGGTATTCGATAGTGAAAAGTGGTTTTTGTGATTATTTCCTTCCTATAAAGTTTAACCAATCACTGTCAAGAGTTCGTGCGTCTTTATTTAAGTTCCAAGTGAAAAAATTGCCTGACATAAGTGTCAGCAGTTTTTCCGAAAAAAATTCGGAAAAAATATCATTTAAGCTTGACAAGGTAAATTAAAATGAGTAGGAAGTAATTATATTGTTTTTTTAGTTTAACAATTATTTGTTGTTTTGTTAGTTTTGTTTTAAATAAATATATGGTTATATTAAATCGAGTATTAAATGTTATTTATTGAGGACTAATCTTACCAAATATCCCTCGTGCATCTAATTTACCCTATGGAAAAATTGGAAAGGAAGAATTGGAATATTCGTTTCTAAGATATTTATTTAACAAATAGTATCCACGAAGTGGAAAAATCGTAGTCAAAATCACCAACGCTTACCTAGTTGTAAAACAAATTACTTTGAAACTCATTTTTCCGAAAAAAGTAGATGCCCTAGGGATACTACGCCCGAAAAAATATTTTAATGTAGGTGTCTGACCTTAATATGGTCAGAAATAAACTTACTATAACGTAGTTTCTAAATTGTCTAAAAATTATAAGGTTACTTACCTTATAACAAAATATTACAAGAATACAGATACCACAATGATTTAAATATTTTCTATCTCATATATATCAATGAAAAAGCTTCCATATCACAATTTATTATCAAAAGATAGCAATACCACTGATTATGCCCGTATGTTTTCCACTTTCAGTAAAATTTTCCGTTTTGTTAACCATCATCAATTTTTAAAAAATCAACCCCTTATAACATCAAAGCTGTCGCTCTCATTAATCCTGAAAAGCGTTAACAAATACGAGAGATGCCATCAATTTGATTCGATCTTAAAGAAGCTCCGTCAAACACTGTTGTCAAATCAACAAAAAACTAATTGCCAACCCCAAAATACTATTATATATATTATCCTTAATGACTTTTTATAATGTGTATACGGGAAAAACGGACGAAGCTTGTAAAATATGGTAGTATATTAAACTGCTGCCCAATCGTTTTTCATAAAAAGTGTAGAAAGGATGTGGAATTAAAAAATAACCTAGATAATTTTTATTACTGAGCGTCATGTTGTCTGACATAACATATTTGCAGTACAGGATCCAAAAAAAACATTAAATATTATCTTATCATTTTAATAAAAATAACAATATACGACAGGAAGGTTAAAACAAACTGACAATGTAGGTTTTTTTTATTAGGTCACCTTGTATATTTGGCATTGGTTTAAAAGATTTGTCTCTTCTAAGTCCGAAAATACATAGTTTATCCACATTCATATAAACGGCTTATGAGCTATTTTGTATTTACTGTGTCAAAATCTTTAATATAAACTTGGTGCTGTACAGTAAATCTAACAAGACTAACATGAAGTGTTTGTTGTAGTTTGTATGACCAATTTTAAAATCAGGAAAGACAAATCTGTTAAACCAAATCAAAATATAGGGGATGTTATATTAAAAAAAACTTTAGTTGTCACTTCTTCTTAACCTTTCGAAAGTTTATTGTTATTTTTATTACATTTTGTGACGGGTCATTAAAACCTCACAACTCCTATATTTAATACATAATATCTCTAAAGGCCCTGTACACATTAAAATAGATAAAAATTATGTTTGAATTTTTGGATAATTAGATGGTTTAGATTTTTCTCACTGGTTCCTTGGTTTCCAACTTATATACATAGGTTTAAAGCAGCAACTTTCCTCGATTAAAGGCGCATATGTAGAATTCACAATTAAAATAAATACATGATTTTAGAGGAATAATTTAAACACTGAAAATATCTTCGAAAATTGAAAAATTAGGATTATGACATATTTAAACTGATTCATCTCTTTACGTATTGAAAAGTTTTTGTTTTTTATAATAAACGTCTGGCATGTCATCATGTACTATAGAAAAAGAAAGGATTGATATATATGCATTAAAAATACTGGAGAGTTTAAACCATTCGCCCGAAAAAGAGTCTGTGAATCATTTAAGTTTATATTGGTACTAACTAGTGCTATAGTTGTAATTTAAAATGTCAAACTTAAGATATAACTGGTGCAGGTAATAAGTTACGTATTTTTCACTTTACAAAATTTATATTTGACCTAATGTTTTAGTCCAGAGTTAAGAGATATTAATGCTGAAGACATAACAAAATTGATATTAGCTTTACTTCGGCATCCATATAAAGAATATAAGATATCGAAAATCTGGCAACAAAGCAAAAACGATTTCCTTTCAGTTGTTGCTAAGGGTAGCGGACCTACCCCAGTCTTTGAGTTATTGGGGCTTCCCCTCATTGAATGCATAATTGTAGAATCAGTGTTGCCAGTGGTAATACAATATTCCATATACAAACATTAATTCAAACTGAATAATAAATGAAATATTACTTCAATTAAAGCATTTTTTGTTTTATTTTTAGTGCACATCGCAAGTTTATGAATAAATACAAAACTGTGCGCATTATTAAACTTCAAATCTCAGGATATACAGGAGCGAATACACGATACAAGATACGTAAAGATATAATCTAGGTAGATTCTAAGAAATTTTATACTTCTATTTATAGATTATTGATTATAATTGTTGTTCTTAATTATTAGCACTTAGTTGTCTGTTTAAATCACAACTGAACAAAAAAATTAAGTAAGTTTAGTTAATGTGAAGTTCATAAATATATACACAATGAGTGCACTATTGTCGAACGTGGTTTGTAATTGCATGGATGGTGCTTGATGACGCCACGTAGCAGCTTTGGGGCGGCTAGAAAAAGTAGTTTAACAAAATAGTACCAGTACTTTCGCGTTATCTTAAACATAACTTGGCGGAACTGTAGGGGGTTAAGAACTAAAAATATATATATATATATATATATATATATATATATATATATATATATATATATATATATATATATATATAGTATATATATATATATATATATATATATATATATATATATATATATATATATATATTTAATACAACAAAACCACACCAACATGAACAAAACCGACAACTGTGGTTACCAAGAGAACATCCGAAAACTTCGTCGGACTTGATACTCTATTTTCTAAGAAATTTGGGTATTATTTGGTTTAGATTTTTTCAATTTACAATTTCATATTTTAAAAGCTTAAGGTTTACTGGTAAAGAAAGATGCTCTTGGTTTAATTCGTTAGGATACGTCAATTTCGAGAAAAATTTAATTGAAAAAAGTCTTACATGGCACTAATCCGAGGTTAAACACACAATTTTCAGATGAAAGTAGAAACAAAATGATTTAATTATTAACTGAACCTAAAATATGATTAACTTTTAGTAAAATAATTTTCAAATCAGATCGAAAACAGTGTAAAAGTTATCAAAATACCCAACTTCATAATCTAGTCTTTAAATGTTTAGAAGATATTTTGGAAAACCTATCATCCTTAGTGCTCATTCTCAGGATTGTAGTCGCCTAACTCCATATATGTTTATCTGACATTCTAGTCTTCTTTTATGACATTGATTTCTCTGTAAAAAGAACGTCTTTCTTTACCAGTAAACCTTAAGCTTTTATAATATGAAATTGTAAATTGAAAAAATCTAAACAGGAAATAGTTAGTGCTACTTTTCTTCGTCCCCTCCAGATCGGGACGTCCCTGACTTATAACTGATATTTTTCCTTCAGGATTCGACGCGCATAAAAATTACCAAAATACCCAAATTTCTTAGAAAATGGAGTATCAAGTCCGACGAAGTTTTCGGATGTTCTCTTGGTAACCACAGTTGTCGGTTTTGTTCATGTTGGTGTGGTTTTATTGTATTATATATATATATATATATATATATATATATATATATATATATATATATATATATATATATATATATATATATATATATATATATATATATATATATATATATATATATATATATATATATATATATATATATATATATATATATATATATATATATCTATATATATATATATATATATATATATATATATATATATATATATATATATGTCTTTTTAGTTCTTAACCCCCTACAGTTCCGCCAAGTTAAGTTTAAGATAACGCGGAAGTACTGGTACTATTTTGTTAAACTACTTTTTCTAGCCGCCCCAAAACTGCTACATGGCGTCATCAAGCACCATCCATGCAATTACAAACCACGTTCGACAATAGTGCACTCATTGTGTATATATTTATGAACTTCACATTAACTAATCTTACTTAATTTTTTTGTTCAGTTGTGATTTAAACAGACAACTAAGTGCTAATAATTAAGAACAACAATTATAATCAATAATCTATAAATAGAAGTATAAAATTTCTTAGAATCTACCTAGATTATATCTTTACGTATCTTGTATCGTGTATTCGCTCCTGTATATCCTGAGATTTGAAGTTTAATAATGCGCACAGTTTTGTATTTATTCATAAACTTGCGATGTGCACTAAAAATAAAACAAAAAATGCTTTAATTGAAGTAATATTTCATTTATTATTCAGTTTGAATTAATGTTTGTATATGGAATATTGTATTGCCACTGGCAACACTGATTCTACAATTATGCATTCAATGAGGGGAAGCCCCAATAACTCAAAGACTGGGGTAGGTCCGCTACCCTTAGCAACAACTGAAAGGAAATCGTTTTTGCTTTGTTGCCAGATTTTCGATATCTTATATTCTTTATATGGATGCCGAAGTAAAGCTAATATCAATTTTGTTATGTCTTCAGCATTAATATCTCTTAACTCTGGACTAAAACATTAGGTCAAATATAAATTTTGTAAAGTGAAAAATACGTAACTTATTACCTGCACCAGTTATATCTTAAGTTTGACATTTTAAATTACAACTATAGCACTAGTTAGTACCAATATAAACTTAAATGATTCACAGACTCTTTTTCGGGCGAATAGTTTAAACTCTCCAGTATTTTTAATGCATATATCAATCCTTTCTTTTTCTATAGTACATGATGACATGCCAGACGTTTATATATATATATATATATATATATATATATATATATATATATATATATATATATATATATATATATATATATATATATATATATATATATATATATATATATATAACTTAATACAATAAAACCACACCAACATGAACAAAACCGACATTTGTGGTTACCAAGAGAACATCCGAAAACGTCGTCTGACTTGATACTCTATTTTCTAAGAAATTTGGGTATTTTGGTAATTTTGGTAATTTATATATATATATATATATATATATATATATATATATATATATATATATATATAAACAATACAATAAAACCACACCAACATGAACATAACCGACATTTGTGTTCTCTTGGTAACCACAAATGTCGGTTTTGTTCATATATATATATATATATATATATATATATATATATATATATATATATATAAAACTTAATACAATAAAAAAGAAAAAATATCAGTTATAAATCAGGGACGTCCCGATTGGGAGGGGACGAGGAAGAGTCGCACTAACTTTTTCCTGTTTAGATTTTTTCAATTTACGATTTCATATTATAAAAGCTTAAGGTTTACTGGTAAAGAAAGATGCTCTTGGTTTAATTCGTTAGGATACATCAATTTCGAGAAAAATTTAATTGAAAAATGTCTTACATGGCGCTAATCCGAGGTTAAACACACAATTTTCAGATGAAAGTAGAAACAAAATGATTTAATTATTAACTGAACCTAAAATATGATTAACTTTTAGTAAGATAATTTTCAAATCAGATCGAAAACAGTGTAAAAGTTATCAAAATACCCAAACTTCATAATCTAGTCTTTAAATGTTTAGAAGATATTTTGGGAAACCTATCATCCTTAGTGCTCATTCTCAGGATTGTAGCCGCCTAATTCCATATATGTTTAT
This sequence comes from Kuschelorhynchus macadamiae, assembly GCA_030620095.1. Taxonomy (NCBI): domain Eukaryota; kingdom Metazoa; phylum Arthropoda; class Insecta; order Coleoptera; family Curculionidae; genus Kuschelorhynchus; species Kuschelorhynchus macadamiae. Next base: position 571,760 of record JAUTXW010004847.1, on the reverse strand, counting down.
CTGACATTCTAGTCTTCTTTTATGTCATTGATTTCTCTGTAAAAATAGTAACACATAGTTTCGGGACACCCTGTATTTAAAATGAAGTAACTATGAGATTTAAACCATTTTTAAATCTGCTTCCGCCGAAAAATTTTCCAGTATGTGTACTATTCTAGATTCAAGTTTTTAACTTTTTAAACAAAACAAAAGGCACAGTGTTACCACGTTTCAAGTTTTGATAGTTTGCTTATTTATTTTAATTATATATTATCTCAAATTTAAATAGAGCATTGGCAAACGAATTCAACGATATATAATAATTTGTGGTTATGAGTGAACTTTTTTGACTTATTGTCAATAACTACGAAAGGCTTAGCAATACCAGATATATTATACCTGAATTGAGTCTCTTCTTGTACCTAGTAAGAATGAGTGGGGTAGAAAAATTTAATAATTAATACTAATTATTCAAAATAATAAAAATTATATAATAACAAACAACACATTAAACAGTAAGCGCTATTGTATTTATTTATTATAGTTAGCCGTTCTAAAAGATTTGTTATAACTACGACCAAGGCCAACTTTCATGACGTAAATAGTGTGCAATATTTGCAAAATAAGATAAAGAATTTACATAAAATTTCATTTAAAACATGTTGTGACTTCAAAATATTTCACCTCAAATTTAAATTCTAAAAAAAATCACTTAAATCACTACAGTTGGCTTGGAACGCAAGGTTAACAAATGTGTTTGTCTTATCTATCTTACTAATTTGTTATTCATTAGCTAATTTATATTATTTTAAATAATTCTGGTTTTTATTCAGTTCACTTAATTCACCAGAGCTTACGAAATAAAATAAGAAATTAAAAATAAAACTGTTACCCTTTATTTATTGAGATAATATATCTGGTATTGGTAAGCCCTTCGTTTACTAATTATTTAAATTTCACATAATACACAGGTGGGGTGGTTATATTAAAAAAAAATCGGTAAATTTTACTTACCCGGAACTTCCCTCATTATGAATATTGCGTTTTATTAGGAATAGTGAAGTGAATTGTTACGTCATGTTGAATTCGCACAAGTTTATCCTTATATCATATTTAATTTTTCTCCAAAATTTGACGTAATTTTTTTTTACGTTAATTTTTATAAAATTGGATAAACACTTTCTTAGCAATAATTTTTTTAACATTTCACTAGGCCGCCATTTTGTTTTGCTATATTGGATTTTTATCAAAATAACCCTTAAATTTTGACCAAAATTTGAAGTCAATCGGGTAAGTAGTTTTTTAGTTATGCCGCCGAAAGACAGAGCGACAAACCGACAGACAGACCGACGGAATCGAGAAAACATTTTTTTGTCATCTAGGGACCCTGAAACATAAAGATCTGAAAAAATAGGACGGTGATTTTTTCACGATTACAATACTTCTCTTTTATGAGTGAAGTAAAAAAAAAAAATTGTCAAACTCAAAACGTGGCAATATTGCACTATATATTTTATTAAAAAACAAATTTACATTAGATATTTCATATATTATAGAACTTTTCGGCGCAAGCAAATATTCAAAATTCGTTTATTTGTTTCAGTTGCATAGCAATAAACATTGGTGAAATTCTGAAGATAAATGGCAATATATCACAAAAGCAGCAACTGACACGCATACTCTTATGTATTTTGAGCTTGTTTTAGAAGAACTACTAAAATATCTGTAAATATACAAAAGTTGATACCTGGTCTGAGCAATATAAATACCCTGTTATAAGTTTAAATTAAATCAACAAACATGTGAATTGAACTTTTTTTGTACGTCATATAATTTCTGAGATAAGGTAGTACGGCATCTTACGTTTGACACCCTGTACACTGTATTTAGACTTCAGACGTTTGTGGCATATTCAAACATAAAAAAATCTGCTAAACATTCTTGAAAGAAATAATCTAAAAACCAAAATTATATAAACTGCATTATGTGCATTGCGTAAGACCGTTTCGAAAGAAGTGAAAACTTGGCAGCACTGACGGTTTCATGCATACACGTTCAGATGCAAATTCGTAATCCGCTTATATTTTAAATGCAAATAATGTCAAAGTTTGTAGGCCCTGTATAAATAAGTGTAATTTCGAAGGACTTATTTGACAAAAAGAAGAATAAATCGTGTTTAAATAAATATATCTGCATGTTGGAACATAATTTATTTAATAATTAATTTAAAATTAGCCGAGAACAATGGGAATGAACAATTTTTAAAAACAACACTAATGTTGGCGTTTTCCAACAAAGATTTTTAGTTTTTATGAATTTAACCTCACCATATTTTAAGTTTAATAAAGGTAATGCAAAATTACATTACAATTACATTACTAAGTACCAAAGAAAATGCAATTTTATATCTGGAATTAAAAAACATTAAACTTTATAATACTGACAATTACTAAGAAATAATTTTTATTCATATATACGCTGTAATTACAATTTTTGGAAAAGAAAAACTATAGGAATCTAATCATTAAATATCTAATTTAAATAATCATTTATTCAATTTTTTCATTGATATTAATTTATATATTACTTTCCTCGTAAGAGGGAAGTTTTGCGTTTTAGGGTCCCTGGTTCCCAAAAAACTTGTTCTCCCATTTGCACCAGTCTCTCTAGCCATCTTTTCGCGGCTTAGCTTAAAAACTACTTATCCGATTGACTCCAAATTTTAATCAAAAATCAAGAGTGATGTAGGGATGATGTGGTTACATTTTGGTAAAAATGCAATAAGGCGCAATAAAACGACGGCCTAATAAAATATTTTAATATTAGGCAAAATTCCAATTCAAATTCAATATTGTTTGTTAAAAAATAAATACGATTGATATTGAGTTATTTCATATCTGCTGTACATTGACCTAAATATATTATATATATTTTTATAAATCTCACATTATGTAAATATTGTTTCTGTTCCCCAAACGAAATAAATAATGAACATGTGGTGTGCCCCCCTCGTGCATTAATAGCGTCTTGACATGCTGTCTGTTGAAGTATTAAACATTTCTTGGGACATTTGATTCCAGATATGGGATAAGACGGCTCTTAGTTAAGTTAAAAATTATTAATTTAATATTCCAGATATGCAGTGTAAAGAGAACTTCTCTTTAAAAGTAGTAGCATTATAGTTGATTTAAAATTATTTCTGTAACAGCGCTATGAAATGAACTGATCAGTAAAGAATTAGACCCTGAGACACTTAAAAATATCACAGTTTCAAAATTAGGTGTACGTCCGTTGGGAATAAGAAACGACTATAGCTTGCAATCCTGGTTTAAAAGGGGTACTATCAGTATTTTAAAATCGATGGAATTAAACCTCTCAGGTTCCTGAAAAGAAAATTATAATCCACCGATTTTTTTAAGTTTTGCAACACCTTAATACTATTACAGTGTACACGCCACGTCCATTTATTAACTACCTTTGGTTTGTCCTGTATAAGTCAACTGTATATGTCAACGCAAAGCTCTTTCCTTTTTTCATAGGGAGCAGTTTGATAATTTGCCCACGCATACTTTTTGATAAAAAAAAACTATTGGCATCATTTTGTCAACACCGATTATGGATATAATTCGCAGAAATGACGATACGATAGCACACAACTTATTTTTTCTACTCCATATTCGGTAAGCACTACTTTGTGACACTGTTTTGGGGTAGGTAAGTACGTTTTACCTCCTCAGGGAAGGAAGTAAATACTTACTTCTCTAGGGAGAAAAAAAATTGATTGAGAAAATTTGACACAGTGATCTGACAAAGCGATTCTCCAAATGTTTTTGAATATTGGAAATCCAGAGTAGAAAAATATAATACACAACTCGGGAGGTAGGACTCTTGCTGTATCTACATTTTTATGTACTATAACTATTTCTTGCCAATTATTTAACAAACTTGTATTACCTACTACTGCTAAAATACATAATTTCTAAAATGTTATTTTTTCTGGTATACTCAGTTTAGCAATGACTTATTTCTTGCAACTACTTAATAGTTTCGTCACAATTTTATGACAAAGGTTTCGAAAAATTTAATTCTTAATCATTATTTTATTTTTTAAGCGATTCCAGAAAATTATATCATTTGAATAAAAAATGCAAAACAAAATATTTAAAAAAGAAAACTGAATCTATTTTAAATTAAAATAATATATTGGTAGACCTTAAATAAGTATATGTTAACATTTAATTGTAATATAATATAATAAATATTTTCAAGATGTTTGTCATAAAAATTGTTACAGAATTTAAAAAGATTTATCAGTAAACAATTCTTGCCACACTAAGTAAAAGAACAAAAATAAAATTTAAGGAATGACGTGTAGTAATTAGTAGTAATAGGAAACAAAATTGTGCTAAATATTAGGGATTAAAAATAATTATATAAATTATATATAAAATGACAGATTTCGAAATTTATTTATTAGTGATTAGACATGTAGAAGCAATCGCACGTTTTTTCGAAATGTTAATAATAAAAATATTTCCCATATATAGCCAACATTATGTAAATGTTATAGTACGGACTGTTTTCAGCTTTTTCCTCTATCCCTTGCCAGCCACCAAACAATTTGTTTTGATTTGGTTTACTGTAGCGTGTGGGATGTTGTCTATAAAGAACGTTGTTCAAGTAAATTGCTAGAAATGACCTAACTGAGTAAAATACTAGTTTGGTGCATTTTCGCATAGCTATCCTACTGTACCACTCAAAAGATTTAAAATTTAAAAAATAATTATTTTGAAATGTTTCCATAATTTACAAAATACAAATCCATTTCCTTTCTATTTTTCCTTAATAGATAAGATTCTCTGTGCAATTTTGTTGGATTGATAAATGGTTTTGGTAATTTTATAAATATTTTACATTAATTTAACTCTACAATAAAAAAACTAAGATGTTACATTATTGTACCTCACTACCTCATTACAACATGGACAAAAAAGCGTCTGTATTACCCTTTTAACAGTTTCCGTACAACTCAGAAACTTCTTTTACTAAAATTGTGGAGTATCAGACAAATACAGGTTGATATAGACATGCCCTACAAAAAATATGATTTGATTTAATACCTTGCGTATTTGCCTTGTATTAGATAAGTTTTATATTTCTGATTTTAGGCACACTCTTCAATAGACATATGTTATAATAAAATAGAAATCTCTTTAAAAAACGCGAATGTTAGATATTGTTTATAATTCTTTAATATTACACTAAAACGCAGATTTCTATTTATTGCTTATATTCCAATATTGTAGTATCACGATTATCCAGAGATCAAGAAAATGTTAAGAACCCGAGTGTGCTCGTTTTATCCAGCACTGCCCACTATGGTCGGGATTCCATATAATTCTATTGTTATCTGGACACCTCGGTCATCAGGAAATCAAGACAATTATTGTACGAAAGCCGAGTATCCGTATCGTTATCTAGCAAAACTTATTATGTTTGCAATTTCGAAATTGTGGTCTGTTCGGATTTCAGTTTAAACTGCGTTTGAATGGTGCTAGAATTACGAAAACTCAAAATAATATCGTCGACCCATCTTTTCTGTAGTCCTAAAGAGCATTCAAAATGACTTGAATTTGGCAACCCAAAATAAATCTACTTTTATTTTAATATGATATTACCAAAGAATCTAAGTGAGTATTTTAACAGAAACCAAGAAAGCAACCCTATTCAAGTGACAAATATCAGGAAAAATGTGAATAAAACAATATTTATTTACAAATTTTATTTTCTTATCAGAATTATCTTGCAACATCTGATCTCACCTAACCTACCCTATCCATATGATAGGTAAATTTGCTTTGTTTTAATTGGTTTTTCGAAATGCTTGTCCGCTCTGAATACAAGCTCTTCAATAATACTTCAATTCTAACTGAAGAAACTTTTTTCAATCTTGAAATTGTTTCCGTTCTGCAGCTTGCTTAATGGTTCTAGCGTCACATGCACTCTGCATCCATTGGAATATAGTTTTAAAGCTGATGAAAATTCCTTATCTTTCACTTGCAACATCTCTTATGAAAATACAGTACATTTTTTTTATAAACATTACTTTGATGTCTAAACATATAGATATATAGACCAAAACTTCCAGAAGTAAGATATTTATAAGCAAAAAATTTAGCAAATTACCCCCTTAAGTTACAGGCTACATAACGGCCAAAATAATATTTGTCCAAGAAGAAGATTGTCAGACTAAGTTTTTTTATAATCTCAACTCCAAAAAATTAACTGCTATCAGGTAGAATATTTTAAGCAAATTATTTACATTTCTTGTTCTGTCACTTATAGTCTATCCTTATGACAAGAGACGTATGAAGTTTTTTCGGAGATGTCATGAATTCGATGACTCAAAATCAAGTTCACTATTTACCTTTTTCGAGAATGAGAGTATTTTATTTGGGGGATGCATGTTAGGGATAACAGTCTTAAATAGTTAACTGAATGATCTTACGCTACCATTTCCATTCCGTTTTGCCACTTACGAGGGGATGATATTATGAATAACAACTTAAAAAAAAATGTACGCAATAAGTAATATAAATATATCGCCAGCTTCCTAACTAATAATACATGTTCCTGAATTTATCATTACTGTAAAATTGAAAAAACAAGACTTACAATAACTCTCTATATGCCGTTTAACTGTAGTAAGTTTGTCAGTAGTAATTCTCCAACGTCAGTGCAAAGGATTGGCCATACCATATAAGATATGATAATAGACATAACGAGAACGGAGAAGTTATGGGATCAACATAAAACCATGTGGCTCGCAGAAACATGTAGGAATTTTGTCCACGGCCGTTTAGTTTACAGGAAAAAAAACACTTTCTTCTATAGTTATAGAAACAACTAAAGCATCTTTTGATGAAATTTATTATTAAATCATCTTTCTATTCCATTGTTATTCTAAGGTTTTCATAAGAATTTGATATAATAATACTAAAAAGATCATTATTTATTTCAATATTCATTACATTTAATCTATCAATAGTGTCAGTAACTTAGTTTAAAAACTCGCATGAATCTATTTCATGCATTTTGTATACACTAAGCTGTTTTAACAGCGCGGCTTTTCTAGCAGTTCCTTTGCTTTGAAAAATAATAACTTAAAGTCCATATATCCTTAGAGCACGAACAATTTTCAATTTGTTTTAGTTCTTTTGGCGAAATCATTAAAAGCAACTCAGATTTGGCATTAAGGTCTTCTTTGTTCCATTTTCCTTAACTTCCGTAGTTGCACTAACATCTGGCTTCTTTTCTTTTCCTGAGACATAATCCCATTGTCCAGAATGGGTTAAACGGGCTTGGGTTTGTAACTTCATATGTGTCTTTCTTCAACAGATTAATTCATAACTTGTATTTATTTGGCTCCTTACTATCATACCTCACGTATTTTGCTGAATTAACTGGATTTATTTAAATGTGCAGGGTTTTTCCTTATAATTTGGCACGTGTTTGTATTATTTGAAGGAATATAAAAAAAATTTAGATTTATAAAAGTTTTTAGATTTTTACGAAGGTTTTAGATATGACATTTGAAAAAATAACTGACAATTAGAAAATAGAAAAATCGGAAAAACCAATATTTTTTCCAATGGAATACCCTATATTTTATTTAAAATAGAAAATTTCTCTCGTTGTCCTGTTTTCAAAAATATATAATTTGTCTATGATTGGATAAGAGCTTTCTGTAATAATTCGACTTCAAACTTTTATTTTAATTGCAATAGAGCATCCCCTTCTTTGGTCTAGCAAGCCATGAAAGCCAAACAGAACTTGCTGAATGTTGGATCTTGCTTAGCCATGGGTGACGACGGATAACATAACAAATGAACTGTAATAATAACTACTCATGCAGTAATATTTTTTTATTTAAAATATTTTTATAAAAAGGCATTATTATAGAAAAATAACGCCCTAGGGCATTAAAAATAATAATTTGGTTTAGGTATTATTATTAAAACTAGATCTTTCTTTACAAAAATATTTTACTTACTCGGACAACGATGAAGGCACCACGGTATTATAAAGAATAACACTTCCTGTCGACGTATATTCCTCGGGCTAGAGGCTCTTGGAAAACACTGTTTTGACCTCAAGCGTTATTAGTCTTATAATACCCTTGATACCTTAACAATTATAAAAGCGTGCCAAATTATAAGGAAAAACCCTGTACATGGGCCCATAACCTATTGTTATATTGGAATAATATGCGAGTTTGTTCTATAAAGCTTTGACTTTTTAAAACACTACAACTATGTAAACATTGATACACTAATTACATATATATGGTTATAAAATAATAACTAGGAACATTTTCCTTGGCCTGGTGGAGAACAGTATCCACGGTTGCTCAGGGCTAGTGGTTTATTCGAACAGTGTTTTCTTAAGATTATTTTTTAAATAAAGTTACTAAAGACACAAAATAGTAGTGTCCCTGCTAAATATCAGAATAGTAGTAGAAATGTATCAAAGTTAATACTTCAAGCTAAATTATTTTACGAAACGAACAATTTGATAAAAATGATAAAAAATAATAATAAAATTCACGCCAAACCCAGAGTACAAATAACGAAAATATTATGCAACTATTAATTAATTGTTTAATGACACTGAAATATAGAATAGAAAAAAATATGTTCTTGTAGATTTAATAAAGTTGACAATGGGGCAAATATCTAACGATGTCTTAATTCAGTTTAGTTCTCTCGCTTTATTATTGGGAACAGAACAAAAGATATGCTTTCCTTACCTTAATTTGATAGGAATTCAATTTATTCCTCGGGAGTGAGTTGAATGAACTAAAGTCTAAGCGGCGGGTGAAAATTCCATTGGCACCTCCAGCAATCCTGAAACAGTAAAATTTGTTGAATTATTAAAAATTCTTTCCTAGGAAGGAACGGGTTTTAACGAAAATGTATGCTTTAGTAAACATTAAGCCCTAGCATCATTAAACAACCAAAGATTAAACAGTTTACATATATTGGCATTGTTTGTCCATTTCTTTTAACATACCACCTAAAATCAGCCTATAGACATAGAGCGGACCTGCCTAACCAACCTCTTACATCTTAACATAATTGGTTAAAAATTATGTGTACGAAATATTTTCGTATTTCAGAAATAATATGTCCTTTTATAGCATGTTTTACGTGTATCGATAACGCTGAAAAAGAGCTAATGTAACATAATTTTTAATCTCTCTTCTATTTGTAAATAAGCTGAGACATAACTGCATATTACAGGCAAGTTCAAATTACATCAGATAGCTAAATATTTTCAATGCGTTTTAGTATAATAACCAACATGTGTTTTTAATTAAGACCGGTACTAACTAAAAAAATAATTGTTTCTTTTTTAGGCTTGTATATTTACATTTGTGTCTTGTATGTTTATACCAATATATATATTTAGATCATGTTAATTTATTTATATGTATTATTACCCTTATTGGTCAGTTACAGGAATACTGAAATATCGGTAAAAATAGTCTTTTTGAATTAGAGGTGACTAGCAGCGGACTTGCTCTGCTTGAACTAAAAAGGACTGTCAAGGGCATACCGCAGGAGGACATTTAGAAAAGAGAGAAAACGGGATGTCCTTAGCAGTTGCAGTCTCTACTGAAAAGCCTCCTCACTTTACCAAGACGCAAAGTGCTCACCACCTAATAATCCTCAGGACTCTCCACGGCCTCGAACCCTTAGATTGAACCCGCCCAGAGGGCAGAAATATTAAATTAGTATGAGTTTTCTACCTTCAAATCAAGATATCACTTCCCTCGTAAAAGGGAAGTATCGTAATAGTGAAAAAATCACCCTTTGTGATTTTTTCAGATCTTTACGTTTCAGGGTCTCTAGATGCCGAAAAACATGTTTTCTCAATTCCGTCGGTATGTCTGTCTGTATGTCGGTCTGTCTGTTCGCGGCATAGGTAAAAAACTACATACGCGATTGTTTTGAAATTTTTGTCAAAAATTAACCATCATATGGATATAACCTGGTAACATTTTCGTAAAAATACAATTTGGCAAAACAAAATGGCGGCCTAGTGAAATGTTAAAAAAATTATTACTAAGAAAGTGCTTATCCAATTTATCTCAAATTTTGCACAAAAATCAAGTATTATGTAGGAATCAACTGGTAAAATTTTGGTACGAATCCAAGACGGCGGAACAAAATGGCGGCATAAAAAATATTTAAAAATCTAGCCTGAAAAACTACTTAATGAACTGATTTCAAATTGTGTGGTACTAATTCAAGATGGCGGAACAAAATGGAGGCAAAATAAAATTTTTATAAACTGAAAAACTCACCCTCTTAGGTTTTACATTTCTTCGCGTTTAGGCGTACCTAGACGCCAAAAAATATGTTTTATCAAGTTTGTCGGTTCGTCTGTTGTTTTGTCTATCATTTGGCGGCATCGCTTAAAGACTACTTGTCAGATTGATTTCCAATCTTAGTAAAAAATTAAGGCTCATATGGAAAAGACCTAGTAACATTTTGGTAAAAATCGAATATGGCAAAACAAAATGGCGGCCTAGTGAAATGTTAATAAAATTATTACTCAGACAGTGCTTATCCAATTTATCTCAAATTTTGCACAAAAATCAAGTATTATGTAGGAATCAACTGGTAAAATTTTGGTACAAATCCAAGATGGCGCAACAACATGGCGGACAGAAAAAATATTTAAAATTTTTGCATGAAAAAACTACGTAATGGACTGATTTTACCTTGTGTGTCATAACTAATTCTAGTATAGAGATGAACTAAAAAAAATTAGTACTAATTCAAGTTGGCAGAAGAAAATGGCAGGCAAAAAAAAATTTTGTAATCTGAAAGAATCACAATTTAAGGTTTTACGTATCTTCGCGTTTTGGCTTCCCCTAGATGCCAAATAATATGTTTTATCAATTCCGTCGGTTTGTTTGTCTGTCTGTCAGTTCGCGGCACAGCTTACTTAATGAACTGATTTCAAATTGTGTGATATAACTAATTGTAGTATAGAGACGAAATAATAAAACTGTGGTACTAATTCAAGATGGCGTTACAAAACGGCGGCCAAATAAAATATTTGTAATTTGAAAAAATCACCATCCCAGGTTTTACATATCTTCGCGTTTTAGCGTCCCTAGATGACAAAAAATATATTTTAACAATTCGGTCGGTCCATCTGTCGGTTTGTCTGTCTGACTGACAGTTCGCAGCATAGCTTAAAAACTACTTATCAGATTGAAATATAATTTTTGTAATCTAAAAAACCTACCTTTTCAGGTTTAACATATCTTTACGTTTTAGCGCCTCTATGCCAAAAAAATATGTTTTATCAATTCCGTCAGTCCGTCTGTCGGATTGTCTCTCTGTCTGTCAGTTTGCGGTATAGCTGAAAAACTACTCATCATCAGATTGACTTCAAATTCTAGTTATAAATTATGGGAATGACATGGTAATATTTTGATAAAAATTCAAAATACCGGAACAAGATGGCGGTTTAGTGAAAGGTTAAAAAGTTACTACTAAAAAAACTCATTATCCAATTTACCTTAAATAAATAAATAAATAAATAAATGCTTTATTGTCAAAAAAATTTTACAATTTTGTGGACAAAGCTGTTGTAAAAAAAAATAGTTTACAAACATCAAAATTAGCAAACAAAACAAAACAAAAACACATCATAAATATTATAGAAAAATAATATTTAAATCAAGAATTTAGAATATTAATATAATAGAATCCTAAAAGAAGTACATTAGAAATGTACTTTGTCAGTCGTACTATGTTATAAACATTTTCATAAATATAATGTAAAAAAAATAAAAAAGCAAAGTAAAAAATAAAAAGTAAAAAAGTACGAAACAATTAAAAAAATACATATACAAAATTCGGTAAAAATGGTTGGTAATGGCAACTATCACACTAGGGGTTCATAAGGATAAATTTATGTGTTGTAAAACTCGTTCACAGTGTAGAAGGCGCTTTCCAGTAAGAATGATTTCAAAGCCTCGCGAAATGAAGTCAGAGATATTATGGATTTGATGTTAAATGGCAGGTGATTATACAATTTTTTTGCAATGTAGATTTCTGATCTTTTAATTAACTCTGAGTGTGGGGTTGGAAGATAGAGATCGTGCTCAGTGTTTCTGAGAGGGTAGTTGTGAGAAGGTCTCTCTAATAGAGCAGGTGCATGCTTACGAATTAAGCAAACCGATTCCAAAATGAATAAGCAAGGAAGGGTTAGTATTTTATATCTTTTAAAGAAATCTCGGCAGTGAGTTCTACTGTTAAGTCTCAGTAGGTAACGAACAGCTCTTTTTTGTAGTATAAAAATTCGATCAAATTGAGTCGCACAACATGTACCCCAGAATGGAATAGCATATCTGAGGTGCGACTCAACAAGAGCAAAATAAACAGTTCTAGAGGTAGAAAAGCTAAGCTCCTCGGAAACAGATCTTAACGCAAAGCAAGCAGAACCCAACTTCCTTGATAAAGCGTCGATATGTGGATCCCATTTTAAAGAATCATCTACAAGAAGCCCTAGAAATTTTACAGAGTTTACGACATCAATAGTGGTGCCATTAAGGTCAAAAGGTTGCAGCGTGTTTTTATAAGACAAGACTTTCGTTTTAGAGATGTTCAAACATAGGAGATTAGAATCGCACCAGGATTTAATGGTGATTAGGTCATTAGATACAATCCTATGTGCACAAATATCGAGTTTTACATAGGAATGAAGTTTTTTAATATTTTGGTACGAACATAAATAACAAAACAAAATGGGGTCCTAATAAAATATTTAAAGAATCAGTCTGAAAAAACTACTTGTTAGATTAATATCAAGTTTTGTGCAAGCAGTAAGTAACTAAGTATAAAACTGGTAAAGTTGTCTTATGAATTGAACCTAGCGGAACAAAATGGTTTAAATAAAATGTTTAAAAAATTAACGTTAAAAATCTTCTTAATCCATCGACTGTAAATGTTGGAGAAAAATTAAATATGATATAAGGATAAACTGGTACGAATTCAACATGACGTAACAAAATCGGAGTGTGTGTCAATGTAAGAAATACTTATGGAATTTATTTTAAATTATGCCCAAAAATGGCGTTCAATAAAAATGTTTGAAAAGACAGTATGTATGTGTTCTTAAATAACTATGTACTGCACGAAATTGGTTCACACTTCACTATTCCTAATAAACGGAAATATCCATAACGAGGGTAGTTGCGGATAAAAGAAATTTACCGATTTTTAAAAATATTTTATTATATTGCCGTAAACATTGAATTCATGTTAAATCTATATATCATCCAATTTTTGTGCTAAATTGGAAAAATTGTTTACACACCCTCACACACGACACGAGTACTTTCTTTTCGCTTTTTGGAAACTATAAAATTTCAAATATAGACATTTGACAAAAAATGGGGGTGTTATATTTTTACTCAGAACTCTTTTTATTAATAAAATTAGGGAACAGTGAAAGAAGCAAATTTAAATTGCTCAGTAGTTTCGGAGAATCAAAAAGGTGCAATAAAACTGCGACAACAAACAAACTGGATCTTGGTTCTATACACGCAAATGTCAATTATGTATAGGATAATCCAATTGTCTGCACGTTATATGTCAAGCTCGAGTTAAGTGACACTTGGCTTCGCCGTCTCTGCCTGCAAAATCGGGGCATTTCTCCCAGTCCTAAATAATTGACTAAAATTCCCTCTAAGTTACGCTGCAACTTTAGCTACTAACTAATATAACCGTAAATTGATTTAGGTATGTTTGTGCTAGGCATCATTATTAAATTTTCAGTGACCTTAGCTGACCTTGTGAATGAATTCATCCTGCGGGCAAGTCAAAGTTTGTTCCCCGAATTTGGGATCTCTCCGGACAAATATGCATCGGGCTCGAGTGGGGTTCTGCGGAATTTCAAATTAGCCATTGCAAAACGATTATAAAAATAAATTTTCTAAATTCATTATATTCAGTGATTTAGCTGGCCCTGTTTACCTCTAAATTTGGAAAACTAGATGGAATTTTTTTTGTTCATATCCACGAAAAAGCCAAAATGGAGACAGTGGTTGCCTTAAGTGAGGAGAGGTAAAGTTTATTGATGGGGGACTTAAAGACTTGCAAATTAAGGGAAGAAGAAAATATATTTGCACATAACAGGTTTCATAATCTAGACACTTTGCCGTGTTTTTATAGTTGGACGGTGAAGGGATGCATTCGGACGATGTTCAAATATTTCTGTATTAAATACCGCTAAATATATTTTTAACTCGTTGCTGCAATGAGGTAGGCTTCCTTGTACGGTTTTCATTATCGATCAGGCGAATTCTCTTCTTTGGACAGAGCCAAGAACGTTAAATTACAAGGTTGTTTGTGACCCATTTTATGATTTTATGAAGTCGCTATTTATAGCGTATCATTCTTTTTAGACTTAATTTTTAGACAAAACATATTTGGGAGATTGTACACCGTAATGATCTTCAGTCTAATTGAGGCTAAGCCTGCTGGTAGAAGAAAGCATATCAATGATATGCAGGAGGAATAGGGCAGGTGCCGTACACTGAATACTGTTAAAAGCTTGCATTTATTTCGTAAAATTCAGACGAGTGGCCATCACTGACTACTAATATTTCTGTTAAATAACTATTGACGGCTAGTTTGGTAGGACGTGTAATATGCCTGACTTAAACGACCACTTTGAATAGTATCAAAATAAATTATCTAAACTTCCTTATGAAATTGTTTCAATTTTGAGTTCAGAAGGTCAGAAGTTCTGCTGTTGAGCTTAGGTAGCGAAAACCGTACTTCCTATTAGTAATTCTAAAACCATGAATCACATCCCCCTATTGTTACATACCACTAAACTAGTTTTAAAAACTCTATATCTCTATTAATGTAAAGGTCGAACTATTGTAGAAAAAGTGAAAATTGTGGATGCATAAAATTTGGCAACACTGATTTGTACAAAATGAGAAAGATGCGCATATATAGATGCTACAAACCATTTAAAATATTGTAGGTATTTGGGAAAATAGCGTTTGAATATCAGCCAGTTTTGAAAAATAAAAATTAGTCCAAAATAGTAAGTCGCAGTCATATTATATATGGTTGAATGTTTCTGTTAGAGAACTTTTTAATTTTCTGATAATATATAAATAAGGTTTTTCATTTTAAACAAAGAAGATATTTTGCTCTTACTCCTGCCCTAAACTCTCGCTTAAAAAACTAGAACTTAAATACTATTTTAAGGTGATAATATACAAAAATAAATATGTGGTTTTAAATTTTAGATTTTTATATTTATTGTACCAACTATTTTATGAGTTTTATAGGAAAAAATGTTTTTTTTTAAGAAACAAAAATATTATTTTATGCTTTCAATATACACGAAGTATGGAGATATTTCTCAAAAACCATATGATTTTTAGTCATTATAACATAACTTTATAATAATAGATTATACTAAAATAATGACAAAACTAATAGAAGGAGATAAAAAACTTATGACAGAATCTTTATAAAAGGAGTTTTGAAGTTAATTTTTAATTTATGACTGAAAAAAATATTTAAATTAGTAAATAATCAAAACGCATTCTGATTCAAATAAAATCAATCTTGAATAATCATTCCTTCAGATACATATAGAAAACAGTAAATATTTTTTGTTTTTAATCATTCAACTTTCAATATAAGTCTTAAATTAAAGCTCTGACAGACTAAAATAGATTTTCAATACTTTTGAAAAAAAAAACAATATACGCTATCATGATATAAATTAGCAGGTTAGGTTAGGTCAGATCTACTGCTTTTTAATAATTTTTTAAGTTTGTTTTATTTAGTAATTTTACCGTACTCCTAGCATATATACCATAGCTTAAATTGTATATTTTAATTTGGTTAAAAAGTACGATATAAAAACCAAACGACGCAGTCACTGGTGCTCAATTAATGAGCTGATTACTGGTAAACTTAGAGTGAGACATATTGTCGATCAACAATGCGATGTACTGTTGAGATTGTATTGTGAGATCGTGCATGACGTTTTTTTACGTGTTAATTTTTTTTAAAAACTATTCTATATATGGGTTAAAAGTTAATCACAAAATAGGAAACATGTAGAGAATCTTTGCCCGTAACTCCCTCTTAAGCAGTTATTTGCAAAGTAATAAAAAATCTTAACATTTTCAGGTTTAAGATGATTTATGCAACAATGGAATTAATCATGTTTTTAAATGTGACAATTACAAAATGCCTGTGTCATAACTGAAACATAACTGATCTAACTCTTAAATATTGTAAATATTCTAGATGTGATACCTTTATCTCATACTTTAACATATTGTCCGTTATAGGACAGTTTGTATCAATCTGGGAGCCAAACTTTAGAGATTTATAATCAGCAAAAAGACACATGCTTAATGAAAAAATAATAGACGGAGTGTGTATGTAAAAACTTGATATTTCCGATGCTTGTTTGTCTCATTTCAGAACACAATTGTATTAAACATTTCTTAATTAATTTTGAAACAACTGCTGTAGGTAGTATCAATATACGAGAAAAGATCCTGAATATTACATTAAAAGAACTATAATATCACTTATTGCTATACTAAAAAACTTTTATGTCATATTACTCAGATATGTCCCACTTACATTAATATAATTAAAACTTAAATAATACAAGTAACACTTTTTACTAAATTTCAAGTTCTAATTAGCGACACTTGATGTTTAATATGCACATAACCAATTTATGTATTTATACACAGACCACAAACAAATAAATCAAATATTTTATTCGCGTAGGCATGGCAATGACCTATTAAATAAATGCATTTGTTTATTAACCGACGCATGTTGCATATAGACAAATAAAGATGCAGCCACTTTATAAATAAGGCCAGTTTATTTATTATAGAAAAAACCTTATGTGTATTTTCTTAATTTGTATATTATTATTGATGATGTTTTATTAGTACAAACAGGGAATATTCAGGATGATACCGGAGTGACCCCATAACAAATATAATGAAAAAAATGGTGGACGAACTGTTGCATTCAGGAAAAAAAAGTATGTATGTTACCATTGAGCCTATTGTACAATAAGACATAATAAAAAAAACGATGTTACATAATATGCAGTGGACCCAGTGGCTATTTGTTAAACTTGAATTTTGCAATAAAACACGTTTAAATAGAACTAAAAAGGATGAAATAAAACCGACTTCAAAAAATGCACTAAAAAGTATAAAATAATATTTCGTTTCTTCTGCACTTTTTAGTACATATTTTGAAGTCGATTTTATTTTTTTGTAAAATTTTTTATTCTTATTATTTTTATATCGCTGAAGATTACCTATCAGTTTTTTGGGTTAATATGATTACCTATTTTTTTCAAGTAATTGTTTCCTTAATCCAAGCGTGCTATATACATTATAAATATATGTCAATAATACATTTTTTCTTAAAAATCTTTATTGTTCCACGATATACATTACTAAATTTTAGCTTATTTTGATAATCAGGGACGTACCGAAGATAATATATGGAGAGGCGAGCAATATAACTTTGTCAACAGACTATTTATTTTGCCAACAGATGTCACACAATACTTTTTTTTTTCGCAAAATATTGAAAAATGGTAAAGAAACAAGTTGTTTTTTTTTTTAATTTTATAGCTATATGCCAAATTTTGTTGCTGACGATTCACGATTGACTTCAAATTTTTCTCATTTTTTTTTTAACTTTATGCTTTTTCTCTTTCCCGAATATAAGTAAACCTGAATTCTTTTTTTTTATTTTAATAAACTTACTCTTCACGTATTTTATTAATTAATTTTCTATTTTAAACGCCATTTTGTTGATGAAAACATAAATAGATCCAAAAAAATGCCTCCAAATAGATACGATGTTTATCCAGTTTCCACAATGTAATGTAAAATATTTTTAAATTGGGTTATTTATTAAGTTCATACATATTTATATACTTTTTAATTAAACGAAATTGGGAAAATCACTTTTGTCTATCTCTATATTGCCCTTTCTAAAAATATATAGAACATTTTTAAAAAATTGAAATAACCCAATAAAGTCAGAATTAGGCATCCTCTACTTGAACTTGAAAATGGCAGCGCCAACATTGTAGACGAATTTTGCGATTTATACAGATTTAACTAAAAATCGGCTTGAGGAATGCAGATTATACATTTTTAGTTATTGCTTAAAAACTGATGCCAGATCCAATATGGAGGACGACTAGGTGGGGATACTTAACAGTAAAACTTATTAATGTTTAAGTTTTCAAGGCAAAAAATATATAAAAAATATATGGCTATTATTCTAATAGTGGGATGAAGAACCTCATGTATTAAAGACTTCATTCGCTTTTTTTTTGTCTTTATATACCTATTTGTGGCCCATTTTATACTACAAATATGTGCTCAAATTCTATTTTTCATGTTTTAGTTTACTTTACAAACACGTGTTTTTTTAATTTTTAATATATTATTTATTAATAAATTAGTAAAATGGAGGTTATGCTTACAACAAAAGTAAATTAAAACTAACTGTGCATAATAATGTAATAGTAAGTAAATAATATGTTATAAAGTTAAGAAGTCATGATTCTACAAAAGGAACTATAATTAAAAAAATAAAAATTTATCAATTTACATATGAAGCTCGGAATGTATTATCACAGATTTATATATTGTGCTCAAGATTTATGGTTTACCTTTTAGTTCACTTTACAAAAGCATGGTTTTTAAATTAGTTAAAATATTTAGTTTATACTTTTTAGTCCCTTTAATTCATCATTTTTAGTCGAATTTGCACAAATGTTAAAATTTGTCCGCCACGTTGAGTTCGCTTTTTTGCATTTTTAACGTTTACTAAAAGCTCTCTTCAGTACCCCTAGATGATAAATTTCGTCAACCATGTAGTGCTATCATTTTGAATGTTTAAATCAAAACCAAAAAATCATCGTCTGCACTTTTATATATTCTCAGATACCGATTTTTCAGTAGAATCCGCACAAATATTAAAACATGCTCTACATTGCCGCTACAATTTAAAATTTTTACATGTTGACTAAAATATTAAACCTGTACTCTCAAATATCGCAGATATCGATTCTCAGTCGAATTTGCACGAAAGTCTGAAAAGGTGGGCCATTTTCAATTTATAGATGATAGTGATCTAATATGCACTCTTAAATATCCCCAAATACCGAATTTCAATCGAATCTACACAAATATCAAAACATGTCTGCCATGTTGGATCCACCATTTTGATTTTAACTAAAAATTCTTAATTTAAACTCTTAAATACTCCCAAAAACCGATTAACAGTCGAATCAGATCACATACAACAATACTGATCTGTCGTACCTATGTATCTATGGAACCGCCATCTTTATTTTTTACATAAGAAAGTGTGGATATGCAACTGTAAGAGGATGCCAAATCTGAAGTACAGTTGGGTCACTATTCCATTAATCAATAATAATAGAAAAAAGAAAATGAAGAAACATGAAATATTGCCTTCCGAATATGAATATATTCAAGAAATATAATAAAAGATGATTTAGAAATTATTTATGTTTTTACAATGTCTTGTGCCATTTAATCTTTAAAGCAGTTCTTTTAAGAAGACACATTCGTTGCATATTTGTTTGCTGGTAAGTACAGTTATTAATTAATAGTAATTTAAGTTATAATTGTTATTCATATTTATATCTACGCCATCTAGCATTTATATCTAACCATAATGAATATGACTTCTTTTGTCCGTTTAGTCCACAACATTTTGATTTGATTCGTATGAATATGAATGGTGGCATGGGTAAACATCCAACGGATCAACTGACTGTATATCGATTAAGCAGATGTAGGTGAAAAATACATGAAAATATTTATACCAGACGTAAAATTTGCAAACATACATGCAGACAGAGGAGTAAAAGTGTAGTAAAAATATTAATATAAACATCCAGACGTAAATATATAGGAGATTAAATGATGAGAATAGATATGTTTATATTCTTGAAATTTATTAAAAAATGTTAGTGAAAAAAGTTATTATACGAAAAACATGTATTGGCTGTATCCGGCTCTTCCCTAATTATGAATCGATTCTTTTACCAGAGATAGTGCAATTTGTCCCTATTTAGTTCATTACATAGTAATTTAATAATATGGATGCGTATACACGTTAATTAAAAGTAATTTAATAATATGGATGCATATATAAATTGGTAATTGAGTTAAACCGATATGTTAACGAATTTTACCGTAAAACTTGTTGACTTAACAATTTTCAAATACTACTCTCATGGTAATATGTCCTCGATTTTCAAACATCTTTTTCTTTGGTATAAGCACAATTCGTTAGGCTTAAATATTACATTTGTTTTTTTTTTGATAGTTGGAAAAATATTTTTTTCTAACGCGGGACGCGAAGACCATAAACTCCATCGTAGGAGTAGTAATGAGGCACTGTCGATTAAGTAGGCACCTCTCTATTTTAGGTATTCAGGAGGACTCTAGCTGCACGGAGTGTCAGGAGGAGAAGAAAACTCCACTCCACTTCCTGTGCAGGTGTGAAGTACGAGCAAGCTAGGTTATTTTTGGCACTACGGTCTTGCATAGGGATGCGGTCGAGAAACTATCCTATAAAGATATCCAGACTTATATAGAAAGGACAGGTAGATTTAAGGATGGAAACCTGGTGGCGAGTGGTGGTTGCGACAGGATCTGGAGTAGACTAAAAAGGTCTTATAAGCCTACCAGTCAGGTCTCTAGACCTCCCTCCTACTACTACTACTACTACTACTACTACTATTACTGCTACTATTACTACTACTACTTCTACTACTACTAGTACTACTAGAAAAATATTTTCTTATTTCAAAAATATATAATACGATGACATTTGCTTTAACTGTTTTTGATTTTCGAAAAATTGGTAAAAAGTAATATAATAAAAATCGAAGTAGCCTTGGATAATTGTTAAAAGTAACCAAATGGGTCTGTTTTGCCACCGTATAGATTATGTGTCAAAATATCTTGTTTCTTTTAACATTATCCATGGCTAGTTTGACTTTTCTTGAAACGAATAAAGCCAATGTCATCATATTGTATAGTTTGGGAATCAGGAGGAAAATATAAAAAAACATACGTTGGGGAGTTTCAGATACTTTTCTAAGACCTTTTGTTTTCGCTATATCACTAAAAGATATATCACGTTAAAATCTTTCAAGTTTCCTATTTATACTTTTATATACTCGTATGTATTTTAAAAAATAAAAAGCAAAAACACACGTTAAAATATAAAAATCCATCCTATACAATGCAAAATATAAAACGCTGATACCATATTTGCTGCGACTTGGTATTTATTATCAAAAATGCGTTCATTTGGTATACACAATTCGATATTAAATACCTCGTAGAACTTTACAAAATTTGGGCAGGATCCATGAAATTGACTCTAATATTCGACTCATAAGTATCCATTCTTACTGCCCCTTGAGGCATTCGATGAAATATTTGCAAATTTCGCACGTATGTCGGGTTAAAAGGTCGTTCCTGTCAAAGTACTTGGCCTAGTAGCGGCTAAAGCACTATTAGCGACGGCACAATTAGAAAAATATTTTTTAAACTCGAATATACACAATTTTTGGACCCAGAAAAAAAAACTTTTTATCTGCTCAATTATTTTTGTCCCAGGTGGTGCTCATGCGCAGCTACGTAAACAATGTCTCTTAGCATAAACAAATAGTCATAACTCGTGAACAATTGAAGCTACAGGATAGATATTTTGTACCTATATTATAATCATATATGCCATATTTGTACGAGCTTTGAAAACTATATGACATTTGCAAAAAAGCTTATCTATTCTAAGTACAAGGAAAAAAATCAATTTTTGGCAAATTATTTTTTGAAACTATTTTCTCGTCTTATTATATAATTTTTGAATAGTATACAGTATTATTTGAATCTAACGTGCAAAAACACAAATCAAATATTTTATTTCTGACGTGTGACTTAATTTTTGTTAATATGGTTTAGCATATTGCACTGACCTATTTAAATAATCACAGACATAACACTAATATCTAAGTGCAAATAATCTGCAAAGCTAGGCCGACTGATCCTTGACCCGAATTGGAGAACCGTTTGGATTAATCAACCTTTCTGGATAAATAAAATGGAGGCTAAACAATATATTCAGTAAACAATAACAGCTACCTTTTTTATTGCATCTTTTAAATTATTTTAATACATCAGGAATTACCCTGCAGAAGAAGTTTGTGGACTTAGTTAAATAATAAAATCTGTCCTTTACTGGTCAGTGACTTTTTATTATCAGAAAAGATAATGGATCACTATTCTAAAAAGATTTACACGTTTTTTTGTTGTGATAATCAAAACTAGCTCAAGAAATTAACTAGGAAAAATACTAGATGTGATATTTTTTACATTGTAGTATATTATTATTAGTATGAAAAACAGTACGTAATTTTAGTTTATTTCTTAGTTATTATATTAACCAAGAATCACTATGCCGTACCCTGAAATGATCGCTATGCGGATGACACTACTTTTCTCGCCACCTCAAAAATAGTGTCTTTTTATGAGGGAAGTAAAAAGATGGCACAATGATGTTTATAAAAAAACCTATGCCTAGTTTCATTGTGTCTCTCTATACCTACTCGACTTTATAAAAGTAAAAATAACGCGAAATAACCTAAACCACCACTTTTTTTTAATTGCCGATCCCCAATTCTGCTATCATTTACCGAAAAGACTTGAATAAATACAACTCGGAATGGAATTTTAATTTAAACTGGAAAACTAAAAAAATATCCCGAGAAAATTGCAATGTGTGTGCTTGAAACGAAAAGTTGTAAGTAAATCTGTTTAAGGCCCGCTTGACTATTGTCGACATGTCAGATACCTTATCTCCTTCATTCCGATTAACCTAAAGTAATGGAAGAAGTTCCAAAGACTGATATTGGTCAAGTCCTGTCATACAAAATACACAAATACTTTTTAAAGCAGTTTACATATATTCGTTAAGATATGCCCAGGGATCTAAAAGATAGGACTTTTGACCTAAATTGGTATCCTGGATTCTAGATAGTTGGTACAATAATGTTCTATTCGAGGGCAAAGCCACTGATCCAGAATTACCAGCCAAGTACTTGCCTCTACACATAAGAACAGGTTCTGCAAAATATTTAAGTAACGGGATGATTCCAGATGATTAGGAAAAATTTTGGAAATGAACCAGAAAGGCTGGCTTCTCGTAAGAAAGATTGGGTGTCCAGACTGTGACAGGATAAACTTGAAAAAAGGAAGATATCCAAAGTGACCAAAAAAGATAGATTTAAGCTATTCGCAGTTAATGCTTGCATTTGAGAATCGTAGAGAATGCGAGAATCCTTCGAATACTATGAAAATCAAAATCAAAGAAACAAGTATATTCAACAGAAGAATTAAGTCGGGTAATACACACTGCTAAAACCAAAATTAAAATTGCATTGTTTAAAATGTTTTGACCCTCGATAAAGATAAAAACCTATTCTTATATTTTTAACCAACTTCAAAAAGGAGGAGGTTATCAATTCGACCATATGTGTTTGTACGTCGATTACTCCACCATAATTCGACCCATTTGTATGAAATTTTCAGGGAATTTACAGGGTATTGCTAGAGTGGTCCCAAAGTAAGCATTTAAAAAAAATGTTAAAAATACCGGAATTATATGCGTTCAATATTCTATCAGGAAAAAGTGTTATACAGTGGACCCAGTGGCTATTTGTTAAACATGACTTTTACAATAAAAATCTTATAAATAGAACTAAAAGAGATGAAATAAGAAAATGAAACTAAAAAGTGAAAAATAATATTTTAGTCTATCATGAGAATTTTACGTTATTAAATCAGCGCCAAACTAACAAAAAGGCATTAAAACATTATACTTGAGGTATTAGACATCGTAACATTGAATACATAAATGTATTTTTGTTATCAGTAATTAAGATTAAATTTGACGCCGACTTTACGCAGTAAAATTTTCAAAATAGAATAAAATATAATTTTTCAGTTTTTAGTGTATTTCTTTAAGTCGGTTTTATTTATTTTATAAAAATATTTGTTATTACTCGAGACTGAATCGGTCGGCACCTACGCATTTTCTGCTTGCATTATTTTTAAACAGAATAGCTGTACAAGTATTTGTTTTGTTTTTGAATAGTTTTTTTTTCATTATTTCGAAACTGCAAATTTGACGCATACCTTCCTCCTTTGACACTTCCACGCCGTTACACGCATAACATAATTTTTATTGGGAAAATTTGAAATCAATTATATAAGTAGCTTTTAATATTGATTCTTTAAACTATTAGGCTGCCGATTTCCTTTCTGCTGTGCACCCAAGTGTAAAAGGAAGTCAATTCGATTGATGTTTTTTTATACGTATTTTAGAAACATTTTATTGGGCTATTGCTTTGCTTCACCGTACAAAATTTGCACCGAGATCTTCGCAGTTCATCCCTAAATTGCGCTTCATATACCTATAAGCAAAATTTGGCCTCAATTGAATATGTAGTTTTTACTTTTTAATACTCATTTTTCCAACATTTGAATAGGCCGTTATTTTCTTCCACATTATTGGATTCGCGCCAAAATTTTACCAATTGATTTTTACACACGTAATTTCCTGTAATATTTAAAGTCAATCCTATAAGTCATTGATTTACCTTCCTTTATCACCTTTGACACTTCAGCGAAATTTGAAGTTAATCAGATAAGTAAGTAGGGCGAAGATTTGAGCCTAGGAGGGCGAATTTTCACGATTATAATACTTCCCTCTTACGAGGAATAAAAGTAATAAAACTCCTCGTAAAATAAAATCATTGTTAACTTAAATATAAAACTATTTTTTAGGTATAGCTTTTTCGACATTCGGATTTAAATATAATACAATTTTTCAAGTACCCAAACATATCAAATTTTGTTGGGTAACCTTCCTCCATCTCAATAAATCACCCTCGAAGTGCGTAATTTTTCTTACAGCAGTTTCAATATTACTCAGAAGGACCATTACAGCCCACATGCCTAAAATTTATTACAAACCGAGAGAAAAAAGTCTCAATTTTGCTATTACTCACGTCAATAAAATGGCTCTTAATGGCTATTAAAGACTTGGTCAGCAACTGCGAAGAACCCTGCCAAACACACGATCCCATAATTCCAAATAATTTGGGCATTTCATTCAGATTCTTTATCTTTTGAAGGGTCTTAGAGAGCTATTTAAGGTGCTTTGAAAATTAGGAAGATTTAAATTTAACCACGGCAATTATTTTAAGCATTATTATTTTTAAATTTTCAATTCGTATAAAATTTAATATAACATTATATAGGGTGTTAAATTGTAAATCATTTTTTCGTTTTTTATTTTATTGATATTATTTTTTTGTCACACTTCATAACAATAAACATCTTCATACCATCTGGTACTGTTTTCGAATCATTTCAGAAAATAATTATCAATGTAAGGGGAGTAAATCAAATAAAATTGACGATCTAGAAATCTGGTAGGCTAGTTTTCTTTTTCTCCCCATAAAGTATGTGACGTATATATTGTGCTGAGGTTTGATTTGAATTGGATTTTAAGTTTTTCTAGAGGAACTAAATACTATTATTATGGTTAATTTTTGAAGAGTACGCTACGCAGACATATATTTTACTTATGGCGTTGTAAATATAAATGCTAAAGCCAGGCGGCTAAGTCAACGCCGTTATCCAAATTGTAAAATACCAGATTCTAGGGCATTTTTACGAGTTCATCTTGGCCTACGTAAAACTGTAACTGAAGAAGCAGTTTTGCAGCTGTTGAAAATGATCCTTGAAATTGCAGCAGTATTGAGAATTCCATGTTCTAGTAAGGAAGATCTTAATAAACAATTTATTATATCCGTACCATACCAAACGTTACAGGAATTTCTTCAGCAGTCAGGAATGAAATGTGGTTTATAAACAAAGGTGCACCTCACATTTTAATATGGAAGTTTACGAATTTTTAAACAGAACGTTTAACGGTCGTTGAATAGGTTCAGGGGAACCCCAGCCATGGCTTGTTAGGCTCCTTGACCTTAACAGTTTAGATTTATTTTTTGGGGGACACTTAAAATCCTTTTTTTGCTAAACGCCCATACACATAGAAGCAGAGCTAATAATTCGAATCAAAGCTTCATTTCAGACTATTCAAAATACTCCAGGAATGTTTGAAAGCGTACGCGTCTATGAGGCAAAGTAGCACACTTTCAACAGTTTTTATAATTATTGTTAGAAGTGTTATATGTATTTTCTGTTTTTAATAAATACGTTACTTAGCTATTTTTAATAATTTATTAAATGAAGAATTGTTAGTCCTTACACCACTTAACGATAGAATATTAATTTACTCCGCTTGCACTGATAATTATTTTGGGACATGATTTGAAAACGGTATCAAATATGCAAAAATCGCAACACACAAAAAAGTTTTCAAAAAGAACAGGATAAATGTTACTATCGAAGGTCACTGGCGCGCTAGAAGAAAGTATGATAGTGTAAATCAGAAAGTGACCCGAAAAATGATAACACCCTGTAGATTGAAGAGAAAGATTACAAGATTTTGGTATGGAGATTGTTATTATTGCCAATATTGAAGTTTTCATCCTAAAAAATGTACAAAAAATGAAAAAGTTATTTGCAATTTAACACACTGTATTTCAAACAGAAACCATTTTGGATCATATGCTTATACTAACAGATATTAATTAACCCCTTGTATAGCTACGGAATATTGAAAAATAAACATAAAATAATGCCTCCGGATAAAGGAATTACAGAGAAACCCGTACTATATTAAAACACGGAATTCCAGTCACTAAAATTTTTATTGTTTTTAATCTAAGTGTATATCACTTACACTTTATACATAGTTTAGTAATAAAATGATAGTCTGAGATTTTTGCAGATCTTCAGGTTTCAAGGTCCCTAGATGCCGAAAAACATTTTTTTGTCAATTCCGTCGGTCTGTCAGTCTTTCTCTCAGACTGTCGATCGGTCTGTCTGTCTATTAGAGGCATACCTAAAAAACTACTTACCCGATTGACTTTAAATTTTGGTCAAAAATTACGGGTAATATGGGGAATGGCGGCACAACATCGCGGCTTAATGAAATGTTAAAAATTGTATCACTATACAAACTTATTATACAATTTAGTTACAATGTTGCACAAAAATCGAGTATTGCGTACTTCATGGTTTAGTGCCCAAAATCTCAAAAACATATTTTCTTAATTCCTTCGGTCTGTCTGTAGGTATGTCTGGCTGTCTGCCAGTTCTTGACATAGCTGAAAAAATACTTACTTGATTGACCTTATATTTTGTCCAAAATTAAATGTAAAACTGGTAACATTTTAGTAGGAATCCAAGATAACAAAATAAAATATTTAAAAAATCGGCCCGAAAAAGATACTTAGATTGATTTCAAATTTTGAGCAAGTATTAAATGCGATATATAGATGAACTGGTAAAATTCTGGTACAAATTAAAGATGGTGAAACAAAACGGGGGTCAATTTAAAATATCCAAATAATCAGCGTAAGAAATATCTTCTTAATTAATAGACTTCAAATTATTAAAAACATTAAATTGCGGTCTTAAAACAAACATTGTAAAAAATTACTATGTGCAGAACTAAATTGCTTTAGTCAAATTTCACTATTCCTAATAAAAAGAAAATTTACACATTTATATAAATTCTAAATGGCGCATCGGTTTGGCTACATTGTGACATGAAAACATACCAAAGCGTTTTCTGAACTATTTCTAAAATAAATTTAACATTTTAAAC
This sequence comes from Kuschelorhynchus macadamiae, assembly GCA_030620095.1. Taxonomy (NCBI): domain Eukaryota; kingdom Metazoa; phylum Arthropoda; class Insecta; order Coleoptera; family Curculionidae; genus Kuschelorhynchus; species Kuschelorhynchus macadamiae. The sequence continues at coordinate 543,804 of JAUTXW010004847.1, read as the reverse complement.
GTTAATAACTTTTTTACTTTTTCTTTATCGGAATGAACCAAAAACCAAATTAGAGGGTTATTTGAAGAGCTTTTTTCTAGTAATTGAAAAACAAAAAAAGTATCAATTTTACAGGAAATCACTAACCCACCTATATATTTTTTACTATTTGGATAGCATATTCTGTTGTGATTTCACTGGTATATCACACTTTATGTTTTCCTTCAGACGTTTTCGATTTATTCGCAAACATGTAAAATAATTATATTGCATGATAAAGAGTGCCATAGAAATAAAATTCTGTTTTTTTTTCTGTTGATATTAGTAACGTACTAATTATAATTTTATTATCTTGATGTATTTTTTATGTTTCTATTGACAACAACTAGCATTTTGTAATTTCCATGACACTTATTTTCAAGCAATATATTATTTTACAAATTCACGAATAAATTGAAACAACTCGATGAAAACAAAGTATGAAACACAAATGAAATCAGAACTAAATATATTATCGATATAGTAAAAATATATAGGGTGCTCCATTTAAAAAATACAACTTATTGCCATATCTAAAACTGAAAGTATTTCTGTTTTTTTTTTTAATTAAAAAAAAAAGACTAACTTATAATTTAGTTATAGCAATTCCTTATCAAGATAAAAAGAAGAAATATGTTACAATTTATATAATTTACTGAATTAATTCCAAATATCCATGCATATGCATTATACAAATCCTGTTATTTGTGCGGCCAATTTACTAATTTGTAGGCCAGTGTGTACTGAGCGAACCCTCCTTGACATAATTGTAGCAGACTATCAGCATTTATATGTTCTACTATTTGTTTATTCATAAGCAGTAAAACATTTGACAGGGTTGTTGTAATACTGGAAGTATTGGTAGTAGTGGTCGTAGTATTTGGAGAGGTATAGAGATCTGACTGGTAGGCCCTTTCAGTTTATCCCAGATCCTCATTCAAACACCAGGTTTTCATCATTGAATCTACCTGTTTTTCCTGTATAAGCCTGGATATTTTTCCAGGCGAGACCCACATCCCTATGCAAGACCGTAGTGCTGAAAATATCTCGACGTAGTCTTGCTTGTGGCTCACATCTGCACATGAAGTGCAGAAAGAGTCAGTCCTCTTTAATACCTGACATAGAGAGGTGCCTCTTCAATCGACAATATCCCTTTACTATTCCTACTATGGAATTAAGGACCTTCCTGTCCTGCGTTAAAAACCACTCAGTATGGCCTTTAACTCTTTTAGCGATAAAGTCTTCGACCTGCCTACCACCTTCGAACTGGCCCACTCAAGTCTCGGCTCTTGGTGCACCCATTCGTGGAGTGCAGTTCTCATCTGCTGTCTAGTAATGCCTAAAGTCGGTTCTGGTCCCACATATGGATTAGCGGTTCCCATCTGCCTTCTCGTCTCAGAACTGATCCCCCAATGCTGGTGCTTCTTGACTATATGAGCAGATGACAGTCTCCTCTTCTACCCCTTCTATGATTTCCTTCATCGTTATTGCCATTAAAATGGCATACACTTCATCCCAAATCACCGTTGAATACCTACCCAAAGACAAGCTGCGAAACCGGTTTGTCCGGACTCTATATATGTATATACGCCGATGCACTTGTTTATCCGTATAATAAACAAGTGGATCTTTCTAGAATTCCACCCTGTTCCTCCCGCAATTATCTTTTTATCAGAACTGATAGAGTTTAACCCTTATGTCACCTCAGTCTGCCTGAAGATCATGCTACTATATAGGTAGACATCGGGATCTCTTTCTGCACCTACATCCGTAGAAAGCTGCCATTGCCTCTTTCTTAATGAAAGTCGTCAAATATTGCAGCCCCAGCAAGACATTCAAACCTGCTGACGGTGTCATTCTTATTGGTCCGGTTATCGCTAGACTGGCCAGTTTTTGCACTTTCACCAGTCTGGGGCGAACGGTTTCCCTTTCCACAGAGGGTCACTATACTATCGAGCTGTATGCAATTCTGAGTTTTATGACTGCTTTGTACAGTCAGTAGATGACCCTAGGACTCAGCCCGCAGCTCACAGCTCTACGAAGCTGCCAGACGATCGCTATCGATTTATTCGCTAGCTGGTCACCTTGCGCCCTCCAACTTTGCGTCTACTATGGACCCCAGGTATTTTAATTTAGCAAATCTTAGGGGGTCGAAAATGTCCTAAATCCTTTCTTCTTGTTAAGAGGATCATTTCGCTCTTTTTCGGATAAACGGTGGGACCTGCCTCTTCACAACATGCCTCTATTATATTACGGGCCATCTGAATTATCTCGCAGATGATGCCCGATAACTCCCCTGATATATTAGAACCAGCCCATCATCCCCATAGACTTGTGCATAGACGTCTACGCCTGTGAGTTTATTTAGCATAACTGATACCATGAAAGAGGTGACAGGCAGCTGTCTTGAGGGCATCCGCCTTCCACTCTGATGTCCATCTGATACCCGCCTTGACTCGCCTGGACGCTGCGATCTTGCAGTACTCTTCTTACCCATCGCATCAGTTTTATTTTGGAACATATCCAAAAGCAAGACTTACATAATATATCTCCTTAATAAAAAGCCACAGTATGTTGAGGCCCTTTTGCAATTTGAAAATATGTCGTCCGGCCTGCATCCTTATAAGGACCTAAACACATGACGCTATTATCAGTTAGTGACTACTATAGTTACTATAGTCCAGTGAGCCTGTGGCAGCTCTGTCACCACTGACTACGCGTCAATTGTTTGCTCCTGGAAAGTGAACTTCAAGCAGGAGTGGTACGGACTCCTCGCTTGTCAAAGTCCAGGTTCCAACCTCTTTACAAAAAAAACACCCATACACCGATTATCACTACACAGGATCCTGGAAAACCGCGAAGGTTCAGGGAAATATTCAGTTTCTTTGCAGAAGCCTTTCCAAGCCCTCCTCTTATTAGTAATTAGTTCCCGCCTGAAATCTTTCCTTACTTTCTTATACTCATCCCACGTTTCTATGATGTCCTGGACTGTGTAAAAACGATAGCGAACAACCTTGCCCGGTTGTTCGCTATCGTTTTTACACAGTCCACGGATCTGGGATTTCTTTTGAAAACCGTGATTGGTCTACCTTATGTTTAAGACTAATCATTCTGTAATACTAACAAGGCGAAGATCATTATAATCTGATACAGGTTTTTTTTATTATGAAATTATACCAGAAGGTTTTCATATTTCGGGAAAAATAGTCAGTCTTTTCGGGTACTTCCGATATATGTAGTGAAGTGATTAAGTATCATTGGTATGTGATTTTCTCATAATTATTTATGAGGGTTATAATTTTGAGAGAATTTGCGAATCTGGAATACACATTTAAAACCCGAGCAATATGTTGCCCTTACCTTACATTAAGCCCAGACTTAAATACACAACGATTTTAGAAAAATTAATAAAAACAAAAGATTATCTCAAAATGAAAAACAAATATTATTAAGCCCATGCCCATACTATTTTAGTAGATATAAAAACACCAAGTACGTAAACAAAGCGGTACTGGCAATAGGATCATTGTGATACGTTATATTTAGAAGCGACTCTCCCATAAGGTATTGAAACTGAACGCTATAATTTACTACGTTGTAACCTTGACAGTGAACGCCATAGGCAAACTGAAAAAACGTATACAACACACCATTTTGTGCATGGATTAAAAAATATTGTTACATAAATGACAAGCATATCTCCTTACCTCATTACACGATTGAAAAGTAGTTATTAATAGTCATATTTTCAATTATAAGAAATATTATTTTAATCATTTTTAAATAGTAATCAGGCTAGTTGCAGTTCTTTTACATGTTCGTATTGTAGAAATCAGTAGTTTCGCGAAAATTAACATCCAAAGACTTGCTTTTATTACTTCCCGGTGCAATAACCCATATATATATTATATTACAAAGGCTTCTTGTAGGGGACGATTACAATAAAATTGCTAAAATTTATTTTCGAAAATTGAAGTTGCTGTCTTTTCGACCTTGTACGGCTCATGAAACATCAGCACACACAGAAGATAAAGTTTATACTACGGCGATACCTACTGTGTCGATATGAAGAACTTGCGTACTGTTTTGACTTTGTAAAAAATTATATATGTATATGTTAACAATAAAAAAAAGAACCACAACTACATCAAAATAAAAATATCTTGCATACGGTTAGCATTAAAAAATACATCCAATGATCCAAAATAAATATTAAGATTACTAAGATAAAGATACACAAAAGGTCCTCTTACTTAATACCCTTTAACTTTGGCTAAACTTGTTTTATTATTCTGGTTACCATTTGTAAATACGAACGAATAAAAAAGGCAAATAAAGTTCGGACCAGATGAACCACATTTCAAGGCTAACCACTACACTAACGTGCGATTTTAGTTATGCAGGATGCTCCACTGCCTTCCATTTTATTGTTATTATAGGGCTACTCTTTATACTTCAAGGTGATAGGCACTGACTTTCAAAAGGGTTAAACAAAGGGTAACCTTGACTTAGAATTGTGGGTCAACTGACAAAGAAAAACATGTTGTATAACAGTGCAAACTTTTGCGTCTTAAGCTCAACTTAATAGTTAAAGGTATAGCTAATTCAGGTGGGTAAGACTAATAGACAAAAACACATCTTGTAGTTGTCGGGATAACTTTTTTTTATCTGGTTTGGCTGAAAGAAATATGGATTTATTGTTTTCATATTTCTTATTATATTTAGTTTTTAAATACACACATATTATAGTATTTGAAAATCAGGAGTTAGTCGGTGGTTCTGAAAATTCCACATTGCCATTGCAACCAAAATTAAAAATTACTTTTCGGAGTTACTTTGTCTTTATTGTCAATTTCTTCACGACTTCTGTAGTACCTACTTACATCTATAATCGTTATCAAGCCCAAGCTGATACAGTTTCCGCTCAACAAGTTGCCCTATTTCATTTTTATTGACATTTATATGATGTATTGAAATCTTAAAATTTAAAGACTAAAATAAATATCGAAATCTTTTATTTTACGAAAAATGACAAAACCCTGTTTCTGATCTGCATAACTAAATAAAATATGCATCGTATTAAAGAAAGTCTATTGGCAATATTGAAAATTTATTTTAATTAATAACGTATTGTTAAATCTTTTATTTAATTGTGTTTACAGGTATTAAATATTAATAAGACTGCATAACACTAAATAAAATTAATTGACCGTGCTCGACAAACAAACTGAGTCATGAAATCAGACTGGTGTTTCTGCAAGCATGTTTGCGCGGCCATATTTCTGAAAAGGAAATGTGTGGTAAACAATATCTTTGGCGCCATTATAAAAAACTGCTATTTAACTCTAATTATTTTTAATTCAATCTAATAACAATTCGATAATTTTATATCTAAGAAGAACACATCGTGCAGTAAATTTTACATATAACAGTGGTTGCCGTAACAACTCCTCTCTATACCTCGCTCTATACCCAAGGGTCAGGCATCGAAGATTCTAGACTTTCTCAAAAAATTTTTTTTTTTGGAGAACACTTCAGCAAATACATATTTTTACCGTCTGTGGATGCAAAGGAGGGTAATATGTTTAACAGTCATGTATGTATGTGTTACCATCTACAGGCTAAACGCCTGCACTAATTTTCATACGTAGGCATCAAAATGTTCGTCTGTATCCCGCGAGTGCAGTATAATATCTGTATATAAAAAAAATCAAAATTGCGACATTATTTCCTCACTTTATACAACATAAACTATTTTTTCGATTCATTGTGATAGGTTATCGCAGAGCTCACTAAGATGATTACATATATACATATGCTAATACAGGTTGTCCCAAATCTAAGTAATTACTTCACGTTCAGCCCGGTAACATCTAAACGGTTGATCTTAGGCGTACGAAGTAAATCTACTGATTAAGATGCGTCTATGTTTCTTCTAAAGACTGATACAAAATTTAGCCCGATTGGTGTCATTGCTGATTTTTGAAAAATTTTTTAAATGTAGAGTTCAGGAATTTGTTTGCTTAGTTTTAAGCGTTCGTAGCTGGTACCTGCGTATCGGTACCTCCTAGGACAGAAACGATTCCGCAGGTCAAAAGTTCCATAGTTTTGCAACAAACCATATTTTTGTAGCAAAAAAAACTGGGTATTAAATTTACATTTTTTAAGAATTTCACTTCTCCAAGTCGTGTCTTGCTGACGCAAAGTCAGGATAGACGTTTTCACGACTTTTCAATCCGACATGTGTCCATACATTCCCAAATATTTCCTCAAATGCTTTTAAGGGTGGTAAAAAGAAATCGAAAAGGGGAAAAGTTATATGGACCCACCTAAATTTTGTAAGTTTTAATAAATATTCCATTTCGAATTTTGTATATCAAATGTAGGTAATTAATATAGGTAAAAATATAAAATAGATTAGTGATAACATCAGATAAGATGTCTTCCTCTGAATACGGGTGATTCTGATGTAGTTTCTTATTCTTTTATGCGGGATACCGGGTATCTATTTAAAGTATATTATCTTATTTTAATGTTTTGTGGTTCCTATCTATGTTAATATACTAGCTAGCTTGTTTTTTTTTGTAATTAGCAACTTGTCCGAGGACGGCGAGGGTTATTCCTTAGCGGTTTCCCATTTAAGTAATACAGCCGCACCTAGCGTTTCATGATTTTGAGCATCTATGACTGCAACATATATATATATATATATATATATATATATATATATATACTTCATTAAGAATTTAAGAATACTAATATTCTTAGTGAATTATTTATGACGTGAAACTCAATGCAATTGTTATTTTTTTTAATTTTTAATTTATTATTTTAAATATAACCTATCGACAAATTATTCAAGAGCAAAAAAATGTTGTGGCCCATAAATTCCTTGCTGATATGTAATTGGTTTATCGATAACTATCGATGTTCTCGGCTACCTCTCTATTCGTTCATCGGATACCTATCGACATTATTGTTCACCCATAAGCACTCATCGGTAACTATCGATATATCGATAAAACGCTCATCCCTACTCAAGAGGTCACAGGTCTTAATTGCAGAGGACTTAGTTGATCACTGATACTCGAACTTCTGAAAGTTACGAAGATAGTCGCTATAAGGCTATGACCACAGTCTTAAAGTCGATGATATATGGACCAGTTTTCCTGTGAAATAATTGCTACAAACAGATACAGATGTTTTAAAGCAGAGATAATAAAGCAGTTCCCTAAATGAAGCAATGAGGCTTATGGCTTTTATTTAGGTAATAAACCTAAATCCTTGCTTAAATCTTTAAAATAGGCTTAAGTCTAGATTGAAATGAATATTGCAAATTTTTTTGTTTGTTTATAAATTTATGATTTTACCTATTCTAAAACATGTTATAAAATAATTTTAAGAAAAAAAACACACATGTTTCAGTTCTTAGATTTTGTAGAATATCCAATATAACACCTGCATGTAAGAAGAGCAGGAAACGTAAAGTAGTTACAGAACGTCTTTTATATGATAATATATTTTGAAAGGGGCGTAATATATAAGACAATTTGATTTTTTCATTCAAATATTGAACAAGGAAAAAACGTGCGGAGAAGAAAGATATCAAAAAGACAGATTTTATATTCTTTTGTTATGAAAGTAAAATCAACATTATTGAATTTTCAGACTTTTTTGTGTTATTCTAAGTGCCTTAAAATGATGAACTAATATCCACAGTGAACCTTAACACGGTGCATTTTCGTATAGCATATGTTTTTTTTAATATGCCTCGTTATAATACGTCATGATACATTATATTTCTTTAATATTAATTTAGCAATGTGTACGTTCTAGAAATACCATTACAATATTGATACCATTACAATGTTGATTATAGTTTGTGAAGTGCGCAGTAAGTATAGCATTAAAGAGTTTCAGAATAACAAAAATATGCCTTATTTTGTTTAGATATAGAAAGTCTATATTTTACGTAGAAATGGTTGGCATTTACAATTCTCTGTTTACAATAATTTAAAATAATAAAATATTAAAACATCTCACCCTAAATCCAAAAATTTAAACATAAAACATATATTTAGACAACCTTCTTAATATGAACCTTAAACTCATCATAGGACAGGTATATGAATAAAAATTCCTATTACGGGTTAGTTTTATAAAATATTCGAAGAACAGTAAGAGAAAAAACAACTGCCAGCCGTCTTTAAATATTATTTTAAAAATAAATTTAAAACAAGTTTGCCAAACTCGTCTTTGAAATTTAATATAAGGTCAAATACTCCAATTTAGGCCAATACTAATCAGGAATTCAGTTTCATTAAGTTCCTAACGACATATTCGCAATATTAAACAAGTTTATCATAAGCAGAAACAATTTTTTATTATATCTTGCTAATTATGAAATATAACGACCTACCTTAACTTTCACAGTATTGTCTGGAAATACAACACAATAAATAACTTAGAGTATTGAGAATGAAAAGTATGCCTTGTAACACTATGTTGTTGATGCGTTCAAGGCTCGCTAAATCAAACAGATATTTCTCTCTACAGCACAAAAGTAAACTAATAGTAAGTATTTACCTACGTTATGCAAACCCGCAGTTGTCGATAACAGTTTAGACAAACAGAGTTAGTTTTTTTAAGTTAGTAAGTTTTCTTAAGATTTCATTCCAATGACCTTGGAGCGTCACCTCATTGGTTTCTCAAATAATAGACCAGTCAAACTAATCGCCAATATACTTATGAAAATGAAAAAAAATGCAGTATCGACAAGATAAAAGGGATAGTTAAAAAATACTCCCATTACCATACCAAACGTGTTCTCTTAAATATTCCCGGGGTTTATCCAGAAATAATTGTTGGATAAATTCAATTATTGTATATTTTTTAGGACTGCCTTAAAGAAATATCTTACCAAAGCTTATATACTCATCTAACAGAACTATTCTGTTTGTTATCATTTTGCCGTCTCGACTATGCCATAGGCTTTATTTTTCAGTATGATAGAAAACTTTTTTTTTGAGAATTTTGAATATTATCTAATATGTTTTATGTTCATTGATATTTAATTTCAAAATGTTAAAATCCAAATAGTCTTATACTGCATGCTGCACTCACGGTCGTTAATAGGTTTGTATGAATGTCAAGCGAATTTTGCTATCAGGTTTATTAAATCAGTATTTGTTTCTAGCGTGAAAAAGTATAATTAAATTAAACTGGGGTTAGTTAAGCTACATTTGTATAATTTTGCATAAAAATAAATTAGAATTATATATGCGTATTATCTCGCGTTTACCTCTTCCTGTTGATATCTTCCGGATGTGATAAAGTTATTTGGGCTTTTAGAGCTTTAATATTATGGTAAAATTCGACATACAATGACTGAAAATAATGCCATTTAGACATTTTTATTAACAACGAAGTTCACCTTTTTATTTTGGAGGTGTGCAACACAATATATTTAATTAGTATTGATATACCATTTTACAGGAACGGGAACAAATTGTTCATCGATAGTACTTTGCCTGTAGAGTATCTAACTCAAAATGCCTATGTTTTAAATGGGACTCCGTCAACTGGTCGAAGAAAATCATAATAAACTTAGCTAATGTTGTGTCGATAAGATATTATTCATGTCACAAAATAAATTTACCTTGAATGTGTCAAATAGTTACGGTAAACGTAGAAGGTGTCCAAATTTCATTGTAAAAAACGAAAGTTTAATTTATATCTATCTCAAAGACAAAAGTAACTAGAAGAAATTTGATTACGTTACTGGATTTTACGAGAAAAGATTCACTAGAATCCGTCTTTAATTTTTTGATATTATACAGGGTCACCGTACTGCAGCATGTGGCCAAAAATGCAAACTCTTCAATTTCACACTCTATATTCAAATCTAAGATGGCTATGGAATTTTTAAACGGTATCTTGCTTTACACAAAAAAAAAGAAATCGCATTTTTGACATCCTGTACTTATTTTAGGTCAATGTTCACTTTTAAATTACACCTAAATATACTCGTTTTTAGCATAAATAAATAAAAAGTAACATTTTAGGTAAACACAAAACAATCATAGGATCCTGTAAAGAAAACATTTAAAATAATTTTTTGATAATAACCAGCTCCGCACAATGATCAATTTTCTACAATTAGAATTAGGTGGCCGAGAGCATAACGCTTTAGGTTTACAGCTGAGTTGGTCTGGCGAGCCTGGGTTCGAATCCAAGGTGGGTGCACGACTTTTCAAGTCTGCAGCCAATATTAGTAGTAATAAAATCCAACACACACAAGTGTAAAATTTATCTACTTCGAGCGCCACCCCATTCACGCTGATTGCGCCGAATGTGGGTGTATAAGTTGTTGATGCAGATACACACTTGTTAGTCGGTAGGTCACTTGATAGAGATCAAGTGATGGGTGGGATGTGGGCAGGTACGTAGACAGAAAATTGATTTGGGGAGCCAGTTCTAGAGTGGCCTATATACAGGGTCTGCCATTAGTGTGTCAAAGTAGCATACTTTCTTACTAAAGATTTTTTTTACATTAATGATGGATCATATGTATAGTAAAAAAATATGTGCCAGTAAAAAAATTAAAACGAATTTTCTACATGTATTTTAGGTTTTTAAATTAAATAACAAATTTTATACAAAAGTAACTTAATTAAACACATCTGAAGAAACATGTTTTTTCGCTTTTATTTAACGTACAGTTGTGGAAGTATTAAAAACTAATAAAAAATAAATATGAAATAATATAAACAGTTCACTAAAAAATACAAAAAAAAACAATTCATAAAATTAAATTTATTCTTCTCTTATTTTCCGCGCAAATATCTTTTACTCCTTACAGACCTGTTTTTTACCAATGACTTCTCAATTGATAAAATAGCCAAGTTTGATAGTCTGTCATTTCCAATTCTATTTCTCAAAAATGATTTTATTATTCTTAAACAAGAGAAAGTTCGTTCACATTAAGCACTAGAGACCGTGATTGTTACAGCGATTATTACTGTTTATATTTTCTTTATTTTAATTAGGTAAGAGACAGCTTATATTTGGGATTCTTATTAGTAGAGATATTTTGTGTTGTTGTGGTTTGAGTATTTTATTTCGTTAAAAATATTGTGCTTGTACGAGCGTACCATATAATATATTTAGACAGGTTAATTGGGGGCGGGGGGGGCACAGCACACAAAAATGGGGTCGCGGCCCCCCCTGTCTATGTCCCTGGATATGGGCCGGGGTTCAAGAGTGACCGAGGGCCGTGGTTCGGAATCCACGTTAAGCTGTAGGTCCCGACCAGATTGATTACTCCCATGACGGAAAGAGGACGTTAAAAGAACCTAGCAAAGCAAGATAATTATGTATATGATCCGTCTGAGAACTAACTGAGGATTATTCTGGTGTTTCTAAAAGAGACAATACTTTCTTTGGTAATATCGATTGGTTTCTTTTATGATAAAGACTGCTGATTATGAGATCAGAAAAAATGAGGAGCCTTTGTTCAAGATATTTTTCGAGGATTTTTTGGATATTTTCAGTATTCTTTTTGGCTGGCTTCAAGCACATCTTCAGGTAGTTGTCCAATGACACATAATAACATTCTCAAGTATATCTCCATCATGTAGAAGATTAAATAGGGTGTCCGGAAATTCCATTCCAATATTCGGAAGAGCTATTCTTACAGACAGAAATTAAAAAAAAAATTGTTTTAAAATGCTTCGTTTTCAAGATTTAAAATATTAAATATTTCTTTTTTTTTTCTTTGATATGCCACGTATATTTCTAGAGGTATTTAATTAAAATATAGCATACGATAGGCCGGCTTGGATGTCTTAATATATAATGGCCGTAGTTATTGTCTCTAAAATAGCCTAATATATTTTAGAAAATTTTATGTCCATTGTCAGAGCAAATTATTATTGTTGTTTGTACAAGTAAACGAAAACACTTGTTTAAAATTTCCACTTAATTTATTTTACAAAAAATAAAACACATGCCAACCGTGGCTTCATCAAATGTTAAATAAAAGTATAACACTATAACACAAATTTCTTAAAACGTTTTTTGAGGCCGTTATATTGAATTTTAAAGAAAATGTTACCAATCTAATCCTATATGACCCACGATTTTTCACCAACATTTGAAATCGATCGAATAAGTAGTTATTGAGCAATGCCGTGCACAGACGACAAACCGACGGAAATGGTAAAACCAAAGACGATCGGAAACTTAACCAATAAGCATCAACTTTGTTATTTTAAATGTAGCATACCTCGGAACACCCTCAAATGGGTATCTTGCTAATTATAAATATACCAGATTTGATAGCTTTGTCTTTAGAGATGTGTGAGAAAAATTGAGAAAAACTCTGCCATAAGAGGCAGTATTCCCATTACCTCCACTATATAATCGAATGTTCTCCGTCTCTATCTTACACATTGCTTCTTATTTCAGGGTTTCTGTCAATTTTATTGATTGTTTTTGAAGATGAAGGTATCAAACTTGATATAGTTATAGACAGCAAGAAGAGGTCCAAACGAAGTTGATGCTCATTGGTTAAATTCCGATCGTCCTTTGTTTTTTTGTTAAATGCTAATTTCTAAACTATTGTATTGTATGTTTTTTGATAACTCATATAATAAAATCTCTAAGTACCGTTTAAAATATAACCACACACTCTACGTATGTTAGATGTGCGAATGCTTGTCTTGCGTTGCTTGCAAGTTGAGGGCGAAATCTAAGTAGACATTTTGTAAAAACACCAACACTTTTGCCTGAAATTACTACTATATTAATTAGAATAATATTCCTATTAAGCTTGTTTCTTTCTTTATTTTCCGTTCTCCTTAAAATATTCTAAAGACCGCACTCCTATCTCCTATTTCGTCTAATACATTCAAGTGAATGGGTGTCGTAATATTTATCTAAAGGGCCATTTAGAATCTAAATGTTACTCAGACCCTTTGCTATTTCATTTTATGGCTGCAGTGTCTGCACTGCGACATTTTTTTAATATAAGCACTATTTGCATTCTCATATAATGTCAAATGAAACTCGACCGTACCTAGCTGTTTATAATACTGTCGTTTCGCGGGATTATGGTGCTGGGCGGGAAGCTGATAATACAGAGAAGATGCATTTTTAAACAGTTTTAAAATTTCAATTCTACGGATAAATTATAAAAACATGATCTTTTAGACTTTGTCAAAGTAAAATTACGCTAGGAAGTTTTTGAAATTTATAATTTTCCATTTTCAATCTAACTTTTCGTTTATGGAATCGCGACATTAGTGCCAGAACCTTGATTCTACTAACATTGATGTCCAGGAGATGCTGATTTATTTTCTTTTATTAATGCATATTTAATGCTGCTCCAGTCTAGTGAATATGAAGATCCAATGTAACTTACAAACACCGCATCACATAAATTAAGAATTGTATATACTCTTTCTCTCTTCTTAAAAAAGAAATTCTCAAGCAAAAACAAAATATATAAGAGATGCAAAAGACAACTGTACTTTCTTTTGCCTCAGATCTGTTTAACTGTTCTCTTAAGAAACATAAAATATTGATCTTGTGCAGTGAAGATCCCTGAAGATGCCTTGTGCACTAGCAGGCGAAATGTCGGAAAGTAATTCCAATTTGATACAATCTAAATCCAAGGACCATGGTTTTTTGATATCTAACTTTTTCCACTCCAAAAAATAACAACGGATGTCACGACTTTTATTTAAATCTTAGTTTGGTACGGTACCGGCGAGCAGAAATAATTTGGAGTATTTCTGTCATCAGTTTTGGGTGGCCATTTTTATCCAGTTTCTCAAATATTTTTTTATTCATTTGACAACTCTTCCTCGCTTTTTGAAAATTCCGGAAATATTAATAAATGGTTTGCTTTAAAGCAAGGCCCTGATTGGTTTTAGAAAAATTTCCTAATTTATAGTTGTTAGCCACCTAAATGTAACAAGTACCGTATACTGCAGTTCTACATATTCACCCGTAATGTCTAATCCATATTATTATTAAATATTTTTTAAATAAATATTTGACACGATTTTACAATCATGTTACACAGAAAACTGAATTATTATTTTTTTAAAAATGTGACATACATTAAAGAACGATTCATCAAACAAATGTTTTTTCCGAGATTTTTTCACTAATGTTTTTATTTTAACTTTGCATGTTGGGTAGCCACTAAACCATTTATGGTGATTAATGTAACGTAAAAAATACATACGGTCTTATGCCCAGACAAAACAGTGGTTTCGGATCTATAAATTCGTCGTATTTTTTATGTTCGTTTCTGCAAATCGCTTTTGTTTCGTGCTTTTATTTTACGGCATATACGTGAAATACTGGTGAATAGTATTTCAGTGCTGGAAAAGGTAATAATTCGTAAGTTATTGATGCGTTTGTTGAACTTAACATGGTCAATGAAATCGTTTGAAAGGGACGCAATTTATTTTCTTCGAAAGAACATTGTTTTAAGACAATAGTATCTTAAAAAAAAAATGAATATATATATATATATATATATATATATATATATATATATATATATATATATATATATATATATATATATATATATATATATATATATATATATATATATATATATATATATATATATATATATATATATATATATATATATATATATATATATATATATATATATATATATATATATATATATATATATAAGGGATGCATGAGTGGAAAAGTGTAAAGATACCGAAATAAGTATAGTGAATCAATGCATCTATAAAGTAATAGCGAAAATCGAGAAGCACAACTTATTTTGCACGAACGATACATGCGAATTTCAGCTTAAGAAATTCCCGAGTTTCGTTGTCATTAAGTTTTAGACAGTTTTGTGTAAAAATCTATTAAGAAATAAATAACGAACAGAGCCACAGAGCAGAACCCTGTGGCACACCACTTTCCACAGATTTAAACTCGGATAAGTACCCATTCCAGACCTTAGTTTGTCTGTTTTCCATTAAGAAAGATTTGATTAAATTCAATTTAACTCCCCGCACCGGTCAAGTTTTCGAACTAAGACATCGTGAGAAATGCAATCAAAAGCCCAATGCACGTCACATATGGTAAGCCCAACATGCGTTCCCCTCTCAAGTTCCTCGATAAGAGTATCTTTAATCTTATTAAAGATTTAATAAAAAAAATTTTTTAATCTTTATGCATTTTTACAATTAATGCATAAAAGCTTGAATAGTGGAGCGATCCTCAGAACACCGAAACTGTGATGGCCCAAACAAACGACTATTCTCAAAATAGTTGCGTAAGTTTTTAAGTAAGTAAAAGTGAAATTGGTCTGTAATTTTTCAAAGCCTGTACATCACTCTTCTTAAATAAATGCACTTAGTTTGCAACTTTAAAACAATCTGAAAAGATACCCTGAGATATATAGCAACTGAAAAAGTGAAATGCAGTTTATAATAAACATGCACTAATTTCCTTAAGAACATTACTACTATCATAATTATCGCAAGAGTTAGATCTCTTTAGAGCAAAAATAGCACTCCAAAAAACAAATTTAACTCTGGATTATATTGAAGATAAGAAATACATCTTGGTTAAAATACCACATATGTAACACGAACGTCTATTTCCGATGAAACTTACATTTACTACTACCGAAAATATATAGAATTGCGTCCATCAAACACTAGCCATCGAAGATTTTTCGTAAATTATCAAAATGGTAAACGTACAATGAAAAGCGTATGAATAAATAAAATAGGAAAATTTCCCTCCGATATAACCGACGGCTTCTAAATCTCGAAGAGTTTACCGGACATTGTTTTAGAAGATCCTCCGCAACTTTATTGGCGGCTGCATGAAATTATGGCATATAAATAGGAAACTGCATAAATTTTTAATTTCGCCACTATACTAACATTTTATTTAAAATATATTTTTCGTATCATCACCGTTAATGCGTTTGTAGAAAAAATTTAGTTCCTAACACTTGCGGCAACAAATTTCCCGCATTTGTTAGGAAATAGATATATATAGTCACAATTATTGTCCAAAAATGTGGAAAGTAAATCAGTTTTATTTGCTAAACCCTGAACATTAATATGAAAACTGAAAGATCGGATTCACTTTTTTTACTACTAAAAACATGTTTATTTTTGTACATTGTGGTAAGAAACTTGGGTCCAAAAGTTTATCTACATTGAAGTCGAAAACGGCGCCAAGACAAATACAAGTCTAGAAATCTTGATACTAATTTATTACATATAACTTAGGGAATAAAAACAGCAAGTACGTCTTTTGTTGTTCTCGGATTAAAGCAGAAAACATAGAAATAAGAAAAAATAAGAAAAGCCTACAGGCCTATACTATCAAAAGTGTTAAAAAATATAATATGTTTATATTGTTGAAATCGGGAGATTATGTGGATTCCGATTAAAAAAAATTATATTCTATTTAAAAAACAACAAGTTTTTTGACCGATTTGCGACTTTCATTTAAAGTTTTTTTTTATCTCTGAAACAACTGAAAGTTGTAAGAGGGGGACTCAAAATATAAACAGATATACATAAAAAATACATAAAAAATAACTCCAAAGGTGTTACTTCTCTTACAACTAAATGAAAAAATCAGACACGTGCGACAGAAATCTTCTGTAAGATGGATTTAGTTCTAAAACATAAAATTAACTCCAGACCATTAAATCCACAACGAGATAGAAATCGTCTCGTTTCGATCTGACGCGACGTTTTGAGAAATAAATATCTACAAAATACCGTAACAAAGGAATAATGGAAATACAACCTAAGACAGTTCAAATTAATTTCCATTAAAGTAAGCCCTAATGGTGATAACGGCAGCGTTTCCCGTTGCACGAGGAGAAAATCTGGAAAAGATGTTTTAAAGTGGATGATCGTTAATAAAGTTGGGTTTAATTTCAACACAGGAGAATTTTACGAACAGAGTTTTGCTGAGTGTGAACAAAAGAAATGTATACTACATATTCCATTATGTTTATAATATCACTTCAAAAAGACAAAAATAAATTAACCTCTATTCTGTATTTTTTTTGTATTGAGAGAAGTATAGCAGCTCATTAGAGCTGTAACATATTGGTGCTATTGAGAAGCCGGTACAGCATGGTCATTTTAACTTCTCCACACTTTAATCTGCCCTAACTTTCTTATTTTTCAAGGCATTAAAATTATCCAAAAAAACAAATTGTATGGATAGTTAATAGGAAGATAATAATAAAAATATATTTTTTATATTTTATTTTTAATAGTTAGGCTTCTTTTTCTGGTTCTAAATATATCGACTTTGATACCTCTTATATTAAAAATAAACGAGAAAATGAAGAAAACTTCGCAACATTATGGCAAAGGACGTTTTTATCTTTTTGTTTATGTTTAAAGATACTTTTATTTATTATTTAACCATTGTTATTTTTTTATAATTTTTAATTATTATATAAAACTCGGTAACTGGTGATCTCTTAAAAAATAAAAAAGTTAACATTAAGACGGTATATATCCTTGAAACGTTTTATTATCCTTAATTTACCTTAAAAGACACAAAAAATACTTAAGGAAAGAAATCCCTTAGGTAGAATTGTTTAGATTTAACCAGGGAAAGGCTACTGGAAATCATTCGGATGTATTTAATTAATATTTTACTCAAAAAATTGTTATTTGTTTCACTAGGCAGAAAAGCCTAAGTTTTAATGCCTCGGCTGGCGTTTCATATCCGAGGCGTAGATGAGGCTAGGAAACCAGACAAGACATTAAACTTGCTTTTCGGCCGTGTGAAAAGTATAATTTTTCCTCCGAATGACATTAAAAGTTTCCGGAGAAAAATTGTGTTATTTTTATATTTAAACCTCTATCTAATAATCATTTTTTGTTTACGTAATGTCACTGTCAATTTTGATTTGATTTCTATTTACATTGTTACCTAAACGAACGTTACATAGCAACGAAAGTTTGTACTGCTTACAGGCAGTAAAAAGCACCCTTTGAGACTGTCAATTATTTTAATGTCATTTGAAGAAAAACATTGTTTTTATAGACCATGAGGTTGCCTGAGGTCTAAGTGCAATGTAAATAATTTGATTTTTATTAGTTTACTTCTACCTTCAGTTTGCCATCATAGTACCTCATACGTAGGAGTTTACTTTTAAAAAACGATGTCATTTCAAATTTCACGCTAACAATCTTTATTATTTACCAACACAAAATAATGTTGAACATAGATTATGTATTTAAAAGATAAAGTGCTTTTGTCACTTTTGTCAAATATTTCATTATAGATTTTTATTTTACTTTATTTGTTATATTCTCATTATCATAATAATTATATTTTAACTAAAAAGAAAATAATCCCCGTTTTCACTAAAAAGGTTTAAAAGTCAAGTTGCCATGGCAGTTGAATCTCTTACTTCACCAGTTATGTTTTGCTTATGTTACTAGGGCAAAAGCAATGTAAAACACAGATATATTCGTTTAAAAATCTTGATAAATATCCTCGTTATAAGAAACACATTTTATTTATACAGACCTTTAGTGGCTATGACACGACTTCTGCGCTATTTTAAAAACGGAATAAACTTTGGTTAAAGCATTAGACAAAATTCTCGATTTGGATCAATTGGTTGAAGTAATCCAAGGAAAGAATTGCCCTGTACAAACCATGTTTCAGAATGGAGTACGCATCTTGTTATCAATATATGATGCACCAAGATCTGAAGACAAGATCGATAATCTTCGCTACACGCATTTTCGTCAAATCAACCCTGTACGGCTATCAACTCTTCCACCAAGTGCAGTCAACATATAAATCGTGTCTACTACCAAATTCAAACTTGGTTAGAGAACGATTTAGAACCCCAGGAATAGGGTTGGATGCTGCAATGTGGAAGTCTGGAACCAACAACATTATTACCACCAGGACCAGATGAACTGTTAAATACGATATTTTGCAACTGCCAGAATAGTTGTGGTCCGCGCTGTGGATGCAGAAAATCAGGGTTACAGTGTTCTGCAGCTTGTGGTCACTGCAATGGACAAGCTTCATCATATTAAAACATCTCGATGAAGAAAGTGTTTATGACCTTGAAATTCTTGAAAACTTGGTGACAAACATTATTAATAATGAGGATAATAATATTAAATTCGACATTCTTGAGCGACCGGAAGAAGAAGACGACGAAGAAGAACAAAATTAAGACAATTAAATTTGAACTTCAATTGTACTAAATGAATGATACATGACTGTTAAATAAAAATATAATTAAAATATGTTTAAAATATTTCGCTTCATTATTTGCAACATACCTGAAAAAACATTTAATTTATTTTCAGTTAAAATGTAATTATAATAATGAGAGTATAACTCCGATATATTTAAAGTAATTTACTTCAATATTTATATGAAATGAGTAAGTATTATTAAGTGAGAATTTGATTTATGAATAATATTTATAAATATAATATATAAAATAGTTAATGACTAAGGTTTGTTCATAATGATATTTTTTTATTAAATAATAAGCGGTATAAACAGCACTACTCATTAGGGTTGACGGTTGACCTTGCATTATATCATGTATGACTATAAAAAATTGATTATAACAAAATTTGTAGAGAATTTTATGCTCTACAACTTTAATTATAAATGCAAATATCATTTAATGTATATGTAGTGGGATATTCACGTTATTGCGACCTTCGACTTGAATAACTTAAGACGCGGACACGAGATCTTATGAGACTTTTGAGCCAATTTTTAAAACGTCAAAAGAAACAATACAAATTTTCAGCTTATTATCTTTCATTCCGAGGTTTACCCCTAATATGACTGGCCTAAATTGGTAGAAAATAAAAACCTTGAAATTTAAAATCACTGTATCAGTGTTGACAACTTTTTGAAATGAAATTTCGATATTCACAAAACTTTATTTTCTTCAAAATATGAGATCTCCACGTATTTTATTTTTATTGTAACTTGTGGATTTTTGTAACTAAATACGCGACTTACTTTATAAGATAATAAAAAAACTACTTTTTCTCAATGAAGAAAATCAGTAGCGATATTAATAATATTAATAATAAAAAATGCCTTTTATTCACAAAATGTACAAAATATTTAAAAACATACAAAAAACTTTGCATGTCGATGATTGGCGCAGTCTAGCTTTATAGCTACTCTACTGAAGCAATCAATGACAAAGAATATTCTAAATCTAATCTAACAGTAGTCATGGTAAGCAGTGGTATTTTTATATATTTAATAAAGTTTGGGTGCAATACGAACAGATCTTTTATAAATCATAAAATTGTGCCCCTGACAGTCAACTATTATTTTAATAAACAAAATCACCTGTCTTCTGCAAATCAAAAAGGTATTGCCTATATTTTACCTTGAATATCGGCACTTTTTAAATTAAAAATTCGACAGGAAGTGCATTATAACATTGAACAGCATTGTATGAAAAAGATATCTGAAACATGGCGCTCTGGTGATGAGGCATAGTTAATTTATTTCTACCTCTTACATCTTTTCCATGTATTTAACCACGGAAAATTAATCGTTCGCGAACAGAAACAAGAGCCGAAGGATCACTAATACATTTAATTAAAAAACTACAAAAATAAAGGTTTCTACGAGCATCCATTCGTAACCAGCTAACTTCTTTATACAAATGTGAAATGTTATCATATTTTCTTAATCCAAGAACAAATCGTAAGCAGTTATTTTGTATTTTTTGTACACGAGACCGACTCTCCTGATCCAGACAAAACTCATATAAAAAGTAAATATATATAATATGAAAAATTAGATAGAACAAGAGACTCACATAAGTTCCTCCTAAGTTTTCTATTTAAAGCATGTCTATTACCGTACAACATCTTTAAGGAATTAAAAGCTCTTTGAAACAACTCCCAACTTCTTGACGTTATTAATAAACTTCATTTTGGAACCATTTAATTGCTATACTCAAGTTTTATAAAATGTACTTTATTTTTATTGCCAAACACCAACAGTTTAGATTTTGAGGGATTTAAATGTAAATTACGTTTCTCAGAAAGTTCATTTATTATTTTTAAATCACTGTTAATAGCCGATTCAATATCTACCTGATCACTTACATCAAAACAGCAATAAATCTGAGTATCATCAGCAAATGCTTGTACTTTGCAACACGATAGAGCTTTTAAAATATCGGATGTATATATAAGAAACAACAATGGTCCCAAGACGGAGCCTTGAGGTACACCAGAAGTTATTTTCGTTCGATCAGAATATTTGTTTTCAGAAAAGATAGTTTGAGACCGGTTCGTTAAGTTTGATTTAACGAGAAAGACAGACTCCTCATTGAAACCGTTTCAATTTAGAAATAAGTAAATTATGTTTAATAGTGTGAAACGCTTTTGAGAAATCTAAAAGTACTAAAATAGTATTTATATTTTTTTCACAAGCCCTAAAAATATCATCAGTTACATTAGTTAAAGCTATCGATGTACCAAAACCTTTCAAAAACCCACACTGCGTAGGAGGAATAATATTTTTGTTACAAAAGTCATACATTTGATTATGTAAAATTTTTTCAAATATTTTAGAGAGAGTAGGGAGAATAGTGATTACTCGTATATTATTAAAACTAGTCGGATTTGTAACTTTAGGTAAAGGTTTTCCAATTGACATCTTCCACTGGTCCGGAAAGTAGCTGATTTTAATGAAACAATTTATAATATGTAATATGAATTTGTCAATAAACGGACTGCAGTATTTTAGCATAAGAGGAGAAATTTCATCAAATCCAGTCTCATTACTTTTTATGGAATTTTATATTTTATTTATATCCGACTCAGTTGCTAGATGAAATGAAAACTGATGATTATTATTAAAAGTGTTGTTTTCATAGAAACTCACCCTTTCCGCCCAAGTGGATGTGTTTTGTATAAACGAGGCAAAAAAATTATTGATATCATTAGCATCAGATAGGTTATTTGGAATATAGTTATTTTTATTTGAACAAATATTAAAGTTTCTTAGTGCAGACCACATTTTTTTAGAATTATTTTCTCTACATAAGGAGTCGAAATATATTTTTTTCTCCCTTCTAACAACAGCTAATGTAAAATTTCTTAGGTATTTGTAATGAACCCAGTCTTCATTTCGCTTTGTTCTCTTATATTTTTTAAAGGCGCTATTCCTTCGTTTCATGAACACTTTTAAGTTTGTTGTCAGCCACGGTGATCTCGACTTAGTAATCCTGGATTCACGTATAGGGGCACGGATGTCAAAAATGGTTAACATTAACTCATTAAAAATATTGGTATCAATATTGTTCTCAAAAATATTTTGCCAAGGTAAATTATATATATCATTTAGGAAATTATTTATTGCAAAATTTTTAAAACAACGGTATTTTATGATTTTAGGAATAACAGGGGCCTTTGTCAGACTAATTTGACAAAAAACCATTTTGTGATCCAAAAATTCGTTCTTTCTTTTAGAACGTTAGTAAGTCTCCAAGACAATGTGCTAACGAGTCATCTAAAGTAAGCGAAATTCTATTTTTTTATTTAATAAATTAGTAATTTAAATTTTTTTTAAATATGACCTTTGAGTACTAACTGTAATGACTAATTCTGTTGGATCTTAATACATGCGTCATCATTCGATGAAATATTAAAGACGTGCTTTATGAACATGAAAAATTGTCTTTCGAATACGAATACATTCAAGAAATATTTTAAAGTGCGTACTCACTTAGCGAACACATACGACCGCACGTTGAAAACCGCATGCATTCGCTTAACGTGGACGTGGTTAACGAACGTATGCATTTGCTTGCGGATGGTCTCGTTCGTTTGTTGGTTCTTAAGCCGCCTACTCAGCGAACGAATACTGGAAGGAACTTATCCGTTCTCTTAGTGTGGACGTAAAGAATATGAACGACGAACGTGTGCATTTGCTTGCGGACAGGTTCGCTCATCTGTCGGCACTTCAAAAAGGAAAAGCGTCGCACGTTCTCAATTGTGTATGTATTTTCACACATTCGACCAGACGCTCAAGGAGGAAGTGTGGTTTAATATCCCATTTAATATTTAAATGCGTAGCACATGGTCATTGCAAGTAAGTTAATGACTAAACTGACGTTTTTCTATGAATCAAATAAATTTAGATTTAGGTCGTAATAGTGAATTAGTGATTCATTTAGTGAACGATGCACCGATGGACTGATTTGGATGTGAAACATAGCAACTTCTAGCAATAAGTACCATAAAAAAACTTATTTCACACTTGCGAAAACTTTTTCCTATTGGGCTCCGCTTCGCGTCATTTAAGTATTAGAAATTACACTAGTTTTCAAAAATTAATTTCCTGCACTCGCACACCCTACCCTGTAAAACGAATCTACAAAAAAAAAATTATCATTTATATAACGTATAATGTATAAAACTACACATTCCACAGTTATTAAATACTATGTATTACTTTCCCTTATTTTTTTATTTATAGCCAACCACTACTCTACAGAATATATCAATTTTAACTAATGTGTATAAAAGCAAGTATATATAAATCCAATAAAATAAATAGAATACAAACAAGGAAACAAAGAAGAAAATTTATTTTATTATCTACACCGATTACTTCGTGATCGTTTGACCAAATGGAATGAATTTTCATAACAATGAATAAGGTTATGTTGTTCGTGGTTTTTAGGCGCTCGAATTGCTAATTTTCTAAACATATGCTTCTGTGTATAGGGTCTTTCCTCATAATTCGCCAAGCCCAATATTGGTTTAATTAAAGATAGAAAAATGTATTGAATATAAAAATAGTAGGGTTTTGTACGTAGTTTTAATTAATTATTATTTTTGTATACAAGATATCTTAAAAATGTGTAGCAAATCCAACATATATATTTTTCACTGGAACACCATGTGTATTATTATGACCATCAAATGGGATGCATCTTGCTGATTATAAATTTACTGTGTTTGATACCTATATCTTTGAAAAATCCCCACAAATTTGGTAAAAATCTTGCAATAAAAGGCAAGAGACGGTTAATGGTTTACTACATAGTAGAGTCAATAGGAATGCAATCCTTCTTATGGCAGCGATTGTCTCTTTCTCAAATTTTGCGGGTGTTTTTTTTTTAAGATAAAAAGATGTTTTTAAACGTAAAGATATCGAGACCAGTGTATTTATAATTAGCAAGAAGAGCTTCACTTTATTGGCATGTAAGCGTGTTCCATTTAAAAATTTATGTTTTTGTAAAATAATTTTCTATTAACTATGTAATAAATCCTGCAACTTATACAATTAACATTTTTTCTGTTTCTTAAAATTAAGATAATATTAGGGGTGGCATCAAAGATTTGACCAAATTAATTAAATAATTAAATCAATATTTTCAAATTCTGCATATACTTAATGTAGAAAATGTTATGAAGGTAGCATAATTTTCCCTCTTTTTATACATTGCTCACAATTCTTAATATAACGTGGAAATTGATGTTAATTTTCGAACATCTACTATTTTCCTATTTGTTTATATTTTGATTTCAATGTTGGATAATATGTTTAATGTGACTCATGACTCTAAGTACCTGCTAAGAGTGGTAGTATTGCTTTAGCTAGTAAGGGAGTAGTAAAAATGTTAAATTTCACTCATGCCCGTGGTAATAGAAAATTGTTTTATGATTATACGGCATTGAATTACTTCAACTTTGAGTTATACCTCTAGATATTTTTGCAAGCTAAACCCCTCAAATACCGAATTAGCCCCCCCCTCAAAATATTTAAAGATTGTCACAAACACAGACACATTTCAGATAAAACTGAAAGTAAACGCATCCTTTTTGACAAAATTTATATAAGGTAAGAACTTGTAAACTAAGTTGAGATTTGAAAGTTGCCTCAATCGAAACCAAAACCCCAAAGCGGCGCAACTGTACAACACCGTGCTTGTATTTTGACTTGCGCAATTCCCGACAATTGGCAGAAAAATAAAAATGATCAAATTTAAAATCACTGTATCAGTGTTGACAACCATTTGTAACAAAATTTCGGTACTCAAAGTAAAGAAAACTTTATTTTCTGCGCAAAAAAATATACAAAATATGTAACTAATCCAAAAAAGTAAAGAAGTACATTCTCAGGCCTATGAAGGACACATTTTTTTCTCATTAAGCTATTTTCAAGAAAATGGCAGATAAATTGTCAAAATCTTTTAAATTAAAATGTGCATTTAAAACAACAAAAGACTTGTGGTATATATATATATATATATATATATATATATATATATATATATATATATATATATAGAATCATTAAAAGCAGGTTCAGTAGTTATACAAATGTCTTCAACATATAGAGAACAGATCAAAATAAAAAATATTTTAAAATATCAGATACTTTACCGACACTATGTCAAGAGTTGCCCTTAAAGACAATGATGTATCAGTATATTCTAAAAATAAAGGCAATTTCAAAGAGATTTGTAAACTTTGTCCTTGTTAACGAAATTAAGGATGGTGGCATGTATGCATCAATGGTAAATGAAGCCCATAGTTTTAAGGAAAAACAACTTTCCATTTGCGTGAGATATGTTAAAAGTTTGGAAATTGAATAAAGAATTTTTGGGTTTCCGATGCTATAAATCAATGTAATATTTTAAAAAATTACTTCATTAATTATTCTATTAAAAGATAATATTCACATTGTCGCACAAGCATATGATGGTGCAAGCTTTATGTCGGATAGAGTAAGCAAATATAAGAGATTCTGCGACTTATATACAACTGTATGGTGCATAAATGATTTGGTCGTAACCGATATGTAGAGAAATAAAAATTGTTAAAGATTTCTTTAATAACCTAGAAACACTGAAAGTACATTTTTCTTCCCCTAGTAACCAAAATATCCTAATCAAAATTCAAAAAGAACTGGGTCTTTCAAAAACTGAGTTAAATTACTTCGGCTTCGGCGATAATTTATGCCCTTCAATTCGAGATCCAACAGAACTCAAACAAAAATAGTGTGGATGCGGTTGGCTTACTATTTCAATATGGCTATCACAGATGATATTCTGACTATGATAAATGTTTTAATCAAATACTTGCAGACTGAAGGCGGACTTTTGCTGAATCTACAAATATAACTAATGGAAACATAAAATTATTCGAACAGAAACGTACCGAAAACGTTTTAGCACGATTGAGGTTAGATATAGAAGCCCTGGTCAAGAAAAATTACATATATATTGATATTGAAAATGTTCGTCTCCAAGAATATGATGTAAGAGTGTCGACTTCAGCAGTTGACGAATTTAAAGAAACAATTGCTTAATCAACAACACACAATCCTGGATAATATTATAAACCACATGAAAATAAGATTTTCGGCTGAAAGTCACGAGCTAGTTGTAGCTGTGCAAAAAAATTTACAAATGAATTTTGGTAGCAGTTTGAAATTTACTGAACGCTACGCAAGGTCGACAACGGCTCAAGATATATTCAGTTTTTTAACTCTTGCAAACATTGATAATGGGATTACAAAATCCCTAATCATAGATGATGTTTTGAAAGAATTCATTAAAACTGGAGATCAAAAACTGCTGTTTCACTAAATATGTGCTATTGTATATGCGATAATCAAGAATATCAATAAGAAAATAAGTTTTAATTGTACTTATTTCTTATAAATTTTATTTTAATTATAATTTCTTATATATTTCGGATAAAAACACCTTTTATAAATTTTATTTGATGTGCGATAATCACGAATATTTTTATCAATAAGACAATAAGTTTTAATGGTTTTTATATATTTTTTTATTTTTAATTAAAACATGTTGTTTAAATTCCTTTTTTTTTCTTTTAGTTTTAACATTTACGAATATATTTTTGGCAGAAAATATACTTACTTCACCTATACGTCTTTTCATATTAGGGTCGGGCCTTAGTCCCTTCCCCAGATCTGATGCCATAACATCGCCCATAGCATTTTCAAAGCTCTATCTTTTTACTCTTTACTAATTTTTCTTTGTTTTCTATTTGACTTGTACTTCTAGTTCAAGGATAAATGGCATTTATTTAATTTACTTCTTTCAAACAGCCAGTGGCGTACGAAGCATAAAAAACATACATAAATTGTTGGTATTACATATAAACAATAAAATTATTTAAATTACGTGCCTGCATATACGGGGTGCATCCAAAATATGAGCATAATTAAGGTTTAAAATTCACTCAAATCTCGTTATAAGTCAGGTCGAAATGTATAACGATGATTCTTAAGCGAAAATTAAGAAAAAAAATTGAATTTGAGATAATTTATTTCATCTCTGCTAAAGCTAGAGCAAACCTAACAAGAAATGTGTCTCAGTTAAAAAACAGCTTAATACCTGCTATAGAAGTAATACAATTAATTCAAAGCGTAAGAACGACTACATCCTAGGCATTCAAGAGTAAGAAGAGAGTCTTCTCTACTTAAACGATATCGAGGTGCTAGACATGCCTGGGTTCGTCATATCGTCACTAGAGATTGAAAGAATGGAGACACAGCATGTTCTCAGAAAAAACAAAAATAAATATATCCTTCAGATAACAGGATTTTGGCTTAAAATTAAAGATATGAGGAAAAAAATTTAGACGTAACGGTTTTGTTTGGAAGTGAAGGCATAACAGGGAGAATGTTTGGCGAATTAACAAAACAATAATGCATGAATAGAATTAGTTAAAAAATATATTTTGTAATTTAAAAAAAAAGGGTTTGTATGCACTTTGACAATTTATATGGCTAAAACAGTACTATCAGTCTGTAATATATCAGCGGGAGGTACTTAGAGAGTGCATCTTAAACATATCCAAAATTGAAATTAATATATAAAAAATCGGTAAATTTCCTATACCCGAAACTTCCCTGGTTATTCTGGAATCTTTTCTTTTATTATGAGTAGTGATGTGTGACTAAATTTAGTTACGCCCATAATCACTTAGTACCACATATATACATATCGCCGCTTTAAACACTTTTATAGGGCGCCATTTTGTTTCACCATATTGGATTCATTACTTTACCAGTTCCTAGCCATGTAACACTTGACTTGTAAACATAATTTAAAATAAATAAATAATTTTTACACCGGTTTTTTTTAAGACCGCAATTTTATTCCGTCCTGTTGTATTCCTACCAGTTTATTTTTATATCACATTTAATTTTTGTGCAAAATATGAGGTCAATTCAATTAGAAGATTTTTTTACGTTGATTTCTTAAATATTTTATTTGGCCGCCTTTTTAGTCAGTCAACCTAATAAGTAGTTTTGCAGGCTGATTTTTTAAATATTTTACTAGACCGCCATCTTGGATTCGTATCAAAATGCTACCATTTCATTTCTATATTTTTGTGCAAAATTTAAGGTAAATTGGATAATTACTATTTTAGTAATAATTTTTTAACATTTCATCAGGCCGCCATTTTGTTCCGCGATATTAGAATTTCACTAAAATAACCAATACAATATAATTTTTACGCTACCTATGCCGCGAACAGACATCATCATCCAGGGACCATAATCCGGGAACATCTGTAAAAACCTGGGAGGTGATTTTTCCACTATTACTTTCCTTTTACGAGCGAAATAAAAATAGGGAGAATTATAGATGTTTAAAAACTGACAAAACCGCAGTGGTTCCACTTAGAATTGTGAGTGAACACTGTATTTAGCGCTTAAAAAGTTTGCTTAAGAAATATAATTCCAACTCAAGCTTAAAATGTTTTGTTATATTGAGTGTAATAAGCTCTCAAGAAGTTTACTCGTAATTTGGACACACCCTGTAAATTCTGCAGATTTTTAAACGTACCATTGAATAAAACTCCTAAACTAACAGAGCGAATTCAAACGCTAAACAATGGAAAACAGGAAAGTGAAGAGGGTTACAAAGTGATTAATAAAATTTATGTTTCCTCTAGCTCTCTCTGGATATAAAGCTTCCCATGAGATTTTTTATTCAAAGAGCTTCCTGTAGAGAAAAGACCATTAACATTAGTGTAATAATTTTTTCACCTAAAATACACACACACACATATGAAATATAATATTAGTTTTATATGCCGTGGTGTGCGGCAACATTGTCAAAAATATACAAATTTATATTTTATTTGAGAGACATCTATTAGTACATTATGACATTTCAAACAGGCCGTGTGGTCATTTTTTTGCCCTTCAGGATCAATAATGTTGGATCTGATCATTTAACTTTGCTCTTTTCCATCCATAATAACTGATTGGTGGCTTAGATTAACCGATGTAAAAGCAGCATAGACGCGCACCGTAGATAATACAAAATTCGATTAAAACTAACAAAATCTTCATTCCTGATTATTGTATTACAAGTCTATCTAAAGTCAAATGAGACAACATAAAAACTAAATATCCGTCAACAGTCGGCGATTTCATTTTAAAGCATGGGCGCCGTGATAGAAACTAATTTTTATAAAACAGATTAATTATTAGTACTTTTTTTGTTATTTATTCGCATTTAACAATTTGTTGCAATTAGTTTTTTATTTGATCTGATCAGGGGATGGGGGCGAAATAGGGGGCTAAATGGCAAAAAAATGTATTCTCCGTAAATAAATCACATATAACGTATTTTTCTGGGTTTATGGGTATAGAGATTACTCCAGTTGTAACCTATTTGATAATATATTTACTTTGCCATTACACAGAAGGGAAAAGGAAGGGGATACAAATTGAAAGTTTCGTTAAAGATCGAGTAGGTAATATGTCATTTTGGAGGTTTTTAGGTATATATATTTTAATTTTAAAATTTATTTGATCTTGAGGGGTTGAGGTAAATAGAGAAGTGGCTAAAAGTCAAATATTTCGTAAAAAATTGAATCGTTCAGAGAGGTTTTTGAATTAGCATATTTCAGTTTTAAACTTTATCTGAATCGCAAAAAAACCTTAATTTTTGACTAAAATTTCAAATCAATCTTATGAGTACATTTAAGCTATGCCGCGAACTGAGAAACAGACAGACAGAATTCATAAACATATTTTTGTGCATCTAGGGACGCTAAAACCTTGAAATATGTAAAACTTGACAAACTGATTTTTTCACGGTTACAAATATTTTATTTGGCCTCTATTTTGTTCCGCGCATCATCTTTAATTTGAACCACAGTTTAAGTAACTTATCTCTATACCACGATCAGTTATGGTACACAATTTGAAATCAGTCAATTAAGTAGGTTTTTTAGGCTGGATTTTTAAATATTTTATTAAACCGCCATTTTGTTCCGCCATCTTGGATTCGTACAAGAAATTACCAATTGATTTCCACAAAACACTTGATTTCTCTACAACATTTCAGATTTGTTGCATAAGTGGCTCTAAAACTGAATTTTTAAATATTTTATTAAGCCACCAACTTGTTCCGCCATCTTGGATTCATACCAAAACTTTGCCAGTTGATTTTTACATAACACTTGATTTTTGTACAAAATTTGAGATAAGTTGGATATGTGGTTTTTTACTAATAATTTTTTTAACATTTCACTAGGCCGCCATTTTGTTTCGCCTATTGGATTTTTACCAAAATATTACCAGGTCATCCTCATAAGACCCTTAATTTTTGACTAAAATGTCAAGTCAATCTGATGAGTAGTTTCTAAGCAATGCCGCGAACTGTCAGAAAGACAGACAAACAGACAGACGGACCGACGGAATCGATAAAACATATTTTTTGGTATCTAGGGGCGCTAAAACCTGAAAATATCTAAAATCTAGCAGATTGATTTTTTTCACGATTACGAATATTTTATTTGGTTTCCATTTTGTTCCGCCATTTTCAATTAATACCACAGTTTCACTAGTTCTTCTCTATACCACAATTAGTTATGGCATACAATTTGAAAATGAAATTAAGTATTACTTTCATGCTGAATTTTTAAATATTTTATTAAGCCGCCATTTTGTTCCGCCATTTAGGATTTTTACCAAAATTGTATCAGTTTTTTTCTATAAAATACTTGATATTTGTGCAAAATTTTAGGCAAATTGGGTAAGTAGTTTTTTAATAATATTTTTTTTAACATCTAGGCCGCCATTTTGTTTTGTCATATGCCTCGAACAGACAGACCAACGCAATTGATAAAAAATGTTTTTCGGTATCTAGGGACCCTAAAACGTAAAGATCTGAAAAAATACAAGGTAAAGTAAAAACATGGACTGACCCGAGATCTCTGAACAAGTACAGGCGATGCAAATATTTTAAAATATATCTTTTTTGTGCATTTTTTGTTAAATCAACGTCTCCAAAAATCTAACCAAATTTTCGGCCTCAATTGACTTTAGATACACTATTTTAAAAATTGCTATGGTTTAATTTTAATGGCGAATGCTCTTAACCTGATACCTACCGATCCACCTTTGTAACATACTAATAAATAATACAATAAACTCTTTCAAAAATTGATTCCTAACTTGTAGTTAAAATTTAAACAAGAATATTACTTCATTATGTAAAAAAACAACCAAAAATAAAATATGGAAGCATAATTAACGCAAGAAAAAAAACTAAAATTCTAACCTTATGTACCTAAAATGTGTCTGATTTTTTGTATATCTGGATTTTCAATTATCCTAATGATCTGTGACAACATTGAGTCCGGTTAATCCGGTCTCCTCTATAATACAATGAGGTGAGACAGGTGTTAAGTGTTACATGTTTAACCTAAATGCTTTTAGTAGCTAGATATTGACACTTTAACAGAAGCTAACAGTGTTTTACATAGTTCGTCTCTATCTCTAAGTAATGCATGAAGTTCCATTTGTTCATACTAAATTAAAAAGTAGCTGTAAACTGTTTTAACACTTAATGGGAACTATTGCAACAAATTAACTCATAGCGGGGTTGGTCGCTATATCCCCTGGGTGTACCTAGAATCGTCGTCAGAGTCATGATTTTGACATATTAAGTGGAAATCTTCATCCACATACTGGGTATGAGCACATCCACGGACTTAAAGAATTTGATTCACTTTATGCCTGGTGTGGAAGCGCGTCATCAATGAATCAGCGGATTAGATCAACCCTACGGAGACGAGCAACAGTTGTGATTACACAAGCGGACTGTGAGAACGTATCGAATGTGGTTGTGGTATTATTATTATTATAGTGTTAGTTACAGTGTTACTATTGTTGTTAAATAAAGTTGTGTTAACAGTGTACAACGACTGGTGCCTTATTTGGTAGGATAGCACAATTGGCGACGTAGGTAAATACATATTTATAATTTTGATTTTAGTAGCATGTAATTCGGAAACGGAGTGATTCCCTTTGTTATATAATAAAGAATAGGCAGAGAGTTAACACACATACATAATATGTGCATTTACCGAGTATGAAAAGAAAAGTAATTATTATTCTTTGTGGTGTATTGTAATATCTATTATAAATTAAGCTCTGGGTTATGCCAAATTCATCAAGATTCTTTAGCAAAATTTTGATACATAAGGATAGGTACCTTTGTTTACGTTTAGGCACAAGAATAGAATTGTTCTTTATTCTTGTGGTTGTTTTTATATTTGTATATTATGAATGAATATACATATTATAACTTAAGGAATGCCTTTACTTAGATAAATGATCATGTGTTGCTTTATATTATTGTAAAAAAAAAATATTTTTTTTTTCAAAAAAAAAAAACGCACATTTTTAAAGTAAATAACAATCATATGACAAAATTTAAATGTCTCGCTCCGGAAACAAATTTTGATATACCCTAACTCTAGAGGGTGCGTTTAAAAATATTTAAAATAAATTAAATCGCATTAAA
Source organism: Kuschelorhynchus macadamiae (assembly GCA_030620095.1). Lineage (NCBI taxonomy): Eukaryota > Metazoa > Arthropoda > Insecta > Coleoptera > Curculionidae > Kuschelorhynchus > Kuschelorhynchus macadamiae. The sequence continues at coordinate 510,896 of JAUTXW010004847.1, read as the reverse complement.
TTTTGATACGTATACAGTGTGTTACATTAAATAGTAACTAGATCGCATTAAATTGTAATATAAAGTGTGTTACATTAAATTGTAACTAGATCGCATTAAATTGTGATATACAGTGTGTTACATTAAATTGTATCTAGATCGCATTAAATTGTGATATACAGAGTGTTACATTAAATTGTAACTAGACCGCATTAAATTGTGGTATACAGTGGGTTACATTAAATTGTAACCATATTGCATTAAATTGGGATATAGAGGGTGTTCTATTTAATGACATCGAACTTTTTCGTGTCGAAAATATGTATTATTGTGTATAGCGGAATGTACTTATATAATAAAGAAAAAAAAATGTTTTTGTTTTGTTTCTGGTAAACCAGACATTTCCCGCCCATTCTTAAAAAGACATATAATATAATAAATAAATAAATGGATAATGTTTTTTTTTTCTCAAGGATTTTAAATTCTTATAATGGATATTATTTACAGTTAACGGCAGTCATGGGAGAGTCATCAGGGATAAGGTCATTCCTATGTGATACGATAGCGAAAGCATGTATTCGAGATGAGTGGCAAAAATGGGTTCGCTCATTCAAACTTTATCTAGACTCAGAAAATATAACAGATAAAACAAGAAAGCGTAATAAATTATTACATTTGGGGGGTACACAATTACAGGAAGTTGCATATAATATACCGGGGGCGGTAGTAGATTACAAGGAGGGGGACCATAACGACGTGTTTGAAATTCTTGTTGAAGCCTTAACAAAACACTTTTCTCCTGTTCAAAATTCAACTTTCGAGCGACACACATTCAGGAGACTAAGGCCAGAGGAAGGAGAGACACTAAATAAGTTTCTGGTTCGTTTAAGACAACAGGCAGCGAAGTGTTCGTTCGGAAATACACAACAAGAGGCTATGGAAATAAACATTAAAGACAAAATTATTGATAACTGGGCTTCCGTTGATCTAAAGAGAAAATTATTGGAAAAAGAACGTTCATTAACAGAGATTATAGATTTGTGCCAAATTCACGAACAAATAACAGACCAATCGAAGGTAATGACTGATAGCACCACTAGTATCCCAAGCACATCCACTGCTGTTAATAAAATTACAATTAAAAATGGATCTTCAGTAAACCAGCCTTGTACCAGATGTGGAAGTAATAATCATCAAGGAACGGATGAAAGATGCCCAGCGAAAAAGGCAAAGTGCTTCAAATGTGAACGGTTAGGACATTTTTTAAATAGATGTCGGACTAAATCAAACAAGAGGCTGGCTAGGGCATATACAAACCCCAACAAAAGAGGAAGAAATACGGGATGGCAAGTCAACTATGTAAATCCCGAAGCATCTGACAGTGAGACTGAGGGTACTGAGGACGCCATTAAAAATTACGAATGTTTTAAATTAGATAACTATCAAAGACAAACTAGTACTGAGAAACAAGATGAATTAATTGAATGTAGCATAGGGGGTGTACCTGTAACGCTACTGATTGACTCTGGCTCGAAAATAAATATTGTAAATGGGGCGGACTGGAAATTTCTGAAGGAAAATCAAGCCATAATCTGGAATGTCGATCACAAAACTAAAAGTTCTTTAAAACCCTATGCTGTAGGACAATGTTTTGAAGCCCAACACAAGTTTCAAACTACGGTGATGACTGCTGATAGGAATGAGGTCATTACGTCTTTCCTAGTTGTCAATCAAGGAGATATATATATTTTAGGAAAAGACACGGCTCAACGTTTAGGAGTACTTAAACTAGGATTGGGAGTAAATCACATAACAGAGGTGCAACCTTTTCCAAAAGTTCGAAATGTTACAGTCAAATTATCAATTGATAAGTCCGTGAAGCCAGTACAACAGCCTCTCCGACGAGTACCAATAGCGGTGGAGGCCTTAGTGGAACAGAAGTTAAATGAAGCTCTACAGCGGGACATAATAGAACCGGTAGAAGGATACAGCCCCTGGATATCACCCATCGTAGTTACATTCAAGCAAAATGGCGACATCCGAATTTGTGTAGATATGCGGCGAGCCAACCAAGCCATTCAACGTGAAAACTATCCACTGCCGATATTTGAAGGTATTATTACTAGACTTAATGGAGCCAAGTATTTCTCTCGATTGGACTTGGAATGGGCATATCATCAGATAGAAATAGATAAAGGAAGCCGACCCATCACAACTTTTATAACTCACAAAGGCATGTTCCGTTATAAACGGTTAATGTTTGGGGTGACGTCGGCACCAGAAATTTTTCAGAGAATATTTGAGGGTATTTTAGCACCATGCAAAAATTGCATCAATTATTTGGACGACATAATAATATATGGAAGAACGGAACAAGAGCATGATATATGTTTGGAAAAGATACTTCAAGTATTCAAGGAAAATGACATTCTTTTGAATAAAGCCAAATGTATTAGGAAGGTACAAGAGCTAGAATTTCTTGGCCATCACTTGTCTTGTAGAGGAATTGATGCTGATAAGGAGAAGGTCAAAACGATACTTGAATTTCGAGCTCCCACCACTAAGGAAGAAGTTCGGAGTTTTCTAGGATTAGTAACTTACTTAGGTAAATTTATACCGGATTTGGCAACCCTTACAGATTCACTCAGACAAATTATCAAAAAAGACGCCAAATTTTGTTGGTCAGAGCATCACCAGCAGACTTTTAACAGACTTAAAAACGCAATAACAAGTCCACCTACACTAGGCTTTTTCGACCCTTCTAGGAGAACTCGGCTAATAGTAGATGCCAGTCCAGTGGCACTGGGAGCAGTTTTGGTACAATTGGACGATAATATACCTAACGTTATCTCATTTGCAAGCAAAGGACTCTCTGATACAGAACGTAGATATAGCCAAACAGAAAAAGAAAGCCTGGCATTGGTTTGGGCAGTAGAGAGATTTCATTTTTATTTGACCGGTCTGGAATTCGAGCTAGTCACAGATCACAAGCCCTTAGAGGCTATCTTCAAACCTACTTCGAGACCGCCTGCCAGAATTGAAAGATGGGTACTCAGATTACAGGCTTTTAAATTCAAAGTAATTTACCAATCAGGAAAATTGAATATAGCGGACTCTGTCTCTAGGCTCTGTAAATTAGACAATGACAAAACATTTGACAAAGGAAGCGACTGCCACGTTTTTACTTTAGTAAAAAACAGCACTCCGAAAGCAATATCTATAACAGAAATAACAAACGAAAGCCGAAAAGATTCCGATATATCATATGCAGTAGAAAAGACAACTAATAACTCTTGGGGCACATCAGAAAAAAAACCCCTATTTTCCATTTCGCTTTGAAATATCAAATCTTGGACCCATACTATTACGGAACCATAGGCTAATTATACCTTTATCCAAACGAGTACAAGTATTGAAGCTGGCACACGAAGGCCATCCAGGCGGGAGCGTGATGAAAAGACGATTGAGGGCTAAAGTCTGGTGGCCCCAATTGGACCGTGAAGTAGAAAAATTTGTCAAAGGATGTAGGGACTGCCTTTTGGTTAGCCAACCGGACAAACCATTATCAATGACGCGTCACAAATTCCCGGACGGGCCTTGGCAATGTATAACGATTGACCTGATGGGACCACTGCCGAACCAAGAACAAGTACTAGTAGTGATAGATTATTACTCACGTTTCCAGGATATCCAATTCCTAAAATCAACAACGTCCACCTCAATAATAGAATGTTTGACTACATTATTTGCTCGTCTAGGAATCCCAAAGTCGATTAGATCGGATAATGGAAAACAATTCACCAGTCAAGAATTCAACAACTTTTGCGAAGAAAATAACATCAAACTAATTCACACACCTCCATATTGGCCACAAGCTAACGGAGAAGTGGAGAATGCAAATAGATCAATACTAAAGAGATTGCAAATAAGTTACAACAACAAAAAAGATTACAAAAACGAAATTCAAAAATTTCTTATGATGTACAACGTAACACCACATAGCACCACCGGGAAAGCACCATCTGAGCTGTTATTTGGGAGAATGATACGTGATAAAATCCCTTCTATTGGCGATGTTGTTGGAGAAGAAGCTAATCAGGAGGCGACGGACACCGATATCATAAATAAACAAAAAGGGAAAGAAAGGGAAGACAAGGCGAGACAATCAAAACCTAATAATATTAAGATAGGAGATACAGTATTGGTACAGAACATGATTCCGTCGAACAAACTCGTATCAAGATTTAGCGATAAAGAATACACAGTTGCCCAGAGAAATGGAAATGAAGTAGTCTTAATTGGAGACGGAAAGACTATACGCAGACATATAACTCATGTTAAGCAAATTCCCCCTTCAGCTGGAACGAGTAGCTCAAATACAGAAAAACCCCCTTGTGGAAACCTACCCCCCAACACAGGAGAAGTAGCCCCGCTAGAGCATATTCCAGAAGATGAGTCGAACCCCAGCACACCAACCAACACCATCCAAGAGCCAACCAACCCAGGAAGCCATGGCGGAGTTGGGACACTGAAGCTGAGAAGAAAGGACGGAATGTGGGAGCGCGTCATCAATGAATCAGCGGATTAGATCAACCCTACGGAGACGAGCAACAGTTGTGATTACGCAAGCGGACTGTGAGAACGTATCGATTGTGGTTGTGGTATTATTATTATTATAGTGTTAGTTACAGTGTTACTATTGTTGTTAAATAAAGTTGTGTTAACAGTGTACAACGACTGGTGCCTTATTTGGTAGGATAGCACACCTGGCTTGGATTTACAAAAAAATCAGCGCATTACGTTTTGAAGTGGACCGGAGGCTGAAGTTTGTGAGGATAGAGATAAAATAACGACACCGTTACCTCAGTAAAAATATATACCTTTAACAGAAACTTATGATTTAAGATTATCTATAATTTGTGCGCCTCTCATGCTTTCTGAAATATGCAAGAAATATAAAAAAGTTTGTGCTATGCTTTCGTAGGTTATCATTGTATTGCCTGTAAGGCAACTTACCTCAATCGCATGTGTCAAACAAAAAGACGCTTACCAACTTATCACTAAATACATACAATAGGGTCAGAAATGTAACGTATATATTGGTTCATCTTTTGACAATATTGCAATTATGTCTAATGTATACTGTACCGATAATTACAAATACGACTTCCAAACACATAAATTCAACTTATCAGTGAAATACGTTGCAGACTACAGCACAACGACACTGGGCAGTGTCGATGTCGCATAGCTTTCTTGATAAGTAAAAATAATAAAGGCATTGTATTGTCTTGCACGCCATATTTTAAACTAAATATATCCACCTGCCCCTGTAACCACCACCAAACAAACCTGCTTCGAGCTTTTCATTTTTATTGACAAAATAAAATAGTATTTTATTAGTTTGTTTGTATGCTCTCGACATTTTCGCAAAGTAACGACTTGAAATAATGAGTAGTCTGTCTAACTACATTAAATTTAAATTACATGGCATTTCACATAAAAACCAATTCAACGTATATTAAGTTTGAAGGTTATAATATTTAAATACCTATTCGCCTATAAATGCCACATATTAATACGCATTAAATGTTTTTTAACAGTTTTTTATCGATACAACTTACCGCATACCACACACATGCTGATGTTGTTGATAAATCGAGTTTACCTGGAAAAAATATCATAATATTATTACTGTTCACCTGTCAACTTGCAAAAAATAAGCCTAATGTCTGAGTTTAAATAGTTTCAAGATAAAGTAAAGATTTATAGTTAGTAAGCACATAGCATCTCGTAATGCAATCACAGTCGTTCATAAATAAGACTTTATGTGGTATTTAAAAACTTCCTATGTTTAAAATTTATTTTAAATAGTACCGACAAATATTGTTTTAGTAAATAAAAATGTTTGCAAAATCTAGTGAAATCCTTTTAAGAATACGGCAGTAGTTTATTCACGAGGATTTCATCATTTCACTTTTTGACTCGTCGCTGATAGAAAATACGGAAAGGAAAATCATTTAGGCTAGGCGGGATGCTGGTTTGGGATCCCAGGTGATATTCTTTGTCTCCCTTTTAGCTCTATAGTCTTTCCTTAGACCCCAGAGAGTCTGGAGACTTATTCAGGATATTCATGTATAACTTAACAGGAGATCCGTTGGGAAGGAACTCTGATTGTTTATTTATTTTAGTACCATTAACAAATATTTGTTCGATTTATTGCTTAGCACAAAATTGGCAAATCACAAATATGAAGCAGGTTGGAAAGTTTCAATATGTTAAACGACATTTTTCCTACATAGTTATTAAAAACAAACTGCAAAATATATTTTCTGTGGAATGTTCAACGGAAATAAAATCTGAATACAAATAATTAAAAGATCATAAATAACTTTTACTAACAAAAATCTTTTTTTGGTTTTTTCGCAACTGAATAAAAATATTTAACTTTAAATTAATTAAAGCAAATATTTAATACAAATACATACCTCAATATGTAGACATTAATAAGAAATTATGTCATTTGCCTTAAGTTTTTATAGACTAGTCTACATGTTGAGGTATGTAATTTTATTAAATATTTGCTTCAATTAATTTAAAGTTAAGAATTTTTATTCAGTTGCGAAAAAGCCAAAAAAAGATTTTTGTTTGTCAATCTAAACGCAACAAATAATCTGAACACATTTAAACTTTTACTAGTTATTAATTTTAAAATTATGCAAAAATTAAACAAATGACCTGAACCACAAAGTATACATGGAAAGGAGTGGCCAATTTTATTACAATGAGTTCTTTTTCTGTGCGGTGTCAATAAGTATTATTACGTTGAGAGCCTTCAAAATGCTAAGAGCTGATTTTTCTTTGTATTTGGCGTATGAATACTATTTTTTTATGTTGCAAAGATAATAATTAAATATAAAATTTGGCAATAAAGTCTTCACAGATACTGCAACTTAAAACTTTTTCTAAAAACACTACAGATATCTTTTTCAAAAAATATGGTGCCAATAATATAAAAAAAAATGTATTTTAAATATCACTTGATGTTGTGTTTGATGATCTTCGTTATTTAAGTAGAAGCTGATTCCCAATGTCCCAACTCTCTGATGAATCTTTATGAAAACGAAAAGTTTTTAATTAGAACCTTTGTCTAGCTTCGAAAAAACAAGTGCGATGAGCTCTTTTTCCCGTGCTCCCCCAATATATTTTTAACAGATAATTTCACTGAATGACTTTTAAAACAACAAACTCGCAAAATTTGTTACAATTTCTAAACTATTTTGTTATTAACAATTCAAGATATTATATATTTTTTCTTATGCTTGCTTAAATAATATTGTTTATATTATGTATCGAAACATTCTGTAGACAGACTAGTTTACATGTTGAGATATGTAATTTTATTAAATATTTGATTCAATCAATTTAAAGTTAAATATTTTTATTCAGTTGCGAAAAAGCCAAAAAAGATTTTTGTTTGTCAATCTAAACGCAACAAATAATCTGAATACATTTAAAAATATTTAGATGTATTTATTTTTAGGTGACGCATCAGTTTTTCCAAGAAATTTTTTGGAAGTTCTGATTTGTTTACTAAAATCCAAGATTTAAATTGAGACAAAATAAAATATTCAACAAAGTTTAAATAACGATTACTATATTGTTTATCTGTCATCTGCAAGCATAAAATAATCGGCGCAAACCTCAAAATATAAAAATGAATACAAAACCCTATATAGGGAAGATTTTAGACTACAAAATTCGGTGTATCTAACCTCTACTTAATTTCTGAGGTAGCCACTTTCACAGATTTCAACAAACATCATACGTTAAGCAAATTTCTCAGGCCAATTGATGTGCAATAGTAAAGTAAAAACATCTAAATAACTTGATTCATTAACAAGCTAAAATGATCCGAAATTATATAAAAAATGTTATTTGGAAGATTTGAAAAGTTGTATAGTACTTTTACACGTTCTGTTGAAACTTGAATTCTTATGTTTTTCTGCAAAAGTTTACAATAGAAAGCATCATTTAACTGACACCCATTTCATTATTTAGTAAATATTAAAGTAGATCTGAAAATTAAACTGCGTCTTTGTAACTCTTTTCTGGAACGCAGTCTCTGGATTCAAAAGGGAATTCTAATATTTTTTACACCTTCTCTAGATTTTATGAGCTAATATTTAAGATTTCGCTGAACGAAAAAGTACATTTGAATTTTTGAATTTTTTTGGCTAAAAACTTCTGCATAAAAAATGTTTCAGGTTTTGTACATATTATTAATTCAACACCTCTACCCCTTTTTAATATCTACACAAATGAAAATATTTCTTCGTTTAGTCATCTAGCGTTTTACTTTTTGCCGGGAATCACATGTTCATCCAGATATATAGAATTGTCTCCATGATTTTAACAAACTTTTGTCTCTATGTTAACAGCATTAATTAAATATTCAAATTAAAAAATGTAACTTGCCTTCCCTGACAATTGAATAGAGAAGTCCACTGGGCAGGCGCTTTAACAATAAACTTTAAACGCCCAACCAACAACAAAACAATTAAAAATAAAGCAGATATAGACATTTGTCTAACAACAGTTTAAAACTTAGTCCCGTTCTAGTATTATCAATTAGAGATCTGCGTTTGGGTTGTTTGTTGAAGTCAAAGCCTTCGTAGGATAGTGATTAAAGCACCTGCCTATATTGGATAAAAGTAAAATACCTAGAGAAGTATACTTTAATGGATATTATTTGATATGTCAAATTAGTAAGTGTATGTTTATCAGACTCAGTTATTAGAACAAAGGTTGGCCAACACACTATTTTTTACGCCGTTACCTTCAATATTTTTTAAAAGTAAACTCTTCGGTAAATTGTTACACAATATCACCTGTACTAACTAAAGAGGTTTAAATGTAGACCGGGGGTTTTATTTGATTATCTACCTCGAATATAATTCAGCCAGTCAAATACATTTTTCTATCCAATCAAATCCTAAATACCAGCGAATATGCTCGCTACTTGCTATAAAACAGATATTTACCATTGGTTTTAATGATATTACCATAGAAACCAAACCTTTCAAAATATTTTGTGACTTAAAATAAAAAACGATGTCTGGCCGTTTTGGAAACACCTCTTTTGAAAAAATATGAGAAAGAAAAATGATTCCAGAAAAATACAAAGCGCTTAATACCAATTTTGATATTAAAGGTGTATGAAAAAGGTAAGGGATACCCGAAACAGTTACCGGAGAGAACTTCAATCCACTTCAACATTTCGTAAAGAAAGTTCCCGGAGTTTAAGTATGATGAATACGTAAGAATGATTAATTTGTGAGACCAGGTTAAACCGGAATAGCTTCAACGCAAATTTTATAACATTGCATCAGTGGAGCTGGCGTGGCGTGGGGGAGAAGCAGCAAACTGTCTAGTTTCCTTTTTCAAAAAAGAAATAAATAACGATGGTACACAGACGGAAAGATAGGGGTACAATCCAGTGTTTCAAAAAACAAGGGGCAAAAAAAAGTTATGCGACTCGAAATGGTTAGCACCGAAATCCTAGTGTAAGTTCTGGACGTCTGTTCACAAAAATGTTTGCCAAAAGGGAGAAAAAATATGAAAACGGACCGACTTTTTTTAACTGAAAATCCAAATTGGCTACGAAAAGGATATTGGTACAAAGATATGTCCATTGGAAAAAATACCCTTTCTAAATGGATAAAAAAACCTGCAACAAAAATACAAACCATCCAAACAGAGCCACTGAAGTGAGCACCTTCAGCCGATCCGGAATACAATAGGACTGATCAAAATTACCCATACTAAGTAAGAGCCATCATTTGAAAATACTAGATGGGTTAAGGGGGACATCGGATGCAGTACCTATTTCTAGCCACGTTTTAACTTAATCCTTTACAACTTCAACTCATATTGCAACAAGTACTACAGCTTCTTTTTCATATGCCACCTTTCAACCCACAGTGTTTACAATAACTGTGTTTTTAATTATTTTTACAATAATTAAAAATAATTATTACAGTTAAATAACGTTATGTTATGGTATTGTAGAATACATTTAAAAAAAACATAGTATTTTTTGATCATTTTAAGGGTATGTTTGCGATAGCTAGCTTGGTATATAATTTTGTCATTTAACAAAACAACTGACATTTTTCCGCCAATAATATTGCAAAAAAATTATTTTAAAAAATATATATAATATATCTTAGTCTCGTGAATTTCCACAACAATATTGACACAAAAATGTCAAAGTATACTCACCAAAATATCCATAACATGTTATATAACTACTATATATCACCTGTGCAATTTCTATGACTGTAAACTTCATCACTGACATAACTTACATTCACGACACATTGTCAAAGATATTGTTAACACATTATTCGACAAAACTATGGTAATTGCGTCAGCGCGATATTTCATGCCTTTTCAACAGTTATAGGTTTATACTAACGACATACGCACCAATGGAACAAACATTTTTTCTAATCTCACAATTGTAAAATATGACAGTGACATACACAAACCATAACCGGCGAAGTAAAAGTTTTAACTGTCGTGGCAACCAGACCTGGTCTAACTTTTAAACCTTTTTAACGAATCGCGGTATCAGTTTATTCACCCACCAGTTCTTCATAAACAAAATGTTAATTCACCCGGTATTTTATTGTCAGAGGTTCATTAGCGATGCCATTTTGTCATTTGATACATCCCATTTTCAAATTCAATGATGCCACTATATGTGGTAGGTCAAGGCAGCTGTGATTGATAAGCACCGTAAATATCACCCAGTTTAATTCAGTACATAATCAGACACATATATACTGTCTTTTCAAACATTTTTATTGAGCGCCATATTGCTCCATCATATTGGATTCCTACCAATATTTTTTCCAGTCAATCTAATAAATAAGTAGTTTTTTCAGACTGATTTTTTAAATATTCTCTTAGGCCACCATTTTGAATTTCTATCTTATATTCATATCAAAATGTTACCAGTTCATTCCTATGCACTTGATTTTTGTGCAAAATTTGAAGTAAATTGGATAATTAGTTTTTTTAGCCATATTTTTTTTTAACATTTCGCTAGGCCGCCATCTTGTTCCGGCATATTGAATTTTTACCAAAATGTTAACAAGTCATCCCCATAATATGACCCTTAATTTTTTACTAAAATTTGAAGTCGATCTGATTAAGTAGTTTTTAAGGTATACTACGAATTGACAGACAAGCCTACAGACGAACCGACGCACATAGGGGCCAATAAGGTCAAAACCTGGCAAAAATGAAGAATACGCAAAGCTTCACATTGATATATTGATATGTAAAAATCATTAAGAGAATATACGGGCTACCCGACATCAATTTTTATTAATCCGAAAAACGACATGGTAGGCCATTGCAAGCTGTCAAATATTATCCCTGGAAACGGTAGATTTATTATTGACACAAGCAATTTTTGTAATAGTTGGTATTTTTTATGTATATTTATTAGCATTGAAGTGTTTTCAATTACTTAGTGATATGAATTCATTACCAAGAGGTAAGTTTCTCGTTTTTAGGTAAAGGGCACTATTTAATTGTAGTTGAGTTACTTAAAATCACATACTTAAAATGGCCGCCAAATTTATTGTTTTTCATAATTTTTTATTTAAATGTGTAAAGTTTTAGTATCCATAGGTTGCAGTCCGAGCATTTTTTGTAGCATTATTATATACATAAAAGAGTAGTATTTAAACTAGTAGAGAAAAATCTTGCGCAAATTTGCGCCTTTTTGAATTACACGCTGAAAACTACACCAAGTTATAAGAAATCTACTTAATAAAGGATACCACACTAAACGTTAAAATAATATATACTATGTCTGTCCAATTTTCATTGCTTTTTTATATATTCAACTTTTAGTTATAAACTTGTGCAAGTTTAAATAAAGTCTTGCATTATGTAATTTTCTATATACCTTACAGGGTGTTAAATTAAAAATAACGTTTTTCATGATTATTTTAAACAGCCTTTGGCAGATTTTGTCTAAGTTCTGCATTGTTATTACAGTGATAAGAGGCTAAATTAGCATTAACTGGACTTAATATTATTACATAAGTCCAGTGGCGTCCCAGAGGGCAGCCAACTGAATTGAATATTATTGACAACAAATGTACGTCACAGAGTTTTTATGTAACATATATATTTTTTTCAAATTGAGCAACTAAAAATACAACTTTTCATCCCCAAATAATTTTTATATGGTTGCTTAAAAAATACATTATATAAAATAGATTTCTTGACAATAAATTTCCGACAGCCATATTTTTTCCTGTTTATTTAAATGCAGTTTTGAAATAGAGATCTTCTGTTTCTTTTAGGGTCTGGTAATACTGACATTTTCTTAACTAGAAAATTTTTATTTGAGAAGATGAATGAGTCTGGTTTTGATAAATTAGAAGATATAGTATTATTTCTAAAAAAATACTTGCGAACCCGAACTAAATGTCCTAAAGTCAAGGAGGCCGATTTACGCACTAAAATGTCGCATTTTATTCCTGATTTTAAGAAAAGATGGCGTTGTTCTCAAAGACAAAAGCAAAGATTTTTGGATAAAAACGTTGATTGGCTAGAATCATCCATCAGTTTTCCGAATTATGAAGTCTGCGATTCTTCTAAAAAAAAAGGAAGACCTAACATTAAATTTCAAGACGCTTCAGAGAGGACTAAGAGACAAAAAACAGAACATTTGAGGTCTTTAAATTCTACAGAAGAATTATGTTATGCAGCACAAATGAGTTTACGGTCTTCGGGGGCAAGTCATGCATCTAAATTGTTTAAAGAAGTAACATCATCACCCAAACGTGCGGTTTGCTACACAACAGCTTATAAAAAAATGAATAATTTTAAGAATATTGTCCAGCTTTCTCCCGAGGAAGCTTTATCTACATTTGTAGATGCTCAACTTACAAGGCAGCAGTATAATATAATACGGAGCAAAGACAAGCAACGTTTTCGTTCTTACAAAATAATACAAAATGCTAAAAAACGTTGTTATCCTGACACAGAATTTATATCAATAAGTGACTTAACAGCCGAAATTAAACTTCAAGCACTGCTTGACCATACAGCATCTCGCCTAATGCAAGCGCAAAACATAGTTTTTAAAAATGAAAAAAAAATAAGTGAACTGTTTTTAATATATAAATGGGGGTTTGATCGATCATCCGGTCATTCCGAATACAAGCAAGTATTTGCAAGTGGAGACGCCAGTGATGCAAGTATTTTTTTGTCGTCATTAGTACCTTTGCGACTTATACATGGTGATCCTGAAAGCCCAGTAGGCCAACAAATTGTATATTGGAGTAACCCACGACCTTCATCGACGAGATATTGCCGTCCAATAAAATTTCAGTTTGCACAAGAAACAACGGAATTAGCTAAAAAGGAACGCGATCATATTGAAGTTCAAATTCGTAACTTGGTACCGACAGTATGTGAAATCAATGGTTGCCTAATTAAAATAATAACATAAACTTTTGTTTACAATGGTTGACGGCAAAATCTGCAATTCATTGACAGATACGGCTTCAACCATGAGATGCTATCTGTGTGGCTTAACGTCAACGAACTTTAATAACATCCAAAAGTGCATGGAAACCACGGTCCTAGTAGACGAATCCAGATTACAATTTGGCATTTCAACTCTTCATGCATGGATTCGATTCATGGAAAGTCTACTAAAAGTAGCCTATAAATTACCGTTGAAAAAATGGCAAGCTCGGGGAGAAGACAAAAAAATTGTTGAATCCACTAAAAACAAAATATGTAGAGAATTTAGGGCTAAACTAGGACTAATCATTGATAAACCCAAACCAGGGTTTGGGAATAGCAATGACGGGAACACCGCTAGGCGGTTTTTTCAAAATTCAGATGAATCGGCTTAAATAACAGGTTTAGATATTCATATTTTAAAGAGATTTGGCACAATTTTAAATACAATTTCTAGTGGGTTTGATATAAATATACTTAAATTTAAGGATTATGCTTTGGAAACAGCAAATTTGTTTGTGGAAAAGTACCCATGGTACTGTATGCCCCCTACTGTTCACAAAGTATTAATTCATGGGCCAATTATTATTGAAAAAGCGGTGTTGCCCATAGGGCAGTTGAGCGAAGAAGCTCAGGAAGCTAATAACAAAATGTTTAAAAGATATAGAGAGGGTTTTTCACGTAGAATTTCTCGTGAAAAATCAAATGAAGATATTTTACATCGTCTTTTAATTTCATCGGATCCTCTGATAAGTAGTATGCATCAACCGTTAAAACGCAAATCCCTTTTTGATCCAAATGTGTTAAATTTACTAGAGTGTCCTGACTTCAATTTTTCATCTGAGGATTCGATCCATAATGATGAAGGGAGCGATGAAGAATCTTCAGATAACGATGAAGATTGATTAATAGTATCATATTTAACAAGCGTACAATGAATTGCTCTTTCAGTGCTATTTTGGTCTTACCAAATCTGAAATGAGGTGTGAATTTTACAGATTTTACACACACGCATATTTAAAAATCATAAAATACACATCTCTTCTCAGAATGTACGCAAGTTAAATATTTAATTTATAGCTAAGGTTACCCGTATCAAGTAGTTAAAGCAGGTTACTAAATCAAGTAACTAAATTTAGTTGCTTGTATGGTGTGAACAGCAGCGCAAGTACTAAATCGTACCAAATCAAGCAGTTTACACCATACAAGTAACTAAATTTAGTTACTTGATTTAGTAACCTGCTTTAGCTACTTGATACGTTTAACTCCAGCTTTATCTTCATCAACAAAATAAAATTATATCATTTGGCCCATGATATTTTGTGATTTTGAAGTTTTTTTAGTGGATTCAACATTTTTTCTTTTTTTTTACTTGTAGTAATACAGGGTGTTTCAGAATAACATGCTAATAATAAAGGGGGTGATTCTTGGGCTCATTTTAAGAAAAAAAGTTCATATGAACGTATGTCCTAAACGCCTTAACTTTTTAGATACAGGGTGTCAAAGTTTTAAAAAATAAATACTTTTTTTACAATAACTTTGTCACTACTGTAGATATCTGTATGAAATTTGGGTCATGTATTTTAGGCATTAATACGTATTTTTTGATGCATCAAGAATTCAATTATTCTGACCAGTGCCGTTCATGCGGGTTTTGCTTTGCATATTTTTTGTATAACTGTAAGTTTTATATCTTAATATACTAATGGTATTATACCCTGTATTTAAAAATTGGTAGGGACTTTTTGCTATAAAATACATTTGTAATATTGAAACCTAAACATTGTTTCTACCTCATTTATCTCCTGCCACCAAGAGCTACCCTCCTAATATAGGAAGGGGGTTTCCGGTCATATGTCATGTGATACCACATTTTAAAGGCCTTTCGACCTGATATTATAGTTTTTGCTGTGATTCTGTTTAATATGACAATTTGCTGGATTTAAGCTAATAAAATAACTAAGTATCCACAGTATCATATTAAAGGGGATGACAGTAAAAACTTCACAGTCATAATATAAGTGAAATGACCTTTAAAATGAGATACCGCACGACCGACCTCGACCTTCTATCAATTAAGGAGTTTCAGGGGTTGGATCCTAGGGGCAGAGGGTTAAAGGTAGAGAAGCATCTTTGGCTTTAAAAGTTGTCCTTGATATATTTTTTACAAATTTGGGCGATCATTTTTAAATTTAAATTTTGAAAAATCCAATATCCAATGTATACGTTTTAGAATGAACACCCTGTATATTTAAATCCAATTTTATTGTATCTAAGAGTCAAATTACCATCTAATATAGATATTTAACTAACCTAAAATACAAAACCAGCATTAAATATTTTTTGCCAACTTTTTACATCATTGGCCCCTATGTGCGACGGACCGAAGGAATTAGTAAAACACATTTTTTGGTTTCTAGGGGCGCTAAAACGTGAAGATATGTAGAAGCTGAGGGGTTATTTTTTCACGATTACAAACATTTTATTTGGCCTCCATTTTGTTCCGTCTTCTTGAATTAACAGTATAATTTTACTAGTTCATCTCAATACCACAACTATGTTCATTCACCTAATTTGAAATCAGTCCATTAAGTAGTTTTTTCAGGGAAAGTGGTCTTTTAGCTATGCCACGAATAGACAGGCTGACAGACAGACACAGACCGACAGAATTGAGGAAAAATGTTTTTCAGCATCTGTGGACCGTGAAACATAAAGATCTGAAAAAATCTAGGGAGGGGTGATTTTGTCACGATTGTTATACTTCCCTTTTATGAGGGAAGTGAAAATAAAAAAAAAATTAACGTCACGTTAAACTGGAATGTGGCACCATAAGAACGACAAAAAACGAAGTTTAAAACGTCCAATTCATTCAGTTTTAAACCGAACCACTAGATTTTACAGCTGGTCAAATTCTGAATTTTTATAGATTTGAATTCTCGAAAATAATTGAATTTAGATATTGGACATGCTACTTGAAATATGCTTAGAATTTTGAGATGAATACAAATTTCGAGAGAGAAATATCAAATTTATTTAAAAAAAGTAAGAGTTGACCCACGTCCCGGATTTTTAAGCCGTATATTAAAAAATGTTTCCCGAAATTAAAAAAATTAAAAAAAAAACTGACGGGCTCATCTCTGAGTATATATTTTTGAAATGTCTATGTACAATAAAGCAATTAATAAACTCAATAATAACTATTTTAAAAAAGAACGTCAGTCTAGGACCGACTTCAACAGTAGAAAAAGATATACTGGGCAGTTGACTAAAAATAAGAAAAAAGAGGTAAAATGTTTAATACTTTAAGTAAAACCTTCATATAAACTGTTGTAAACATATTTTCATGAAGCCCAACCTGTTTCTATAAAAGCTCGTTTCTTTTCTTGCTAAGATTTATTTATGTACTTAACTAAACAACATTTTAGGAACCTTCTTTCCTTCTATTTTCGTTCTATGTTTATTTTTGCCAGCACCCCCAACCTTGCCTCAACTGGGCAAATGGTATTTGGCTTAAAAAAATTTTGCTACTGAGAAAAAAAAAGACTTCGATATAAAAAAAAACTGAACCATATACTTTAATAGAATGTGTTAAAAAGTAAAAATAGGAAATCGCATTCTTTTTTAATTCACACTTATCTTTAGACGCACTCTAAACATCACAAGAAGCTGGTACTTAACATGTAATTAAAAAAAAGAAAATAAATTATAGGAAAAGTTTTAAAATTAAAACTATAGCTATCTTACATGTATGTTTTTTTTCATCAGATAATCATGTCAAAAATTATCCGGGGCACAAAATGGAGATAAGTTTGTATCGAAGCGTTCAAGTTTTTAAACTGTATGATTACAAAAAAATATAAAATTGATGAAATGTCGCACATTACTGCCTCCTGAACCATAATATTTTATAAAATAATTACCTACAGAAAATTTTTAGTATACTAAGGCTTTATCTGACACCCAGTCGGTACATAATAAGTGCATGTTGTAGAGATTTCTCGACGAGCTTTGTGAGAAAGGTGCGGCCGACATACAATCATTCATACCAACCTTGAACGAGGTTAAACGTGTAAAGAAAATCCCAGTGTACGGCTGGCCAGCTATGCGAAACTTAAAGGTGTGGCATATCAAATATTATCACATATTAATAGACTCAAAGTGCATTGCACTGTACTGTAACTACCAGTTGGTTAAGTTATGTAAAAGTCCAGTTTTATATTTTGTTTCGCCGTCGGGTAGGAATGTGTCAGCCACTTGAGGTTTTCATTTAATAATTTAAACATTTATGTATCTCTATACTTCAAGCGATTTAATTTTACTCGAAAAATTGTTAATCCGAACCTATTTTATCATATTATTTTTAAGCCTTCTTGCATAAGCATTAGTCTAGCTTGAATATTAAAAATAGGCTCAACTTTTCAAATTAAATATTACTAGTCAGTAGTGTATTAACAACCGAAGATTTAACGGAGGTACAGATTATAAGATAACAAAAAACAAATGATTTAAGTAAGACGTTAGTCTAAAAGGGAAATCGTTTTTTAAAATCTTCTCTATAATATGGGCTATTATATAGGGTAATACTGAGATTGCAACTTTTCTGGAAAAAAAAATGTAGAGGCTTTTTATATCTTAGAACATGAAAAACAGTCTCAAATAACATATTGACTATATCGTGTGTGTGTGTAAACAAAAAATGGGGTCACGAGAAAGATCAAGCTGGCAAATTCTCTATCCTAGGTGAATTAGATCTTGGCTGTCATGTGGATTTTTCGATATTTCTAAGGTACCTAAAAAATCTTTGAGAGCTCGTATAGAATAAAATAGGAAATAAAAGTAGCTTGGGTAAATATTTTCAATTCATAAAATGGCCATGGGCGTAAGTAATGATAGTTTTAGATGTATATATTTTATTAAAACATTCATATTTTTTAAACTTCTTTACCCATCCGAACCTGAGTAAAAACTGCCTATTTAAATATAGAGGGCATTGCGTGGATTTTTTGAAGATTCAAGAATTTTTAAATATATTTCTTAAAAACATACAAATCGATTTCAGTAAAATTAATAAAAAAAAAACGAATTGATGGAATTCAATTATTTTCGAAAATCATTTTTTTTAAACAAACTAATAGAAAAGTACAAGAAAGACAAAATATATAAACCTAATTCGGAATTCTTTGGGTATTCTACATAAGCATATTCCCTAAATTTTATTTTCAAAAAAATCAATAGAGTCGCCTTTACCACTACTCGTATAGAATTCTACTACTTACAACAGATAACACAGTTTATAGATACATATAATTACTTGTTATTAACTTTATAAAATCCTATAAACTAATAATTTATTGATTTTTTTTACGTTATTACCAAACAACTATATATATTCATAAAATGTGTTACATGCATGTAGTGGAATTTTGTATGACGGAAATTGTCAAGTCGAATTTACCGATATTTTTATTTGTTTTTAATTTAGTTTTATATATTTATTATTATTTTTGTTTATTCACATAGTTATAAATTATAACTATGTGAATAAATTATGTCATTTATTATTTACCTCCTTAATTTATTCCAAAAAATGAAATTTCACGGGTTTATCCCTGTTTCACACTTTATTTTTGTGCACTATTAAAGCTACTGATTGGGTTAACAAATGTTGTGAAAGGGATTGATTTCTAAGAAAATAATTGTAAAAAGTATGTTGTTATCTTGTATCCTAAATTAGTTGAGCCAGTGGCGCGGCGTTGACACTTGATATTTTTTGGAGACATACATGTATGCTTGTTTAGATAAAATTTGCAACTAAAACTCTATCGGTATCTTTGTTTAATAAATTAATTAAACAATTATTCTAGAACAATAATTACAAAAATAAATAGATATTATAAAATGCTTATCAGAATAATCGGAGATGCCACGGACACAATATTTTATATCTAGAAAATTGTTGAAATACGAAGTAGTTTTTATTTCAATTAGAAATAAATAACTTATGTCGAAGCAAAGATAGATTATACTCCGATGTAAAATACCTCACAATACGATATTGTAAAATAAAATGCCCCCTAAATGGATCCCAACTTTGTATTGTATTTAGTATAGTTGGAATTCACCAAGAGATTTCCTCGTAGCTAAGCACCCAGAGTTGACAGTCCGCGATCGCTACATCCCATTGGCTAGGTAAAATCCTTATTACCCGACAATCCTATTCCATTTCTCTTTTTTACGTCCCTCATAAAAGGAAGGTACTGTAATCGTAAAAAAATGACCCTACCCCGAGATTTTTCGTTACAGGGTCATTAAATGCCGAAAAACGTTTGCCGTTTTCTTAATTCCGTCAGTCTGTGTCGAATGACATCAAATTTTGGTCAAAAAGAAAGGGTCGTTTGGGGTGACCTGATAACATTTTGGTAAAAATCCAGTATAAGATGACGGTCTAGAGAAACGTTAAAAAGTTTATTACTAATAAAACGAATTATCCAATTACCTCATTAGGTTACATAGGAGAACTGGTAACATTTTGATATGAATCCAAATACCTTAACATTATTTCTTCCAACGAAAGTTAGGAATCAACAGCGTAATCCAATGCCGATCGTGGTATTTGCCAGCGGAGTAGTTGTTTCTGTGATTCCATTTTGTGCCTTTGCCCTACACGGGGCTCGATAGTCCATGGCAGTCTGATGAGCTCTAAAAAGAGTGAAAGCGAGATTGTCGTTTGACAAGGATCATGGTATCCTTTTTGTGACGTTGGTGTAACGTGAATCAAAAATACATGAACAGAAGGAATGCTTCATAACGAGAGAAATTCCAGGTAAAAAAAAATTACCGATTTTGTACTGTATTTCTAAACATATACACCCAAATCACGCTTGTGGCAACAACGAACCAAATTGCGTATGCCATAAGTAAACGGCGATACGAACAATTAATATAGATGAATTATTTGTACTGTGTATTCAAACCATAATGAGCTTTTGATTATAGTTATCCCAGCAGTTCCAAAAACAACTTAAGGTCAACCATTGAATCAAAATCCTTGATACTAACTTAAATAACCTTTTACAAAAAATACCTAACGCATACAAATAATTCCCGAAATATTCTTTTCTTAATCGTTCTTGATGTGAATAAGATATACGAGCCCTTGTCCTTATCTCTTTACTTTATTTTATGCATTATAAACATAGTTTAAAAACTGAAACCGAGACCTTACGGGTAGATTCTAATATAACTCCAGTAATTTCGCTTTACGTCCCACATATTACGTTTTCAATATATTGCTTTTTGCCACTCTTGATGTCGCAGTTTGTATATTATAGATGTCTTCTTCGACTAAAAGCAAACAATAAAAAACAGTTTTCCAATCTTCTCCCTGATGCCCTAGTTCCCCCTGTTATTTACCACATTTGACCGAAGGTAATAAATATTCACACGTCACATACATTATCACCACATTGTGGGTACGTTATGTATTTTACGACTTTGAATTACCATGCGTGAAATACTTAAAAAATGTGGATCTGGTGTGTCGAAGCGGGAGTAGGCTTTCAAATCGTTAAGAAAGGAATCTGGAATAAATATATGATTTTGTGATGTTGCTTTGAAACAGTATTGCCAAGATGTTAAAAGCATAATATATAAACGGTCTGATTTTTTTTTCATACTAGTAATAATTTAAAATTAATATGTGCCACAAAATCAACAAATTAGCTTAAAAAAAACTTACAATGTCTTTATTGTTAATGTCTTCCAACCTTCACAACCTTTTGACTAGTATAGTTTTAATAGTCGATATCACGTACAAACTAAAAGCTAATTTTGAGAGTACGTGCTAGTGAGAGAGTCAATGCGACCCCAGTAAAGGTCGTAAACCATTGTGTATTCCAATACCCTGTCTGCAAAAAATGCTGTTATATATTCAATAAATACGGCTTTTTTGAATATTATTTTATATTGTTAAGGCCAAACATGCTCCGTAATATTTCTGGTGTGATACATCCATTGCTGTTCAAAAATCCTAACGTCAATAGCTCTTTTATATGACTTGTATATGTTTCACCGCACTTACAAGGGATTTGATAAATGTTACTCTTTTAATCACTAATTATATTCGATTTGGTTTTGGTCAACAAACCCCTTAAGATATTTTCAGCTTTAAAATGTGTTTTGATTTCCCTTGGTTTGCCAAATCTTCTTATGCCTTCTGAAATTCCCGAGGAAATTCCTCTTTCATACGGAGTTTTCATAAGACAGTTTACTGACTGGTCTTTAACTGGGCGTACATTGTTCTTCTCTTGATAATTTGAGGTTTTGTTAGAAATCAACTTTTCGGTATTACTACTCTGCATGAGATCCTTTTTAATATTTTAATTTCATAAATATATTGACTACCAGAGGAGAGAGATAAACCTATCGCTATCTCTGCGTAGACAAAGTAAGGCATTTCATAATCATATATTGTCTATCACTTTCAGGTTCAATTTATAATTTCTTGTAACAAAAAAAAAGGATTTTCTATTTGTTCTAGTACGCCTCTCCGTTAAGATAATACTAAAAACTGTAATTTAAAATAAAACAACGTATAACGTAAGGTAGTAATTTCACAGCTGAAATAAGATGAAAATTGGCTTTATGAGGGTTGTGATTCGAAAGAGAGATGGCGTTAGAATATGGGTGGTACTTGAGGTTGATATCGGTTGTACCTGTTTAACGGTAAGAGACTACGAGACAGTATTATCTGACAGCTCCTAAAAAGTCGGATGGTAAAGTATACCACATTATGTTTTTCTCATTTTTAACCTTTCTTTGTACAAGCTCAAATCGCTTAAAAGCTTGGAATGTTCTTAGCTTAGCTAGAAAACAAACACTAAAACAAATAAGTATGAAGTAAAGTAAAAACCTATTTAAAATTTAATGTAGTATTCCACTGAATCACAATTTTCCTGTATACTCTAAAATAATTTAATTAGTGGATATATATCACTAAACAACCTGTAATATTTTTCGAATAAAATCGTAAAATTACCATCAGTTCACGTTACACCTACAATCATTAGAATTGAAATATATTAATTTTATACAACGGAATACTTGGCAACACAGCAACGAAGACCTGACAAAGAAAGATAGAACAGCGCGGTGGTTAGTTTATGTGCTTGTTGTTCACTGGATGGCAGAATTACAACCTTTCTCCACACCCTTATATTGTAATGTCAAGCGGCCCATGCAAACTGGGATTCAAAAGGAAAGGTCGGATTTATGAAAATTTTTATCTCTCCATTCTGGGGAATTTCGTCTAATATTTAAAGTCAAATCCAGTCGAGAAATAACTCAAAGGCTCAAATATTTTTATTATGGTACATATCGGCCAAAAACAGCAGACATCGACAACTTCCAAAAGATATTGAAATTAAAGATTATAGAAATTATTAATAAAATTTAATCAGTTCGATATTATTCACATTAAGAGCATTTATTTTTAATAGCCACTGAGAGAAATTTGAGTTCTATTAGTTGAAATATGAACAAATCTCTTTTTTGTTTATTCTGACAAGGTTAGAGCATGAAGATTTTATTGACGGTCGTGTTATAGAAGATACACCTAGGTAAAGTAATGTAAACTATGAAACAACTCCAACCCCAGCAGCGCCCAAATTTACTCCGTAGTTAGACCTTAAAATAGTGACGTGACCCTCTCTGAATAACATATTAAAATCTGTATTAGGTTACAAACAAACAAATAAACTAAAGTATCATCTATTGTCTCAGGAAAATTGTTACAATTTTATGGACAAAGCGAAATTTATCTTAAAACAAAAAAATGAAAAAACGAAATATTAATCGAAAAAAAAAATTTTTCGATAGGTCAATGCAAATACATAAATTGCAAATATAACATTCGTTATATTCATAACCTTGACGTAAAGCGGTTAATCGAATCACCTGGATTCGATTAACCTAACCTAACCTAACCTAATAAAAGGAAATAAATAATACATACGCGAGGTGAATAATTTCGATGACATTGAAATTAAAATTACACGACCTTAAACTCTATTTTGTTAAAGTAATACAAGCAAAATAAGTGAAGTTAAACAAAAAGTGTACTGAACTAATATAGTAATTAAAATGTATTAGAAAAAAAGAAAATTTATAACTTTAATCTAATATGTAACAAAAATAATTAATGTTAACGGACTATCAGCCAGTTCATTCCTTATAAAATATTTTCAAATGTCTTGCAGCAACATGATTTAAATAAACAAGCAAATAAAAAACATTTTAATGGCTTTATTCAATATAAAAAGCAATAACGCAGTAAAAAGGTCTTTCAATGAGGTACGCTTTGGTTTTTTTTTTTCGGAAAAGTGCAAACACAGGGATTGTTTTTAAATGTTCTGGAAGATGATTGTAAAGTTTTATGGTTTAATGGTTTTATGTTTTTTTGGAAATAATTGGTTTTTTTTATTAATTCTGTGGAAAAAATGGGAAGGTATATGTCAGGCCTACAGTTTCTGGTAGGATATACGTGTTGTGGCCTTTCCGGGAATGTGCTTGTATTTTTTATTATCAAGCAGACGGTTTCTAAAATAAATAATACAGCAAGTGTTAATATTTCATGTTTTTTGAAATAGTACTGGCAGTGCGCTCTGTTATTTAGACCAAACAAATAGCGGATTGCTCTCTTTTGAAGCCTAAAAATAATAAGAAATTGCTCGGTGGTACAGCAGCGCCAAAAGGGAAGGGCATAGCGGAGATGGGATTCGAATAGAGAGAAATAAGTAAGTCTGGCAGAAGACAGGTCCAGTTTTTTTGAAACTGATCGAATGACAAAGCAGGCGGTAGAAAGTTTTTTAGTTAAGGTGTCAATATACTTTGACCATTTTAGGTTGTTATTTATATTCAAAAATTCAAAATATTGCTGTTAAGTAGCTGAAGTGGTTGTAAAGTCCCCTTATAAGATAAGGCCACCGTTTTATCCACATTGAAGTAAAGCAGATTGGAATAGGACCAAGCCTCAATCATAACATGGTCGTTGGAAATATTAGAGTGTAAAGACGTTTGTATCAAAATCACTCCATGTTGTGTTTGTATCATCAGCAAAGAGAGAGATTTTTCCATTAATTTTTAGGTTGGTGAACTTTGAGGGACTCTACTTGTAATCAATTTACAATCAGAATCAGAACCATTTGCTCTTACAAATTGTTGCCTATTCATGAGATAAGATTTAAACCAATTTAAAGAAATACCCCGGATTCCATAAAAATTCAGCTTGCTTATCAAAATTTTATGACTAACATAGTCAAAGGCTTTTGCATAGTCACAAAAAACTGAGGCGGTTGGGTGGTTATTATTGAGGGATAAGTAGACGTCGCTAAGCAACGAGAAGATGGCGTGTCACTGGTGCACTTGTTGGGTAAAAATCCAAGCTGATTCGGGGATAAAGTGCGGGACACGAAAGAAAACCGGGCGGAGTCAATCGGTTCAGGAAGGTCGGCCAAGAAATCTCGTTAAACCAGTGGTGTCTCGTCGTTCTTTAAATAATATGGCACTCCTTTTTGACTATACGCACTTCAGAAAATTAAAAAATTTAACTATGCTTAATGAAACTTTATCTATATTTGTCTGTTTTCTTTGGCGTACCGCACTTCTATATCTCTTTTGTGTTGCAAAAACGGCGAACTTTAGAATTTTAAAATGATTTAATTTTGATTTTTTTTGATCGATTTAGCTATAAATATATTTTTTCTAGATTCTGTCAATGACGGTTCCCGGGCTACTGGCTACGTCTACTATTACTGGACCACCCAGTATAGTAATACACGATTTACAAGTCCAGATTTTACAAGGGCAGCCAGCATCAGATCCAGTGAACGAGATTTATCAAAATTTTAATTCAAGCAGTTCGACTTTGGGCTACTCGGGTATGCCAAAAGTGGCCGTCTGTCTCCGTTTGTCATATTACTTTATACAGGGGCCGTCATTGTGAAGTACTATACAGAACGTTTCCTAATTGCGTGTTGATGTTAAGGGGGGTGTTTTTATGTCCTAAAAGTCTTAACTTTTGAGATACCGGATGGTAAAGTTTAAAAAGAAAAAAAAATTTTTATCCCAATTCTGATGCTATTGTAGATAAATGCATGAAATTTGATACACGTCTTCTATGCACTAAGGAGCATACGGATTTACCCAGGTTAATTACATATGCACGCCACTGGTAGAAATATCAAAAATTGATTGTTAATAAAAAATCCCTTTTATACGTAAAAGAAGTGTATCAAATTTCACATAGTTATTTATCTATAATAACATCAGAATTAGGATTTAGACTTTTAGATTCATAATAAATGTTTTTCTTAAAAAGGTCCAAGAATCACCCCCCCCCCCTTGATATTAGCACGCAATTAGGGAACGCCCTATATAGTACTTCACAATGACGCCCTCTGTACAAAGTAATATAACAGACGGAGACAAATGGTCACTTTTAACATACCCGAATAGCTCAAAGTCGAACTGCGTAAGTTAAAATTTTGAGAAGTCTTGTACACTGGAATCAGTGCTGGCTCCCCTACTATAACTACATAGATGTGTTAATTTTGGAAAAAAATGAGTTCTGTAGTTTTTCAAATATTAATTGTAATATTAGATATTTTTTGACAGCCGGTATTGAACAGAAAACTAATTATTTTGAAGCAGTTTATTGACAGCTACTTTATAAACAATTTTACAAACTATATGAAAAAAACTAAGCCATTTTTGAGGTTGACGGCTGTGATTCTAATGGTTCGGTTCCTTCTAAATCGTTGTCTTCCTCTGAAAATGATGAGGTTTCGTCGTCACTAGTTGAAGATCTCAGTGTGATAACTAAATCAGCAATAACCGTTTTAATTTTGCCATGTACTTCCCAGTATTTATCTTCAATAGAACGAACATGTTTAACATACGATTTCCAATCTTCAGCCGAGATTGAGTGAATCGCTTCTAATGATATTTTCTTTAAATCTTTAATTGGTTCACCGGTGTTGTGCTCTCGAATATATTTTTTTACTCCTGCCCATGCAAGTTCAATAGGGTTGAGGTCGCATATGTAGGGAGACAGCCTTAAAGGTGTATGACCGAGGTTACGTAAAAGACCGTCAATTTTATCCTTTTTTTCTCTAGGCTTGTTGGCTGATATTACTTCATATAATTGATATTTTCTCCATGTTGGATCACATACAAGATTGTTTGATTTAAGCCACGATATCATATGAGCTTTTGTAGAGTATTTAGTTGGCACTTCATCTTCTACGTGAGAATGATACGACGCATTATCCATTACCACGACTGATTTGGGAGGAATATTAGGTAGAATCTTCTCGAGCAACCACTTTTCAAAATTATTATTATTTGTGAAGTAGAACATGAGCGATAATAATGTTCTCTTTGAATTTTTCTTACATTACTTTCCGAAACACCAGTGTAAAATGCAACGCGTTCTGTTCGATTTTGAATTGGAATAGTCAAATTATTATTTTCAGCTTCTCTAGTACAGGCCTCTATAACGCTCGCAAGAACTTCACGTGCACCGCTTCGAATTATTTTTCCTCTTTTGCTCACCATCGTTACTTCGAAATAATAATTCTAATTCAACGCAACGCATTTATATAGAAATGAAAACAAATGCTCGAAATGTATAGGATGGAAATAGCTAGAACCTTCCAGCGGCAAGTGCATGGAGACTCTAGGTACATCCCAATTACAAGTGGACCAGTGCGAAATTTACTAAATCCTCGATTAATTTTCCGTACCGCTTAGCCAACTTTATAGGTGATGCGGCAAACTATTACAACAAATAAAATAACATAAAATTTATTTGCGTACACAAATTTTACTTTTCCGCTTGCTTAAGACTATGAACCTTTATTATAAGGACCGCCCGGTTGCGTAATTCCGAATCCCACCATTATTCAGCGCGCCCTTTAGCCGAATATAGTCGAGCTCAATATTTTACGTTTCCCATCCCGATTCGGCGCCCTGTGAAGTGCGCGATGCTGAACTCGGTTGGGGTTTGAACGTTTGAATTTAGCATCGCAGCGTGCACGTGTGTCGCAAGGTTTTTGTTTTTGTTGTATGATTTTAATTATTATAAAAAATAGGTATTATTATCCTGATATTTGTACCCTTTGGAACTATCCTATTCTACATTAATTTGTATAATATAAATATGACACAATAACTAATGTAAATGTATTACTGTATAAAAGGATAGTTTGGGGTACAACTTTTAGGTTAATAAATAACTTATTAAATTTTTGGATGATGTTAGCGTAACAAGGTTATGGTGTAGTTCAGTGTGCTAAGTTGTGATAGATTATAGTGGCGCGATGATGCAACTAAAAGATTTTTTTGTTTTTGATAATGACAGTGTAATAATTGAAGAAAATAGTGAACTTTTAAGTGCTGAGGACTTTAAAACAGTTGTGCGAACTAAGTTTGATGCCACCTGTAGTGAACCAGCCATTGCCATCGATGGGTGGATATCTAAGTTTTCTGAGACGACTTGCACGAACTGGATAGTGTGGAAAACCTTTCCACATCCCACGCGTTACATTTATAAAAAGTATATAGATGTCAACACAGCTGTGTAAATAAAGCAAAGGAATCAAAAGTAGGCAATTGCCGTCAGCGCAATTTAAACTGCAACGCGTCCATTAGCTTTCTTATAAAGATTACGAATAAGAACACAATCAAAAACGATAAGTACCTTAAACAAGGGTTAAATGCTGAAATAAAGGTAAGGTTTTCATTTTATTAAATAAAGGCCCCCATACATTTCGCAATTTTTCATCGGCTTTAATCGTCGAGATTTAAAACATGGCGTCGTTCAAAAAATGACAAAAATGGAAGTGTGTGTCAAAATGAATCGTCGGTTTTTTGCCACAGACCTCGGTTTTTGTCATTTTTTGAAGGACGCACGTTCCAGATCGCGACGATTCAAACGGATGAAAAAAAAAACTAAATGTATGGGAGCCTTAAAAGTAAGTAGAATGTGGGCGTTTTAATTTTTAGGTAAATTTTAAACATAATCATCGCGTTCAAGTTGGTGAAGCATTTAGCTATTTACGGTTATCAGAGGCTACAAAAATAAAATTTCTAGAATATTTTAACATGGGAATGAGTCCTGCTGCCGCCCATAAGTTTCATGAGATGAGCATTATTGGAGAACATGGAACCTACCAAATTTTCTGATGTTACTCTTTTAGCCAATGCTCAGGTTAATCCCAGGCTTAGGCAAATTTATGCATTGTATGATGAATGGAGGTAAGCCATTTATTTTTTTGTGTATTTTTTTTTTACTAATAAATAACCATTTTAAGGAAAACAAACTACGGCGACAGAGATCTTGGTAATACGGTGAAACTTATAAAAGAAAAAACACATCTCTATGAAGAAAAATCCATACAAATATTGTGTGATGAAGAATTACATATGGTTGCTATTTTAACACCTACTATGAGGCGAGCACACACTATGGATTTTTCAAAAGATATTATCTTTATAGATTCGAGTGGTTCTTGTGACCAAACTAATACGGTCGTGACGTTTATTTTTGGTGCCTCGAAAATTGGTGGTATACCTTTAGGAGTTGTGTTACATACCGAACAATCGGAGAAAAACTACGCTCAAGCATGTACCTTACTTAAAAACTTAATAGGACCTAATGGATTTTGTGGGCGAGGCGCACCTAGCGTAATAATGACTGACGACAGTTGCGCTGAAAGAAACGCCCTTAAACTATGCTTTCCAAGTAGCGTATTGCTTTTATGCGTCTTTCATTTGATGCAAGCAATTTGGAGGTGGCTGTGGGATAATAACCATAAAATACAAAAAGATGATAGAAGAGAGCTAATGGTTTTATTTAGGAGCATAGTTTATTCAGAGACCGAAGAGGCCGCTACACTAGCAATGCAAACATTGGAAAATGCAGATATCGCCAAAAAATATCCAAACTATTTAAAACATATTAGAAAATATTGGAATAGACTACCAGAATGGTGTCTAGCGCACCGCTCAAAACTTATCACACGCGGACACAACACTAACAACATCGTTGAATCCTCAATACGCATTTTTAAGGATATAGTTCTAGAACGATGTAAGGCCTTTAATATTTGTTCATTGGTGGATTTTATAGCTACAACACTTCAAAAATACCATGAACTTGGGCTTTTAGATCATGCAAACAACCGAGTAACAAAAAACGATTTGCTTTACTCAAAATTCGTTCAGGCTTCTAATAACATCAAGGTTTTTAAAATTTCTGCCTGTGAATATGAAGTCACGTCATCCTCCACTGAAACTCGTAAGTATAAGGTGTTCTTAGATTTAACTTTGTGTCAATGTCCTGCTGGTACAGGAGGAAAATTTTGTAAGCATTTGTGCGCCGTTCACAAAGAGTACGGCAACATTAGCACGGCTCCTTTATTGTCTACCGAAGATAAAATTATGTTTGCGCAGTTGGCACTAGGAGAATTAACCGAAGCTTCAAAGGACTTTTTTACGCCAATGTCTTCCGCAATACCATCAGGAATAAACCTAGAGGCAACAACATTAAGACAGGTAGAAGAATTTAGAGAAGATGTGCCTGCAGCTTTTGGTGAAATAATTAATATTGCTCCGGATGAAAATACAGACTATGAGGTGGAACTTGAACGTATGAAGAATAATTTTAAAAATATAATTAATATGGCAAGTACAACAAAAAACGACTCAGCCATGTTAAACATTATTAAAAAAACCAACATAAATCTGGAAAAAATATCTACAGCTGCGCAATTAGCCTCCTTTTTAGTTCAAACTGGGGCCAGAAGCTTTAAGAGAAATATTCGTGTACAACCAGGATCTATTTCTCGACGAAAAATTAGGCCTGGATTAGCTAAAGGTGCAAAAAGAGTAGCATCAGGACGCCCTTCTAGTGCGGAAAGTAATCAAAAAAACAAAAAGCTTAAAAGAAACCTAAGCTTAAACGTTCGTGAAAATCGTCAAAATGCTAAGTCCCATGGCAATGCACATTAATTTTTTTTGTTTATCATTTGTTTAAAATATTATGTTTTTTTTTTGTTTTTTACATATCAGTTAAATAAATTACTTACATAATAATGTACTTAATAGTTTTATTAAATACTATCGACTAGCTATAAAGACCCACTTCGCTGATTGTTATTATTGTTTTATCAATAATGTAAAATATAAGAGATTACATAGTACCTTAATTTTTTAAAATAAACTACTCAAAACGAATTAAGGACCACTTAATTCATTAAGTTTTTGAAGAGACCTGGTATAATTTTGCTGGCTTGTACTTAAAAAAAAATCCATAATGCAAGAAAAATTATTTTAATCAGTAAATTTGTACATATACAAATTCCAAAAATATGTTAAATTTCAAAATAATAAAGATTGACAAATTATATTTCCAGACTCAATTTTTAAAATTATATCTTAATAAAATATATATTAAAACGAAAAAACCAAAAAATTTTCCATTTTAGCCGTTTTCAGATATAGTTTTTTATTTTTTAAATTATTTTTAAAAATTAAACACTATTTTTAAGCTATATTTAAGCATTTTAAGTAATTCTCTTTTTTCCAAATTTCAAAATAAAAAATGTTTTAATATGCAGAATTGCTTTTAAAAGTGGTTTCTAAATCGTTTTGACTAGTTTATTTAGGAACATTATAATATATGGATCACTTTTGTTCTTTAATTTTGTCAGTCATATTAAATTATTAAAATTATTCAGAATTTGTTACATAATATTATGTTATTATTGCGTTTTTATCGAACGAAACTTAGTCTACTGAATAAATATTCATTATTACGCGAACTTTGGTAGTACGAACCCTAGCTCAGTTCAGCACTTGCGCGGCGCTCTGAATTGTATTGGGAAATGTAAAATACCGAGCTCGGTTGTATTCGGCCGAGAGGAGCGCTGGATAATGGTGGGATTCGGAATTACGCCGCCCGGTTTTCTTTCGGTTCACTTTATTATGTGATGTTTAAGGAGAAATGGCATAAGACGATTCTTTAGTAAGTTTAAGGTTACTAGTGAGTATAGGTAAAACGTGTATGTATATTTCTTTGATATCTGTTATTACAGATTAGTCATTATTTGGACGCCGACTTCAAAATGTCTATAGTTAAAGAATAAATAAAATATAATTTTTTACTTTTAGCGATTTTTTTTTGAAGTCGGTTCTATTTTTTTAATATTTTATTTCTCACTTTTTAGTCATTTTTTACAAGTTACATTTTAAAGAATATTATAATTTATAGTATATGTATATCCAATTGTATATAACATATTTAATCTTGGCAAAAAAATGCCAAAGGCCAGATATACGTTGCTCTAAGCCGCATTAGGACCTTAGATGGCATAGCCTTATTGGATTTAGAACCAAATAAAGTTCTTAACAATTCTCAAGATAAAAGAGCACTTGTATAAATGCAACGATTGAGAGAACTTCTATATGAGATCTTGCCTCTAAACTACTTTGTAAATAAAATAATTTAAACATTATTATAAGAGATGCTTACTTAGTTAATTTTTGTATAGTGTCATTTAATATAAATTACTGTCACACGTTTCTTTTACTACCACCTGTATACATACATACAAAATATAATGAGGGTAGTCGGTTAATAACATTTTATTTATACCGAATGTTCATTTTTCGAAAATGTCAAATAAATATTTCTTGTTCCTGTCAAGCTATACAAAATAGCTGCAAGAGGTTTAGCGAATTACCTCTTTGTATTGTTCGACTTCATGTCTAAAACGCACTTATTTAATTTAACAGAGTCATATAATTATACTTTGAAAGTAACTAACAAAAACATTTTTTAAATGATATTCCTTTAGTGTTATTTTACACTTTACATAAATTCGTCTTATATAGCCTTTACACTCTTATGGTATTAGATACGCGTGGTTGGTCAAAATATTCAAAAGACACTCTGCATGTAAATGTTGAAAAAAAGTTGCACTAATCATAAGTATAAATAAATATGGACAAAAATTGACTTAATATATACATGTTTTAAAACTCACAGACGTAAGAAAAGAACATAAGAAATGCATCTCGTCCTTAAACAATGGACTTACTACATGTTATTAATACCAGTTTTTGAATCAGTCATTAAAATAATATGTTAAGCAGATGTTCAAAACAAATATTTCTTTTATAAATGGCTAATTACGTCTCGACAATTTTAAATAAGATAAACCATATATTTATGGTAAAAAATGAAAGTCTTCGGTTTTGTTTTGAGAGTTCACTGTATTACTATCAAACAACAAAAAAACACACGTAGTCTATCAAGTACCCTGCAAAGAATGCCCTTCTGTATACGTAGGACAAACAAGCCAGTACCTACATAATAGACTAAATGGGCACAAATATGATCATAAAAATACCACCGCCCTAAAAAAACACGAAAATGAGACAAATCATACTTTCGATTTCAATAATACCCAAATTTTAAAAACAGAACAGCACAATAGGAAACGTGAATTTTTTGAGATGATTTACATAAAGAAAACTCCAAACGCCATAAATAATAAATCCGAAATAGCTCATTTAAATAAAATATATCACAATATTCTAATGTAACATATATAGTCAAATTGTGCCTAGCAATAAATGACCAACCCAAAAAAAACAAATTCTTAAGATAAATATTTGCCGTGGAAAGAAGGAACAACTTTTAATTCGTTTCAGTACTCTTTGTCACCCGTACACGCATACGTTTACTGTTTTGTATATGTAAATTAGTTTGTTTAACCTGTACATGTTCAAATGTAGTGACGATCTTGTCTATTTTTTTTTTCTATGTTATGTGTCATTTTGTAATGTTTGACTATTTGTCTATGGTAAGTTATGACTCTTTGTTTCTAGTTTTTTTTTTTTATATTGACTTGTATGTAATTTTAGCTTAACGCAGTTGAAAAAGGCCGTACCCACGACCGAAACGTCCTGCAGACAATATAAAGTCCTTGTAATAAACTCGTAATTGTCTATCTGAACCATATTCCCAAGAAAAAAACCCTACTATATATATATATATATATATATATATATATATATATATATATATATATATATATATATATATATATATATATATATATATATATATATATATATATATATATGAATAATTATATAATTTATTTTCATCACTAAATATGAAATCAAAATCCCAAAAGTAATACTAATTTATGCAGAGTCTTCTCGACTAAAATTTATAATTAATAAATCATTTACTTCTTACACAAAATAATTCCTCTACTATAATTAAGAGGGTCCTCCAAGTGTATTCAATACAAAATTCCTGGAAGTTTGTGCATGGTTAAGCTTTTTGGGCATTAAAAACCAATGAGCTGAATAAAAATCGTTTTTTAATATCTCCAGTATAGACTTTCGATGTTCATAACCCTCCCTCTATTTGACAGTTAAGTGAATATTAGGCATTTTTATTAAAAAGAGAGAATTTAATATTAATACATTTATATGGTATTACTTCAACTATGAAAAAGTTTTCAATATGTTCGAGAGCTGTTTTAAAAGCTTAAAAATAAAAAGGAAATCGAGGTTTAATTACGCTGATCATATATATACTATCGGACAAATTAAACTACTACCTTTTTTTTAGATATTATAATTTTTATTAAAAAGGTCTTTTTTATGTTATTACGAGTTATATTTTACAGTCAATTATAACATTAAATGTTTTACTTCACTATGTTCAAGTTTTTCTAATGAATGTAAACCAATCTAAGTTTATTATATTATTATATGACTGATACATTTTTAATGGGTTGTGGAGCTTCCTCTACAAACAAATATTTGCATAAAACAAATGTATAATAATAAATACTATCCTTTATTTCTTCATAAAGTATTTGTTTTCGAGCATTTAGTTAAGAGTGCCTTTTAAACCCAGATTTTTTTAAGCATAACAAAATGTTTTGAAATGCCTATTCAGCATATTTTATTTTAATAACTATTTTAAATTAAAATTTCGAACCTAGCAGTTATTTTGTTAACTGACGTGCACAACAAAATGAATTAATAGTTGTCGTAATTATTAAATTATTTTGAATTTTATTATTACTTACTTAATAAATAGATGCTAGTAATGTGCATTTACCATAAAACATAAATCCCAGATTCAAAAATTTCCTTCAGTTACAAAAAAGGGATTAATATCTTAAAAGATAGCGATTAAATAAGACCCTTAATGTAGGTATTATGTATAGGTCAGTTGTTAGACCCAAAAAAATCAGACTAAGCATTATGCAATTAGAAAAGAGACATCTATTGGTTAATTAATTGGTTCATTTAGGTGTCAATTGAGGGAATCTAAATATTCACGGATGAGTTCAGAGAGGAAGACGGTAGTATCAGCTAAAAAGTACAATTTTTCACCTTTTGCACATTATATACAAAGCTTTGCAAGAATTCGCCAAAGTTGTAGTTGTAGTCAGCAAAGAAAATGGCTGCTTGCAGAACTTGATACAATAAATAGTCTCAAATATATGGCGGTTCAAAATTGGTAGAAAATATGGAAAAATCTTTATTTTTAATATACTGCTTATGCAGTCGTTCCCAGTGCTTCGGGCCAGAAAAATGCACATAACATTATTAAAAATATACTTTAGAGCGAAAATCATGCGGTCCTACTGAGGGCAGCACTGGAGATATAATGTCGCGAAGTAGGGCCTCTGCGCATCAGTAATAGAAGTGATTTGTGATAGTAATTGCAATTTTGCTACAAAAATAATGATATGAAATTTTGGGTACTAGTTTTCTCCAGATGTCTTCGTTTAACTATTTTTAGTGCGTGTAGCGCTGCATTGTGATAATTTTTTTGGCTCAATAAAAATATTTAATTTTAAATCTACTGAAACAATATAAAAAATATATTATTTTTCCTAAAAATATATTTTTTTATATTACATTCCGGGCAGATTAGTCCACATACGTAAATTTCTTAAATATTTATTTTAGTCAATTTAAAGTTAGGCATTTTTGTTGAGTTGCTAAAAAGCTACAAAAAATCCTTCCTCAGTATTACATCCTCTAAAATAAATATACGAAGAAAAGCAAAAGGCTAAAACGCAAAAACTGTTGTGAAAAAATAATGGTTGAAGAATCTTTCCGATTACTAATGCGCAGAGGACTTACCACTTCAAATTTGCGATTCTGTTAATCTTAAAGGGTTGAATAAGGCCGTATTTTTTTTGTTACAGCCTACTTTCACTAATGTCCTATATATTTTTTGCCTGAGACACCGGAAACGATTGCACAAACAATGTACAGGGTTTCTCAAAAGAACCAGAACATTCAAATATCTCCGTGACGGATTAACTTAACGATATGAAATTTGATATATGGGGGCTATCAATAGTGCAGGATCTAAAAATATTTAAATTCAAATTCAAAAGGCATTTATTGAAGATAAATACAAAGTTAAATACATATTTAGAATAGTGGCGAGATCCAGCATAGCTGCTCACCTAACCACCATAAAAAAAAACTTAGACTTAAACATTTTTATTAACACCGTCTTAAATAAATAAATATTACTTGTGTACATAACACGAAACCAATAATGATAGAAAAATATACAAGTGATAAGTTAAGCAGTAATACATAAAAGACTTGGTATCCAAATAGCATTTGATTTTTTCCGAAATAAAAAAAATACACGTTAATCTCTGGCCCTAACTAAATACTGACGGTATCGTTTGTTCATAGCAAGAACCGACGAACAAGCCTTAACATGTTTAGGCAACGTATTATAGAGTCTAGCAGCACAATCCATAACAAAACCTTATAGGAATTCTGGAGTATTTGAAGAATATTTTTACTCTTTTAAGTGAGGGCTGATCAGTAAAGAATGTCAGCATACCCAAAACCCGATAGGACCAAACTATTACATAGCTGCCATCTGACGTTGGAACTAAGAAAATCTTTAAATAAATATAATGTTTTTAGTTCATAGTATGAAATCTGCAACAAATGAGATACGTGAGTGTCAAAGCTCATATGATAATTTTTATGTACTCCGAAGTTCTTGCAGGCTCGTGAGAAATTTAAAATATTATTATCTGACTCCAAAACAAACTGTGCATCATTACAGATTAATTATCTGTCCTTGCCAAAAATAAGAACCATTGTTTTCTTATTATTATAAAATAATATTTACAACGTTACCAGTTTTATAGTTTTTTTGAGATAAAGCTCTAAACTTTTTTAAATGCAATACTATGATAGTTTTTTACTTATAATGTTGACCAAACCAAAATTTTTTCAATCTAAAATCTCAATTTTTTTTCTTGAAATTGCAAGACCTTATTTTTATTCAAAAGAACCGGAAGGGTCAAATATCTCGGTAACTATATATCGTTATGAAATTTAGTACAGGGGGGTTATTAATGGTGACGGATCTAAATATCTAAAAATAATATTTACAACGTTGCCACTTTTATAGTTTTTCCGATAGAGTTTCCAACTTTATTTTTTAAACGCGATTATATGAGTTTTTTGCTAAAAAAATTGTGTAAGAAGCATGAAGTATAAAATATCAAATGGCCTTTTGGAAAGAGCTAATCAACATTTATTATTATCAATCATCTGTCATCACATTCTGGAAGTTACTTAAATCATTATTAAGATTTTTTTTCTGTTAAGTAAAGCTGAACGGATAAAAGATTAACCTATCGTGGTTAATGCTTTATATTCAGAGAAAAAAATTAAAAAATCTACAGAGTTTCAAACTATAAAAAGATACCAACAAAAAGAAAATGTAAGGACTATGCCAGAAACTGGACGAGTTAAAACAGCCACTGCAGATGATAATAAGTTGAATATCTTATTATAATAGCTTAATTAGAATTAGATGTTAATTCTACAGAATTAAACAACAATTAGAATTAAAATTCCATATAAATTTAAAAAAAGTGTAACTGCATGGAATCAAATAAAATACGGTAAAACTAAACAGTCAGCTTAAAAAAATAATTTGGCAGCTTTAGTGGAAACACCATAAATTTGGCAACGTTGTAAATGATATTTTAGATCAGACTTGCCGATACTTGCCATTTTCCTATCACAGTAATTTCTGGAAATATTTCAACCTTCCGATATTTTTAAATTAGGTGCTGATTTACCATTATAATATTATAGAGTCATATTAATTTCAAGACAACAAACCGATTGTGTTAAGAATAAACATAACATTGCATTTAAAAAAATAAAATTGAGAGCTTCATCGGAAAAACTATAAAACTGGTAACGTTGTAAATATTATTTTTAGATGCGACACTCTTGATAACCAAATTTCATAATGTTATGTCAATTCCTTACCGAGATATTTGACCATTTCGGTTCTTTTGAATGAAAATAAAAATATTTTAAAATTTCCAGAAGAAAAATGTAATATTCTAGGATTGAAAACACTTTAGTTTGGTCAACATTTTAAGCAAAAAACTATCATATAAGCATTGCATTTAAAAAAATAAGTTGGGAGCTCTATCGGAAAAATTGTAAAACTGGAAACATTGTAAATATTTTTTTTAGATCCACCACTATTGATAACTCCCCAAATTTCATAACGTTAGGTTAATCCGTTATAGAGATATTTGACCAATCCCTTTAAATTGAGAAACCCTGTATAAAAAATACCGATTTTAAAGCGATTTTTCCATATTTTCGACCAACTTTGAAGAGCCAGATTTCCGAAACTAAGTATTCCATCGAGTTCTGCGACCAGCCATTTTCTTTGTTGTTAAAAGGAAACTTTGGCGGATTTTTGGATAGCTTTAGAAATATAAGGTTAAAAATGAAAAATCGCGCTTTTTTTGCTTATTTTACAGTCTTTCACTCTCAATTCATCCATACGTTTTAAAATTCACGCAAAAACCTCTCTTTTTTGAAGTGTGAATCATTTCATGTTTATTTCGAAAAAACATAAGATTATATATTTTACTGTTGTTACTTGTTACATTTCCGAAACAAAAAATAATAAACAATATAGTTTAGATTATAAAGAAATGAATTTTAATGTTTTTCAACCACATATAATATTTAAAATCTGGTATATCTGAGAGTATTTGTTAAACATATAAAACTTTATAACATGATATCTTAATTTTTATATTTAGAGGCAAGCCTTATTTGCAATTATCGTGTACAAATAATAATCAGTCCCATTAAAAAAACTCATTTTAAACTCAATTTCTCCAGATCGTAGAAATGTTTTTTGTAGTAAAACGTGCGTTAAGCTTTTTCGCGATTGGGAAGTGAGCCATCAAATCCCTAATGACACGCTGTTTGAACAGGAGTACAAACATATTAAGACTTATTACCTGGAACGTGTTCTCAATCAAATCCAGAAGATTGATATTGGGAAAACTTCAATAATAAAATTACGGAACGGATTCGAACGACAAAGCCAACAAAGAGAACTGCCAAAATATAGTAAACTTACAGGATGTGACTTTAATAAGAGAACGTTGCGACAACCAAACGGGGATTTTTATATCAAAAAAGTATATACAATTTAACACCTAATTTTTTAAAAATATTTAATTACATATGTTTAAATATTAATAATTATATAAAATCGTTTAAGATAACTTGAAGTGGACGTATCCAAAATAACTGACCACGAAGAAATATCCACTTTTTTTAAATAGGCGCTGCAGGGAATGTCCAATTAAGTTTCTGCAGATTGTTTTGAGTTGTCTATAATGATATTAAATCTGCAAAATTTGCAACTACCAAAAAGAAGCCTATTTTATGGTCAAATAAAATACAAGGTAATCTACTAAAAAGATAAATAAAAATATTACACCTTATAAAGGGTTATTCGCGCAACCCGTTCATTAAAAGTTTTTGATGATGCCATTTAGATAAAAATTTCAAATTTTGGGATTAAAGTAAGGTCAAGGGGTACTTCTTTTTTGAAATATTTTCAACTTCCTGTCACGTTGGTGAAGTTGGTATCAACTTGCTTATTTTAAATGGAACACCCTGTTTTTTATGATATTTTTGGATTCTACGGAGAATTTTAATGCTATTTTATGTAGCATGTCCTATACCTAGGTTCATGCATTCTTAAGATACTTGACCTTGAACCAAAAATGAGCCTTCGGGATAATAAATTTTAAAATCTCATATTTTTGTAAGTTTTGAAGATATAACCTTCATATTTTGCAGACGATCAATAAATAATCTTAGGTTTCTATTTTTTTTTATTGAATTTGTCTATTTTTATACAGGGTGTCCTAAATTCAGCGGCAAACATTCACATTTTCAAAGCCGCTAAAGTCCGTTTTTTTAAATGGGACACTCTATAACTTTATGCACTATCAAATGTAGAATTTAATTTTCTATCGAACTGTATTTAGGTTCCCTATACCTATTCGTAACGATTTTCGAAATAATCAGGTTTTTATTAAACTATCATAAGTATTTGCTAAATGCTTACACCTTCCCGTAGTAAGCCATGGAAAAACAATTGTTGTGCTTTTCTATTCAACATGACAGCTGATTTGAAACTTTTAAATTAAAATAAAATAACACTCAAAAGCTGATATTCTCAATTTATTTTATATTCGCGGAGAATGTTACAAAATATCGGAGAGAACGTGCCATGTTTTTAATGAAAAACATCCCCATTTATCGCCAATGAACAAGAGAAAATTGAAGGGGATTGAAACGAAATTTTTTCGTTTCGGAAAAGTTAAAGTTATAAAAAATGTAATAAATTGTTTACATTAACCATATCTACTAGGTTCGAGACTGTTCTAAACTTGTTTTAGTGAACTTAAAAATTATAGCAATCTAACAATCAACAATAAATAAATAAAATAATAAAATTGAATTATAACAAATGTTCTATATGCTGTCCGTTCATTTGAAGACACATTTCAATTCTTCTTTGTACAGTTGCTGTGGCCCGTTGAATTTGTCCGTTTTCTAATTCGGGAAAAGCTGTTCGTATCATGTCCAGTAAATCTTGTTGGTTATTTACTGGGGAAGCATAGACTTTACCTTTGATAAATCCCCATAAATAAAAGTCTAGGGGTGTTAAATCAGGCGATCGCGGGGGCCATCTCCAAGGGCCATTGGGACCAATCCAGAAAAATTCGAGATAATTGGAGATAAACTGCAGCGGAATTATGTGCTGGTGCCCCATCTAATTGATATCAATAATTTTGCAGCTCACCAATAGGAATTTCTTCTATAAATTCAGAAACCGTCCCTCGTAGAATTTCCAAATACTTATCACTGTTTAAATTGTCTGCATAAATACAGTACCGCACCTGATCATTTAATACTATACCGAAAACATTGAAGCTAAACCTCTTGAGAACGCGTTTCGCGTAAAGCGTGCGGATTTGCTGCTGCCCAGAAATGTTCGTTTCTTCTATGTGTTATTCCTTCTCTAAAAAATTTCGCTTCATCGGTCCAAAATATTTTCGAAAGGAATTGAGGGTCCTCTTGAATTTTCAAAAACATGAATTCGCAAAATTCTACTCGTCGGACGTCATCACCAGGTCTCAAGGCTTGCACGTTTTGGAAGGAATAAGGGTGCATATAATGTTCGCTCAAGATTCTTTGGACAGATGAAGAAGAAATTCCCAAATCGTTTTCTGCAGACGGTATTGAACTTTGCGGGTTTGCGTGGAAATAAGCTAATGTGTTTATTACGTTATCCTCGGCATTTGTCACTGGTTTCGGAACATTTTTTGTAACTTTAACCTTGCTAAAACCCAATAAGTTCGTTTTAATCCTCTTGAATTTTGACTTGTTCATCGGCGGCAAATCAGGGTGGCGTTCATTAAACACACGACACGTTATCTCCAAAATTTTATAACATTCTCCATGAATATAAAATAGATTGAGAATATCAGCGTTTGAGTATTCTTCCATTTCGATTTAGAAGATTTAGTTTATCACTGACAGCTTTCGATAAATAACGCATACTAATCATCTGTCATATTGGATATTGGATCTCAATTGTTTTTCCATGGCTCACGATTGGAACATGTGAACATTTAAGCAAATACATACGATATTTTTATAAAACCCAATTATTTCGAAAATGGTTACGAATAGGTATAAGGAACCTTAATACAGTTCCATAGAAAATGAAATTCTACATTTGATAGTGCATAAAGTTATAGGGTGTCCCATTTAAAAAAACGGACTTTATCGGCTTTGAAAATGTAAATGTTTGCCGCTGAATTTAGGACACCCTGTATAAAAATAGACTAATTCAATAGAAACCTAACATTATTTACCGATTGTCTGCAAAATATGAAGATTATATCTTCAAAACTTACAAAAGTATGAGATTTTAAAATTTGGTACCCCGAAGGCTCATTTTTGGTTCAAGGTCAAATATCTTAAGAACGCTTGAACCTAGGTATAGGACATGCTACATAAAATAGCATTAAAATTCTCCGTAGAATCCAAAAATATCATAAAATACAGGGTGTTCCATTTAAAATAAGCAAGTTGATACCAACTTCCGGTTAAACCGGAGGTGACAGGAAGTTGAAAATGTTTAAAAAAAGAAGTAGGTACCCCTTGACCTTAACTTAATCCCAAAATTTGAAATTTTTATCTAAATGGCATCATCAAAAACTTTTAACGAACGGGTTACGTGAATAACCCTGTACATACTAGAACATTCATAAAAAAAAATTCAAGTTCATAAAGGAAAAAAGTTAAGAAAAGGTCCGTTTTTAGTAAAACTTCCAATACCAAATTAAATAACTGGGACTTTATTTTTGTTAAAAAATGTTTTTATTTATTTTATAAAATATATTTACATTCAAGTTTTCCATTTTCGACATCCAATAAAAAATTTTCAAAAACTTTATCTATAGTTTAAACTGTTTTACAATCCTACGAGTACAAAAATTTTGTACCTTTTGGACCACTCCTGCGACATCCTATTTTTTGAAAATTTTCATCGAACCATCACGTAGTAATCGATGTACATACATCCAAAAAAATACATAGGATCGAATTGATAATTTTTCCTTTTCTGTTATTTATGTCATTATATACATATATATATATATATATATATATATATATATATATATATATATATATATATATATATATATATATATATATATATATATATATATACATATAAATACGTGAACAAGAAAACCTTGGTTAGTAATTTAACAAAACAATATAGAGAAATATTTGAAAGAAAACTTTCCTAGCTGTAATTTGTTTATTGATCTTTTAAAAAATATGCGAAAATAGACGTACACTACTTTTTTGTTACCTAAATCATTGGCTCTCGTATATAAAGTCAATGCCTAAATGGCATTTTTGTGAAGGTAAATAATACCAAACTATCCTAAGCTCATACAATATTAGTTTTAGTTATTTAGTATAATATTTA
The DNA here is from genome assembly GCA_030620095.1 of Kuschelorhynchus macadamiae. Taxonomy (NCBI): domain Eukaryota; kingdom Metazoa; phylum Arthropoda; class Insecta; order Coleoptera; family Curculionidae; genus Kuschelorhynchus; species Kuschelorhynchus macadamiae. The sequence continues at coordinate 467,854 of JAUTXW010004847.1, read as the reverse complement.
CAAAGAAAATATTAGTCATATTTTAGAAATTATCTAACACATAATTTATTAAACATATCGAGATAACTAGGTTTCATGTTAATTTTTGTATAACAAATTTAAAAAACCCTGGAATCAAAATTGCTGTTCTTTTATCTTTCTTTTCACCTATGTTACAGCAAAATGTTAATTAACTAAAGTTTTAGTTTACTAAATTTGTAATATCAAAGTTTCTTTATTATCTGATTATTTATGAAAATTTATTTCAGTTATTTGTGTTTGTAGTAAGACAACAGATTGTCAAGAAGATATCCGTTGTCACAGTTCAGTTAACATAGTACAAATAATGATAGAAAACGTAATGCATGATGTAACAATATATTATAATTATTGACTGGCTAACACTGCAAATATATGGAAAATGCCCGTTACTTTCAACAGCCCTCGTTGGTCCGGAACATATTAATTAATTTATGCGCGCTATATGCCAAAATTGTCACTTAATTATAGTTGGTCATAGTGTGTCCAGCTTATATACTTCTAGATAGAAACTAGAAGGTTTTTAAAAACAGGTCTTTTCCATACAATTTTCAGAGTTTTGAACCAATCTAAAATATACTATTAACAATTTTATCATGAACCGTTGGCTCTAGGGATATTCTTTGAAGGGTTCTTGCTTACCGAGACAATACATACTACTGGTTTACTTTTCTGTCTATCTTTATTTCTAGAAAATTTCTAACGGCGACCTTTAATATCAATCAATATCATGTTAATGGTAATTAGATTATGCGACAAATAATAGTTTATACCAGATTAATTTACTTTGTAAAAGGGGATGCTGTTTCAAATAAGAACAGTTGGTTTAAAGATATTATAAATAAATCTTTTTGACACTTTAGGACAAGTTTTACATGATAAATAACAGTAAAATGGATATAACTATAAGATTCTGCTTTTTCTCTTATTCCTTTAGTTGAATTCCAAACCATGCGCCAATTATACCCAAACCGAAAATTTCAAAACATTTTCCATTTTAAAACCAAAATCATTTAAAAATTCTATTTCTGTCTGGTATTAATTAATTAACACATTACATGTTAATTATACATTTTGACCAAAAGAAATCAGACACAATTTAATTTTATAGAAATATACTAAATATTACGGTGATACGATAGATAGATAAAGCTCTAATTCAAAAAGTTAAACTCTTGTCAAACTTTGTTACCTAAAAAAATTAAATGATTGAAAGCTCTGTCTTTAAGGCAGTGGAGAGCATAACAATACCATAATTTATTTTTATCAGTATTTTACATTTTATTGCCATTATCCAGTCCTTATCTTTTATTGCATTAATCTCTTCAAAGTTTAACGATCTATCGTAAGCGGTTTAACTTATCTGCAACACTACAGTTGTTTAATTCATGACAAATTCTTGAATCAGTTTCTCTTATTGTGTTCTTTTGTTTTAAAGATTTTTATTTATAAAGAGTGACGTTTAACAAAGATAATCATTGTACATTAAACAAGACATTTTGAAGGATTAGCATTTACAATTGTTACCTTCCTGAAGAAATTGTATAAACCATTAATAACCCTAACGACTACATAAATGGTTCCTGTAAACCATCTTGTTGGCTATTTTGGAAAACTTGTTGGTACAAAGTACCTTAACCGTGATTTCCTATAGCGATTCATATAGCCATTTAGCCGGAATAAGTAAATTGCCGAAGTTAGTTGATTTTAAGCCTTCACTTAGATAGGAAGAGGTCCTGGGTTCGATTCCCATCGAAGTCAAGTTACCTTCTCCAATTTCAATTTTATATGAAATGCCGATTAAAAACGTTTGGGAAATTTGTATAGACGTGGCACCGGATAGAGGAGATCTTGGATTTCAGTACATTTTTCTATTTTTATAATATATTATTTAGGTTCACTCGAGTATTATTAACATGCATGCCCATTTTTTTTAAGCTTACTGGGTGTCTAGAAATAAGGCTCAAATTGTCATAATATGTAGAATAATTATACATCCACATATGCATTTTAGTTTACTACTGAGATACAGATGCAGAATAAGTATTTAAACTTCAGTAGAATATGTATATAAAGTTATCTATGATGTATATACAGGGTGTTGCAACAAATGGAGCAAGTTTATATAATTAATATATACCTTTATTTTGTATAAAAACCGTCTATAACAAAACAAAAAAAGTCACAAATAGCGTTGTGATTAATTTTAATATAACTGTTAAATCGTTGGAAGTTATCCAGCTAAGAATAAATTAATAGGCCTGGATCGGGTCAAAATTGTACATATATTTTGTTTTCTATTTAAATATCTACTAACTACTTTTAATTTATTTGTAAATCACATTGCAGTTCCTTTGCCAGCACCAATTGCGATTTTCTTATTATAAGTATATTTATAGTGAGAATGATTTTCTATAGTAAGTACCTTAGACAGAAAAGGCAATGTTTGTTTTTTTTAATTGCAGTATGACCAAACCTTATGCCCATATTTTTCTGTGGTATCAATCGCAGAGACAAATTTTATATATGTTATATGTTGGTAAAAGTGCATTAGTAAATTATAAAAATGGTTCAATGTTTTGATTGTGGTTTACCACAAAAGAAGCCAAGAAGTCTAGAGTGAATACAAAAACACGGTGGAATCAAGAAATGAACCCTTGAAGTAAATATTCAAACTTTTAAGAAACGTTATACTGTTCCAATCAAACAAACTTTTTTAAAATAACATTTGCTTTAATCAACATGTTTCTTGATCCTCTTTATATGTAAAGAACTTGTCCAATACTACCCCAATGTTAGAATTCAGATATCGAGAAAATATTAATTTACTCCAAGTAAGAATGAAACAATAATAAATTTTACGCAGAAGACTACATGATTTCTGGGGAAATAGCAGGATAATGATATTGAACAATTCCCAAGACTAAATTATGAGTTTCTTATATTCCAAACTATTGAAATCAAACACGTTGCGTCGAATTTTCAGTACAGACTGTCTTTATTATTTATCTCAAAGCAGAGTTTACAAGAATTGCTGATGCAAACAAAAGCTTATAGCTACATTAATACTAAATAGAAACAGTGGTGTAACATAATATTTTGAGCTAATTTCAACACTCCCACTAGCACAAAATATTATTCAAAATTTACAACTCCTAACTCATCTAAAAATTTATAATGTTTCACTGAACATAAATTTTTTGTTAGAATATCAGCAGGCATGTCGGCTGTCTGTAAATATTTTATTTCAACTAAGTTTTGAGAGATAGCATCTCTAATAAAATGGTGTCTTACATCTATATGCTTAGATCGTCTATGAAAAGAAGGATTTACCGACAGCTTCTGCGCGCTCTGGCTATCATTAAACAAAACAACTGAATTTGAAAAACCTGTTAATTCATTTAATAAGTTTTTTAAATAAATAGCTTCTTTAGAAGCCTCTGTCAAGCCCATATATTCGGCTTCGGTACTTGATAGTGCCACAGTTTTCTGTTTTCTACTTTCCCATGACACAGCAGAACCAGAAAATATAAAACAGAAACCCGTAAATGACTTTCTATCATTTATATCGCTTGCCCAGTCGGCATCCACAAAACCTTTCAAGTCTTGCTTATCTTTATAAACCGTAAAGTTTAGTCTTTTGTAAATATCTAAGAATATGCTTAGCTTGCTTCCAATGTGTTTCATCAAAACAATTATTAAATTGACTTAAATAGCTTACTGAAAAAGCAATATCGGGCCTAGTCAAAACAGCTAGATACATCAAGCTCCCAATAAGTTCTTGATATGGCACTTTAGCACTGCTAGCATTTTCTTTCTTATAAAGATTTAGTTTCGTTTCCATGGGCGTACATACTGTTTTACAATTGGTCATATTAAATCGCTTTAATACTTGATTAATATATTGTTCTTGATCTAAAGTAATAACATTTTTATTTTTATCGATATGAACCCTCATGCCTAAACAATTTTTCAATTGACCCAAATCTTTTAACTTAAACATCTGTCCTAATTCATACTTTAATAAATTAGTTTCAACATTATCGTTTGAAAAAATAAAAAAGGCATCAACGTAAACTGTTACATATGTGAAACAATCTCCAGTAATTTTTGTATACAAACAAGGTTCTAATTTTGATTTTTTGTAATCCAACTTTTTAAGAAAATCATCAACCCTTGTATACCATGCTCTTGCAGATTGTTTCAGACCATAGATTGCTCTTTTTAATTTTAACACCTTATTTTTAGAATTGGAAGTGTCAAAGCCTTCAGGCAAATTCATATAAACATCTTCTTCTAAGATTCCATTAAGGAAAGCAGTTGTCACATCCAAGTGTGTTATTTCTAAATCTAACTTAACTGACAATGCTATCAATAATCTTAAGGTAGAATGCCGCACAACGGGTGAAAAAGTTTCGTCATAATCTATACCACGTTTTTGAGAAAAACCTTTTGCCACTAATCTAGCTCTATAACGCACTTTGTTATCACTCTCACTTTTTGTTTTGAATACCCACTTGCACTGAACAATTGTACTCTTCTCAGGAATGTCCACTAACTCCCATGCCTCGTTTTCTTCGAAGGACTGCAGTTCTTCCTCCATGGCGCGTCTCCATTTGTCCCCATCCGCTCTTGATAAAGCACTCTGCACCGAAACTGGATCAGCACTTAAATCAGGATCATCTGGACAAAAATAACTAACACTGCCCTGAAACTGTCTGGGTTTTGGGATTCTTTCTGATCTTCTCAACTGTGTGGGAATTTCTTCGATTTGGCTACTGTCGTCACTATCGTGATTTTCCCATATTTCACCTGAACTTTCAGAAGATCTGTCTTCTTCGTTGTTTATTTCACTTTCTAAGATATCTCCCACTGGAGCTGGTATTTCGTTACTATTGTTCAAATTTGCATCTGTTTCATTTTCCACCATAATGCTGACTTGGTTATCCTTGTTTTCCATCACAACTACGTCCCTACTGGTGTACACTGTGTTTCTCTCTTCATCATAGATGCGATAACCTTTGATATTATCATCATACCCTACCAAAATACATTTCACCGCCTTTTTGTCCCACTTTAACCTTTTCTCTTTAGGAATATGAACCATTATTGTGCTCCCAAATATTCTAAGGTTAGAGACATTTGGCTTTTTGCCTGTCCATTTTTCGTATGGAGTTTTATTCAAATCTGAAGCCAACGATCTATTTCTTAAATAAACCGCAGTGTGTACTGCTTCTGCCCAAAACTTCTTTGGTAAGTTGGCATCAAAAAGCAAGCATTTTGCTTTTTCAACGACTGTTCTGTTCAACCTTTCCACCATTCCATTTTGCTGTGGGGTGTATGGGTTAGTTTTCTGGTGAATTATTCCATGGTTATTTAGGAATCTTTTAAAATCTCCGTTACAAAATTCACCACCATTGTCCGATCTAAATATTTTCAATTTTTGACCAGTTTGGTTTTCTGCCATCACTTTAAATTGTTTAAAACAGTCGAATACTTCGTCTTTGGTTTTTAAGAAATATACAAAAGCCATTCTCGTGAAATCATCCTCGAATATTAAAAAATATTTTGATCCGCCAATGGAACGATTTTCCATAGGACCACATACATCAGCGTGTACAATTTCTAAAATATTTTTTGCTCGAGTACCTGTATGCGTAAAAGGTAATTTGGCTTGTTTACCCTCGCAACAAATTTCACAATTGTTTTGGCCACTTTTCAATAAACCCTGATAATTTAATCCATCTACAAGTCCATTTTTCATTTTGTTTAAGTAATTGCTATTTATATGTCCAAAACGCCGATGCCATGTTATACCGGTTACTACAGCTGATCCTGCCAAAAAATGTTTATCAGAACTCACAGTATTTAATTTATAAACACCATCTTTTAAATTTGCCATACCAATAAGCTCGTTTTCTTTATTATAAATCAAGCAACGACTGGTATCAAATTTCACAACATTTCCGTTCTTTATAAGTTGGCTTACCGATAACAAGTTTGTCGTTAAACTAGGGACACATAAAACATTATTAACTATTACGTCATATGTATTTTGACCGACAATAGTACTTAATTTTACATTACCTAAACACTGGACTGGAATTTTCGTCTTATTTGCAACCATAATTTCTCGCAATTCAACGGGATTTCTAGAGTCTTGTAGCCATTCCTCGTTTGCACACAAATGAACACTCGCACCCGAGTCCACATACCATTCTGATTTGTTGAATGATCCATTCATAAATGCTACACTGAATGCATGAGAAGTTTGTTGGTCACCATTGTTTTTCTTGTCAATATAAGGACATTTATTCTGAAAATGCCCTAATTTTTTGCACTTAAAACATTTCACAATTTTCTTATCACTATTTCCCGTTTTCTGGCTAAATCCTGCGTTACGAGTACCACGCCAACCTGGTTTACTGGCAAGCGCACCTCCTGTACTACCAATGTCGACTTCCATATCTAATAATTTAGTTTTTATCGAATCCGTTGTAATAGCAATGCCAGAATGCTCGATTGCCATGATCATTGGCGAAAACTTTTCCGGCAATCCAGCCAACAGCAACGAACCGATCCACTCATCGTTGATACTGAACCCTGTGCCTCGTAACTTCTGACTTATCTCTACAACTTGGTTTACATAACCTTCCATCGAGTTGTAGTTTTCTAGTCGTGTAGAAATTAAATTTCGTAGGAGACTAATCTTTCTTGCAAACCCTTTGTCGTCAAACATCGATTTTAATTTATCCCATAACTCAACTGTTGACGCCGCATCTTTTATATGGATGTATAAAGATGTGTCAATAGTTAAAATTATTTTTGCTTTCGCTTTTGCGTCATCTGCAGGCACAACTTCCGTTATACACTTGGACAAACCTTCCAGTATAAGGAAATTTTCCACTGCGAACGCCCAATCACTATAGTTTTCCCGTCCCTTCAATCTCGGAACATTAACCATGTAATTGGCAGCCATACTTGTACTTTCACTCGAAAATTATACTGACACTAAATCGCGTATCCCGATAATTCACGCAGGCTAAAACGGCCTGGGCCCATAACCTATTGAAATCAAACACGTTGCGTCGAATTTTCAGTACAGACTGTCTTTATTATTTATCTCAAAGCAGAGTTTACAAGAATTGCTGATGCAAACAAAAGCTTATAGCTACATTAATACTAAATAGAAACAGTGGTGTAACATAATATTTTGAGCTAATTTCAACACAAACATTAGGATAATATCAAATTAAAGTATTTTTAAGCTATGTTTAAGACAACGAAAGGCTCAAAGTATACAAGCAATTAATTGTGTTTCAGACATAGTTATAGCAACCTAGACTTGTAAGAACAAAAATAATTTTAAAATCCCATAAATAATCTGAAAACTGTTTTATCGTTAATGGCTGCTTAAAGTAAATTCCTAGGAAATACGTGAGCTCCTGACAGAATCATTTGCCTATGTAACACAAAACCACTTTGCAAAATAGCCCATTTATTTATAAAACGTTAAAACACGGTTAACTGGTATTGGATAAAATCAGCCAAGTGAAGGTCAAAAAACACACATAATATTTTTATACACTGGTATGTTTTCGTTTAAATCGACGATCGTGATATTGGCCAAAAACTTAAAGGAAACAAAATTTTTTAAGGCAGAAACTAAGTTTTAAAATTACAAATTTATGTCCTTTACAAAAACTCAAATCAAATAGGTCATTTTGATAAAACTATGTACAAAATGTTAGTTAGACCTTATTAAAATAATTAGGTAACTCTGAATAGAAATAAGAGGAAAACATTGTTAAATTTAAAACACCTAAAAAAAGTAAAATTACGACACTTATTTATAAAATAAGGACGTGCCAAAAGGTAAGATCTTTTGGATGGTTTTTAAGTTAGAAATGGTTTTAGGAGAAAAGATCATTATCGAGGCAATTAGTAAATACCGCCACTGAGATCCCAAATGCAGTCACACACTTACGTCAAACGATTTTTGTTTCCCTTGTAAAAGGAAGTAATCGAGAAAAATTACCCTCCGAGATTTTTTCAGATCTTTAGTCTGTCTGTTCGCAGCATAGCTAGAAAACTACTACCGATTGATTTCAAACTTTGGTCAAAAATTAAGGGTCATGTAAGAATGAACATTTTGGTAAAAATTCAATATGGCGAAACAAAATGGCGACCTAGTGAATTGTTAAAACGATTATTATTAAAAAACTACTTACCGGACAAGATGACGGGATAGGGAAACGTTAAAAAGATTATTACTAAAAAAACCAATTTTCCAATTCACCTCAAATTTCGCACAAAAATCAAGGGCTACATAGGAATTAACTGGTAACATTTTTTTCACACATTTCAAGATAGCAAACAATAGATTAAAAAAACACTTTATTAAATTAATTTAAAAATGTATGCAAGCATTTAGTGTGATAAAGAGATAAATGGGTAAAATTATGGTAGGAATTTAAGATGGTGAAACAAAATGGCGTATAAAAATGTTTGAAAAGACAGTATATATCTTTTACTAAATGACGATGTACTGTTTTCACACTTGAAGAATGGACGCACTGGTTCGCTAACTATTAGACGCCACATTCCCGCAGGAACACTGGTACAGTAATCAATGCCTGGTTTTTTTATAATACATCTCAAAATGCAAAAAAGTATTTTCAAAGTTGAACACGTTTTTTTATTACATCTCAAAAATCTGATTTCCAAACTCAATAAAACACAAGCTTTTACTCCTACGAATGTCGAAAAAGGGTGTTTATATGTGAAATATATGACACTGTAATGATTAAGTTCTAGCTGAATGCACTTAATTTTTTTTTCGACTAGAAAACGAATTTATTGGTTTGCCCGAGAGTTTTCTACTACATTAATACAGGTTTGGATAAACTTGTTTTTAAATAAACAGCAGCCAGTTAAGTAAACTCTTGAGTATAATTAAAATCCATTAAGGTTAATTTACAAGTCTAAAATATCTCAAGCAAGTAAACAAATCCACTAGCTAAATTTAGTGACTTGCATAATATAACATCTTCATTTAAGAGTTGAGTGAGTATTAAATTTGTTAAGCGGCTACTACAGAGTTTGCTATTTACTGGAGCAAACCCCACACGTTTGGTGACAATGTATTCATGAATACTAAGAATAACTTTTATTAAAAGGTACTCTTAAAACTAGTTCTTTGACAGATGGCAGGTTGCACAAAGCATTTAACTAAGCATTAACTAATCAGATAGCTTAGAGTGTGACAGACCACATAACAGTGTCAGTGTCAAAAATGATTCTAAACGTCAATCAAATTTATTACGTGATTCAAAGTTTTGTGCAACCGGCTAAATATGTTATGATAAAGTAGCAAAGAGAATGTAAAATATACATTTAAAAGTTTATACCTTTTAGGTAGGATACAGGCACATTGAGATCAGTGGTGTTAATAAAAAAATCAATAATTTTTTCTATACGTTGAAAAGTTTACAGATAAAAATTAATTAGTACGTACCCACGAATTTTCTGTTTTAAATTAATTTTTGAACTTAAAAGATTTAAATTTTGTTGGTATAATAAACTAGCATCCCATCAACTTTGCCCGAGTAACTAATGTAAACCTTTATCCCCATTTTTTAAACCCATTAGGGGATGAATTTTAATAAAAGCTAAAACACGTGCTTAATAATTTTTATTGAAGAGTATTTGTGCTAAATTTTAAGTCAATAGGTAAAAAATATTTTTTCCCGTACAAACTTTCATCCCCTATTATTGACCTATACGTATGCCTTTCCTAACATCGTTTCTGTATGCTTGCTTAGGTCTATGTTCAGCTTTTTCTCTGGATACGTCAGTGGGTGAAAATAAACTATCGTATTTAGGAAAAAAAATTACCGGGGTCATTTTTGGTCAAGATATCATCACCTTAATGCATTTTCAAAACTATTGTTTTGCAATAGTCTGTTGCACTTGCAAAGGGTCTAGCAACAATCGAAAAAAGAAATCGGTGAATCGGTGTTGACAGATTTGGAGCTCCCTCCAAACCGTATTTCTGGCTACGGGTCTAGCAGGATGCTATTGAAGAAAGGAGGCATAAAGCTATAGCACCTTTTAAATAGTCACTCAAGATTCATGAAACTTGTTATAACACTCGACACGCGAGTGTTATAACAGTTTCACAATGAAATTTAACTCATATTACAATAATATATCTATATACTGTTTTTAAATATATTTAAACTTAAGGTATCTGATTTGAAGAAGGAGGAAGACCCTGGTGCCTTCTTCTAGCTATGCTTGCCTTGGTGAGATCCTGGGAGGTCAATTAATCCAGTCTTTGAGTTCTTTTTCAGGGAGTTTTTCTAATGATAATTGCAAAATTTAAAAACACATATTTACTGTCATTTCAAACATATTTATTGGGCGCCATACCAATATTTCACCTATGGCCCAACTTGATTTAGGGGCATAGTTTAAAATAAATTGAATATTTTATTACGTCTTTTTGAATTCGTACCAGTTTATTTCTATATCACATTTAATTTTTCTGCAAAATTTAAAATAATTGGCTAAGATTTTGTTACGTCTATTTTTGATACATTTTATTTGGCCGCCATTTTGTCGTCATCTTGAATTCGTAACATAACTTTACTTTAAATATCACACTTAATACTTGCACAAAATTTGAAATTTATACCATAAGTAGTTTTTTCAGGCTAATTTTTTAAATATTTTATTAGGCCGCCATTTTCTTTATATATCTTATATTCATACCAAAATATTACCAGTTCATTCTTATGTAACACTGGATTGTTGTGCATTATTTGAGGTACATTGGATAACTAGTTTTTTAGTAATAATTTTTAATAACGTTTCACTAGGCCGTCATCTTGTTCGGGCATATTGGATTTTTACCAAAATATTACCAGGTCATCCCCATATGACCCATAATTTTTGCCTAAATTTGTTTTAGTTTTTGTTAGTTTGTATTGCCTTAAATCACTTTTTTCACATCACAGTTTTTGGTTATATTTAATGGCGCTTAGTAATTATAATTTATGTAAAGCAAACACTGAAAATGTATTGGAATAAAACAGCAATTTTTTTAATTTGCACTGATCTTCTTCACACTACCAACATACTTGTGCAAGAGCCGCCACTGTTTATATAATATAATAGCACAAATGAGGGATCGATATAAATAAAATATATACTTATATAAATTACTTGATAATAAAACAATTCTAGTTCTTAAGTTATAAGTAACAGTTCTAATTAATTACACCCATAATACTAATTTTGTTGGCCTATGTTCAGCAATTTCCGAGATATTTGACCGTTCCGGTATTTTTTGAACGACTAGGTCTAAAGTATAAGTTACATGTGCACGTATGATAGACGTGTCTAATTGACGCCAAGTTTCCGGCATCATATTTAAAACACACAATTGGCAACCACGCCAGCTTCTACGAAGGCGAAAATAAAAATTAAGTTTATTATTAGATGCAACTCGAAAATAGTTCCTGGTGCATTAAATACGTGCACTACTATGCATTACGGAATTTTATCAAGGTTAATAAAGACTACATTGGAATGGTCAGGAATATCTATATTTAACATTATTTTTATCCAGATAGAATAAGTCATTTCAAAGAAGCTGTGAAGGATGCCACAATTCTGTTTCATTTTGCAGCGTCACATTCAAAACTAGCTACTAATATTTTTGTAGTCAAATTATTAAGGCTGTGTGTCGATTTAATAAATATTGCCATATTTCTTAACTGATTTACTGTAAATAAATAATAAGAAAGTACATACTTCAAAAACGGAGAGCAAAGTACCCTGAAATAGTTTTTGTACTGGACTAACCTAAACAATTTTTGCAGAAAGTTTTAAAAATTACCCAAACGTTTGAGTAAGGATTTAAAAGCATAAATAGAGAAACTAACATAACAAGGAATAACTGATAACGGTATATACCAGGTGACAATGAAACAATGTACCAGCTTCGCGGTTTAATTGGGAGCGGTTTTGTTTTATTTTTTTATTTTTAATGTTAAGAGTTTAAAAATATGTAAATTATTTATTTTCTTAAATACTTTTATTAACTTTTGTTTTTTAAAAATTGCTTTAAGACTTAGGATTTTAAGTAATTTCAGAACTTACTACTTTTGTGACTTATTACTTTATATGAAACAACAGAAAAAAGTTAGGTTTTTCAAAAAGTTAAGTTAAAATGTTACGCATAACGAAAAAATTAGTGTCATTTCAGGGACCTACACTGCAGCGTCATAGCTAAACTCGATGAGAACCTCGATGGGAACCTCGTCAGTTTTGAAATTATCAACTCGAAATTTTTATATGCCGCCACCTTTTAGAAAGGATACCTAAGAAACAAAATCAACCAAATATTAGGTGACAACTACAAGATTAAAAAAAAGGACTTCATCTTGAAGATTTTGAAAACAAAAAAAAAGGAAGGGTCAAAGCAATTATTAAATCTTGAAACCTTTTCTGTAACACAGTTTGAGAGAACATTAATTCTTTCAAATTTCACTTGACCAATGAGAGAGGTTTGAACTAAGGATGCACCGAAGCGGGATTTTCCGGTTCCGGCCGAATACCGAATAGTCATTTGAAAAATTGAGAGTAGCGCGGGGCTTCGGCTGAACCCTTTACAGACTTATTTAAATAAAATATATTTTAGCAGAAGTTAAACCTAACCTAACTAGTAATTAAATATAAAATAGGCTTTTGATAAAAAAAAACATGTTGCAATAAACGATTAAGTATCTATCATTTGGATACTACAATTGAATCAGTATTACAATAGAATTGTTTTAAATTTAATGTTCTTTACTACATGAACATGTGAACTTTGGGACTTATACAATATTTGTTTAAGATGCAAATTTCCCAGAAAAAGCATGTTTTTTGCATATAAATATTTATAAATTCATTTCTTATATAAAAACAGGAACTGAAGCCGGTGTAAAATAAAAAATATATGAACTAAATATTATCTGCGTAATAATATCAACTTAATATTTTATTAATATTAACATGATAATATAATATAATATTAAACACCAAAACAATGGCATGACAATTTGAGATATTCACATTTTCTTCTTCATGTACTCTTCCTTTTATTTTAAATACATTCCTACCAGGATTACGCTACTGGACGGCTATTCTAATTGAATCTTATTCCTTGTTCCTCTTTCAAACGCCCGACATTTTTCATTTCTTAGTTCTTAAAACGAAAAGTACTAGATTTGCGTCAGTACTTAATAGATCACTAGATTCGATCAAAAGTACTAAATCTAATACAAATGTACTGGGTGTAGCAACACTGTGCACTGCTCCAAATACGAAAATATGTGTACAGAGACAGATTACAGAATAAAATAAATATTTGTTAAGTGTGAAATACATTTCGAACAAAAATGTTCCTGCCTATTGTCGCTTCGGCTTCAATATTCGGCCGATTCGGTGTATTTTGTGATCAGTATTTTGGAGCATCCCTAGTTTAACTTCCTAAATAAGACCCCCCCTTAATAAAAGCTTGTCACATGTCGATTTTTCCGTTATTTGTTAATCTCTTCGCGAAAGCAAAGAAATATTATATTACGCATTTTGTTCTATCTATCTACAATAATAATACTATTAGAATATTATTATTCAACATTATAAAAACTCTAAAACTAGGTAAAAAAATTTTACTCACTTTTGACCTATCACGAAATATTGATTTCTGATTTTGAATTTCAAAACGGAAAAAACTGAATTCACTATATTCAAGACCTAAGTTAACAAAAATATTTAAATTAATGAAAATGCTTAAGTCATTTTCTTGTTTAACATATCTTCAACCAAAAGTTTCAAGTCATACTGAAATAAGACTTAAGAGTTAAGTCATCTATCATTTAAAGGAAGACCCAATTTAGAATTTATATCTTTATATCTGTTTTTAATTTTTGAATTGTGACTTAAGATTTAAGTTATCTTCAAATAGACTTTTGACAGCTCTGTACCCTCTATATTTCATGACCCTATATTGTTAATTAAAGTGTTCCAAGATGAAATTATTTGTTTTGAAAATATCGGCAAAATTAAGGCTTAATAAAAAACATTTTATTGTTAATACCTGAAGGCTATGAAGGTGTTTTATATGCGTTGTTATAAAAAATATGATATTTTAAGCAATTTTTTTTTTTTTTGATAAAAATATTGCAACAGAGAATTTTTAAAATTTAAAGCAGTTCTTTCTTCACAATTATAAATAAGACCTTGTATATTTTGTTCATTCATAATATTCTCCATCAAATTATCTTTCTAATAATGATGTATCACAAGTTAAAATTGTATTTTTGTTACCTGATGATATTTATCCTAAATAATAAATACTAAATAATATTGATATCATAAAACAAAAAACACCAACAATGAAATGTATATAGTGTTTTGATTATCTAATCTACCTACAAGTATTACTCTCGGTATTACTTATTTGCCAAATTCTGAAATATCTACTGACAAAAATAAAAATAGATTAGTGCAAGTTTAAAATTAATGCTATTATAAATTCTACTACATTAAGTAAGTTATAATGGCCCTAATTTTAAACTTGCAATATTCCACTTTTATTAAAAATAGTAATTGCTAATATATGCAACTAAACTATACTATTGAGGATACAATAATTGCAATAATACAATTTTTACGAGAAATAATAATTGCCAAGATCTGAATCTAGACTATTAGTGATACAGATACGCCACCAAGTTTTTTATAAAATTCTTCATACATTTGTTTATATTAATTTTACTCTTAAAACTAACTATTTGTTTGATGTACTCAACCACCTGCAGTTCTTTCTAGTCATCAAAACTAGAAAGATAACATTTGGCATTGTCAAAGAAAGTATTACAAAATAATGTTTAAAATAATATAATGCTCCTATGTAATTTTATTACAACTAAATTAGGTTGCAAAAAACAGACGTTTATAGTTAAGTGAACTTCTGACACAGTATTATTATCAATGTTTTGTGCACCATATAATGAATTTTGTTATTGTTT
Organism: Kuschelorhynchus macadamiae; assembly: GCA_030620095.1. Classification (NCBI taxonomy): domain Eukaryota; kingdom Metazoa; phylum Arthropoda; class Insecta; order Coleoptera; family Curculionidae; genus Kuschelorhynchus; species Kuschelorhynchus macadamiae. The sequence goes on along the minus strand of JAUTXW010004847.1, from coordinate 452,750 downwards.
AAAATCAGTGAAGCTGACGCACAGATAAGATTGATGTGTTGGCAGGAATTTTGTTTATACCAACAGTAAAAAGGTGTGGGAAGATTAAGCAAGATAAAGCACTTAATAATATCTAAATAACAATATGCATAACAATTATGTGTGCCTCTCGTGTATTTGTTTCATCTAGTGTTTCATTAAAGTCAAATCAGCTAAGATTTTGTAAATAAATGAAACTGTAACTGATTTTGAAACAAATCAAGTAATATGCTCGGATAACAGGGACTATGATATGAATCACATTTTAAATGAATAATTGTCGCAGTAAAACACATTCCTTTCCAGAAGTATCTATATCGCTCATATTAGTTATTTTAGTATATCGTTACGATTAAATAATTATATTGAAGTTCTACTACGTACAAATTTTACATTTCATATATTTTATATACAAACTGACTCCTAAGTTGCACTATTTGTACAATAAAATTACTTTTTAACCACAAATATAACAAACCCATGATACTGTAAATGAAAATATGAGATTATAAACTCTCCTTCACTGGCTTTTAAGATGGTTCTTTTAAACGTATATATGATTATTTGATGAGATTTTTTGTAGACATTGATATTAGTTTTATAAAATCATAATATATTCCCTGGATCTTTATCTACTTATTTTAGACAGATTTGTACAGTAATGAAGCAAAAACTAAAATTATTTAATAATTAATTCCAACAAAGATCGATGAAACCATAAAAGCGTAGATAAGTATTTAAATAAGTCCGCAAATAAAACACGTTTAGTTCTATATTCATACCTATTTATATAAAATATTTATACCGTTATTATTTAGGTACCATTTCTTCGAAAACCATTATCCTTATGCACCGATTAAATTTAACGTCGTATCTCCTCATGAAAAAAAAAACTTTTTTCTATTTTGCATAGTCCGACGCATGGACCTTGGGCTGCGACGTCTAAAAGGACCAGACGTTAAAACGCATAAAAACAAAATCCCAGCGCTTTGTATGTCGTTGCACTCGATATATTTGCCGGTTTGTTCGACTCAGCGGAATTTTTATTATTTGTAATGAATATTTTCTGGGCGCATAGTCTCTCTAGCCCACGACCTGTATGTCAGACCTTAGTTGCCGCCAGTTTCAGCAGCACAAACCTTCAACTCTCTTTTTATCGAAAACAAGCAGGTGTTAACTTAGTTATACTAATGCAAGAAAGTCGTAAAACAAAACAATGGCATGTCTAGTCGCGGTCAGCTGGACTCAAGAGTAAAGTATTATGTATTTCTCGAAAACATACGAATATACACTAACGTATAAATATATAAATAGATACTGAAACTATTCTATATATTTTTAATACAAATTTCGATCAACTGTCAAAAGTCTAGTCTGTCATTAAAGGACATCAAACCGGACTGCTTCTATTTTCAGATAAACTATTGGATTTAGTTTGCTTTTGACATCAAAATAAGATGCAAAACAGGAAAATTATTTCTTCCAATTTTCAGAAAAGGTGTCATTCTGCAAATCTACGAATTCTACATGTAACGCCACCATCATGAAAGGTTTTAAAGTCTATCTGACAATCAGAGCTGTCTCCAGTTTCTTTGATTAGGGATCCCATGGTTTGATGACCTCTTTTTTTATCACCTGAATTTTACGAAAGACACAATTTGTTATATTTCTCTCAGTCAATTTGTTTTCATACTAACCAGAATCGATTGCTGATCATTCAAAAGTCTGTTCAGTAGATCCTCCCAGACAAAAGTATGGATCAATTGGTTTTGTAATAATTAAAGGCAATGCAATTAAAACAAAAAAATCAGAATAAGGTCACACCATTGAGCACCAACCAGAACATCTTGGTCATCGTAAATACCCGGGTCATGTGACCGAATTAAAAAACAGGATCTCGCATCTTTTCTACCTTCAAATTTTCTGAATTAAATATTGGTGAAAATGCAAAAATTAAACTAACCCAAATAAAACAAGTTTTTAGTGTTTTCCTGATATGATTTTGAATATCATGTTATAGAAAAAAAAAATTCATACAGTGCAGAAAAAATGAAAATGTCGTTTTTTAATTACATTTTAATAAGGAATCCCGTTTTCCCTAAGAATCCTGTGTCTCAAACTAATTAGTAAAAAACATTTAGTCCTGTTCAATTAATCATGCATTCTCATATTAAAAAGCGAATGTCCCTCATTTTATTCTATTTTCTTATGATCAGATTTTTGGCAGGAGCTTCGGTGATATCTGTTTACTTCCAAAATTAAACACTAAATACTCTATTTTTAGACGATCGGCATAAGCTTTCAGTACATGTAGATTAAAAATATGATAAAGTATGAATAACAAACCAAAATGATAAACTAAATTTATTATTGAAGTTTAAAAGTATAATTACGATATCTCCATTTTACGATCGGCGTTTCGTTAATAACATATATTAATGGTTTTCCATTTAACACATAACTATTATATTCATAGATATATATGATACCAGCTAGGATATAAGCTAGGTCATGTTTCATTATTTTATGAAATTACTGTTTATTTATTCCTTACAACGAAAAGTAATAAGTATAACGAGGTCAATAAAACACGGGAAATGCTAGTAGCAAAACAGTAAAAAAAAAACGGTAAATTTCCTTTACCCGGAACTTCCCTTTATTAGGAATAGAGAAGTGTGACTCAATTAAGTTCGGTAAACAGTCATTTAGTGACACATATTTTTCTATTGGGCGTCATTTTGTACCACAATTTTGGATTCCCACCAAAATTTTACAACTTCCTACCTATGTCACATTTTGGGCACAACTTAAAATAAATTGAATAGGTAGTTTTCTTCCGTAATATTGAATTCGTACCAGTTTAATTCAGTATCAAATATTTGGCCGCCATTTTTTTTCACCACCTTGCTACGATATGTACCACAAATTTACTTTTATCTCTATACTACACTGAATCCTTGCGCTATATTTCAAATTAATCTAGTAAGTAGTTTTTTTAGACCGATTTTTAAATATTTTATTAGGCCGCCATTCTGTTTCGCTATCTTGGATTCATACCAAAATGTTACCAGTTTATTCCAATGTAACAATTGATTTTCGTACAAAATTTGATGTAAATAGGATAATTGGTTTTTCAGTAATAATTGTTTAACGTTTCACTAGGCCGTCATCTTGGATTTTTACCAAAACAGGTCATTCCCATATGATCATTAAATTTTGATCAAAATTTGAAGTTGATCGGGTACGTAGTTTTTAAGCTATGCCGCGAACTGACAGACAGATCGAAGGAATTGATAAAAGATGATATTCGGCATTTAGAAACACTAAAACATGAAGATACGAAAAGGTCGCCATTTTGTTCCATCATTTGAAATTCTTACCACAATTATACCATTTCATCTCTATACCACAATTAATAAAATTATTGCACAAAATTTGAAATCACCCCATTAAGCACTTTTTTCTGGTAGAATTTTTAAATATTTGATTAGGCCGCCATTTTGTTTCGCCATTTTGGATTGGTACCAAAATTTTACCAGTTAACTTCTACATAGCACTTGATTTTTGTACAAAATTTAAAGGAAATTGAATAAGAAGTTTTTTAGTAATATTTTTTTAAATATTTCATTAGGCCGTCATTTTGTTTCGCTATATTGGATTTTTACCAAAAGGTTACAAGTCATCCCCATATGACCCTTAAGTTTTGACCAAAATTTGAAGTCAATTGGGTAAGAGTTTTAGCTATGCCGCGATCAGATAGGCAGACAGACCAACGGAATTCAGAAAACATGTTTTTCGGCATCTAGGGACCCTGAAACGTATGTAGCTGAAAAAATCTCCGATTCCAATACTTCTCTTTTACGAGAAAATAATAAAGACACCTGGCAAATGGGGGAAGTCTTGTAATCCTAGATCCCGAAAACATGTTTTCTCGATTCCGTCGGTCTTTCTGCCTAATACGACGAAGCAAAATGGCGGCCTAGTGAAATGTTAAAAAAATATTACCCAAGAATTAACTGGTAAAATTTTGATACGAATCCAAAACTGCGAAAAGAATTTTCTACTTTATTAGATTGACTTCAAATTCTGTGCAAGAATTACTTAAGATATAGAGATCAACGGGTACAAATTCAGAATGGCGGAACAAAATGGCGGCCAAATAAAAACAAATCACACCCGCAGGTTTTACACTGCAATATCAAATCAGGTGTGGCATAGGTAGAAACTGGTAAAATACTGGTACTTATCCAATATGGTGGAATAAATTGGCGCTCAATAAAAATATTTGAAGATATGGTTACTAAAAGACAACGTGCGGAACTAAATTGGGCCACAATTCACTATTCTTAATAAAAGGAAAAATTCATAGAGAGGGAGGTTCCGGGTAAAGAAAATGTACATATTATTAACTACGTCACAAAAGTAAAATTTTAATGTTTTTTGAAATTACTCATTTAGCGTAAAAACAACAATATACATTCAAGGTGACTTACCTACGTAAAATTAAAAAATGAAGCAGGTATATGATTTGCAAAATGGACACCTATAAGGAATAAATCCTAAATTCAAATATTAAAAAAAAACGTAAAACCGCAAAGGGTATGTTATACAAAATACGAGAGGTAAACTGCTGCACGAAGTCTTTGGATGTCTCTGTATACTTGAAAAGAAATATCGGTAGAGCATCCGGTTACACCTCAGGAGATCGAAGGGATCATAAAAAGCCTGAAGAAGCGAAAAGCTCCAGGCAAAGACGGAATTACCAGTCAGATGTTAAAGCAACTTCCTAGAAAAGGAATTGCTGCACTAACCAGCATAACAAACGCGGTTATGAGACTGGACCACTTTCCCAACAGGTGGAAGCATGCGGAAGTAGTAATGACTGGTAAAACAGGGAAAGACCGAACTTTCCCCCAAAACTACAGACCGATAAGCCTACTGCCCGCACTCAGCAAGCTCACTGAAAGAATCTTGATCACCAGGATCAAAGATGAAACAGCAGCCCGAGACATAATCCCAAATAAACCATTTGGCTTCAGAAGCGGTCATTCTACTGAACTACAAGCCCTAAGAATGGTTGAAACTGTCACCAGCGGTTTTAACCTAAAAGAGGCTACTGGCATGGTCTTCCTAGACGTAGCTAGAGCCTTCGATAGAGTATGGCATAAGGCACTTGTATACAAAATGCAAGATGCTGGATTTGCAACTAAAACTTGCAAACTAATAGCCCACTATCTTAAAGATAGAACAGCAAGTGTCAGAGTTAAAAACTCGAGATCGACACAAAGTAGACTAGAAGCGGGTGTGCCCCAAGGATCTGTGTTAGGATCGCACTTATATAACGTGTATACACATGGCATCCCTAAGACACACACCACTTCTCTAGCCCTATACGCTGATGACAGTGCTATAGCGGCCAAGTATAGACATCCAGGAATAATATGCAGGAGATTGCAGGAAGAGATAGATCTGATAAGTGACTGGTGTATCACTTGGAAGATCAAAATAAACGCACAGAAAAGCCAGGCCATCCTCTTCCAAAAGAAGAGAATGACGTCCCCAGTGGCTATAAACATAGAAGGAACAGACATACCGTGGACAAACACGGTCAAATATTTAGGGCTGACTATGGATAAGAGGCTAACATGGAAGCCTCATATTGAATAGACAAGAACAAAGACTAGCAGGGCTATGGCTAGACTATACCCTCTTATGACAAAGCTGACAATGATAAAGATTTTCGCAAGATCACAACTGACATACGGAGCAGTAGCGTGGGCGTATGCAGCGCCCACCTACATAAACAAGTTAGCATCTACAGAAAATAAGTATGAGAACGGCAGTCAACGCACCATGGTACGTGAGGAACGCTCAGATACACCGGGGCTTGCAATGGGAACCACTGCAAGACGCAATCAGGACCAAAGCCATGAAAGGCATCCAGCGGGCAGCGGCACATCCAAACGAAGAACTTCGAAGGCTGGTGGACTATGACCCCTTGAAGGAACGGCGGGCATACAGAGTCTACCACCGTAGACCCCGCGACAACACACAATACATACACTGATAATAATGCTCTTTTCCGTTTCAGAGATACTCCCTATATGTCCGCGAAGCATGTAGGAGAGGTGCGATGTAAGTACACACATCCGGATGTGTATGAGCTGACACACCTAGGATAGAGAAGACTTATGATTTATTAAGGCCCTAGGCTTGTTAAACCGTAAGTACCTATCACAGAGAGGTGAACCGGGTGGTGGTGGGACCTCGGGCCATTTGGCCCCTTAGCGCGCAAGTTTAGTGTACAAAAATTCTTGGATTTCAACATAGTATATAGGAGATGGTAGCTGATAGTAGTGGTTCAATGTGTATTATTTTGTTAGCCGTAATGCAGATTTTTTCAAACCAAAACACATAATTTTGTATGTATATATAATTATCAAAACTGACTTTTTGGTTAGTCCAGGTGAAGCCTTTTTTTAGGTTGTCGAAAAACGAGTTCTACCACGCATTTTGTGTCTTTAGCGTGTGCGGAAGTCAAAGAGCAAAAATTGAATGGAAATAAATCATAAAAACTACAGAACACAAATCTGTCAAAACAAATAAACCAACAACCAATTTGGTTGTATTGTATATTATTAGCACCGCGTGAGGAAGTAAAAGAGCACTAGACTCTTGTATATTTATATCTTTAAGAATTGTCACAAAAACTTTGGTCACTACCCATGTAATATGTTCTTTGGAATATTTTGTAAAAAAGATAGATTAAAATGTCGACAAGTTAACATAACGACGCTGTACCCGTTTGTTGGGGCGATATTTATCTTTTGTAATTTTTTACAAATAAACTGGATACATTTTGCTTATCTCACCAAACTATTGACTTCCAACCACAACTTACGCTTTGCTCGCTTTGATCTAATGGTTGAATAATACACGTATTTATTCGGCATTACCAATTTTAATAACCTTTCTTTCAATATATCCATTTGACACATGACATTTCACAGAAGATAAAGTTTATAGTCTTCAATGTTTTAAAAACAGTTGACGTTTAGAGGCTTGTATGGTATATATACCTAATATATAAAAAATACCGGTGGACCTGTTTTAAAAAAACAATTAATGACTTGATATTTTCATCACTTGAGCCACATGGTATAATCCACCAAAATGTACTTAATTTTTTACTCAGATAACACATTTCCAAATTAGAATTTTAACCAATACCTTCTTTATCCGCAGGACAAATTAAAAAATCCCTCTTTATCAGGTAGTTTTAAAAAGCATGAATCAAACTTTATCAAGACGAACAAAATTGATCTGTCAACCCTGTCGTTCCTATCGTGCAAATGACAAGCCAGGTTGTGTAGTGTGATGAAGAACTTAAAAAAATGTGTCTTATTTAATAGCATCTCGTTATTCTTGCTCACCTGTGACCTAGTAGATTTTAATTGTTAGTAGTACTCAATTGCAGCTCACAAAGTCGAAACCCAGGCAAACCTTGGAATTCGGAATTCAAAGAAAGCCGACTCATAAACCAAAATCTAAGGGTGTTAAAATCAATAAATATCGATATGAGGGTATTCATACATATTTTGTACATATGTATTTTTGGGAAAATAGTTTAATTAATTTTGATGTAGGCCTTTTTTTCGTATATCCCTTTAAAATCATCTCAAAGCTTTATCAGTAAATCGACTGTAACATAAATATAGACGACAATTTTATTTGTTTAGAGAACAAACTTAACAACTACTAAGTAAACATTACTATCAGATATTGCTACACGTATATGTTAAGTGAAAAAGTACAGTTCCGGAACAGGCTCCAGGCTCTGTACTGGCACTTTCATTGTCTAACCTCTTAATATTTATTACAAACAAAAAATCATCGTCAACGTTCAATAACAAAACAAACTCAGCTGATAAGACCAACATTATTTACAACTAAAGCGAGAAAACATAACTTGTATACAATTATGACATATTATGGTGCTGTTTGTGATTCGTACCTTATCAGTCATGTGTCTAAATGAATTGTTCTCACCGCACATCAATTTCGTAACTATTTGTTTCATAGAACTGGTACATTCTGTTAAATATTAGCTAGGTCACGTTCGAACATATAAATACACCTTCGATAGTTTAGTAACAGTTGCCGCCATGTGATTTCAACATTTTGCATTATAAATAGATTTTTATGCCAGGTAATTTGTTTATTCGTTGAAATATTTGTTAGGAACGGAAATTTGTAGTGTTTATATTAGTAACTGCATAGTAATAGGCAAAACAAATATAATTAGTCAAGCAATTCTTGGCCAGATTAACAATTTGTTTATAATGGCCAGTAGAAAAAATACCATTTTAAGTTACATATACCGCTACGAGCTTCCTTTTGTCTTGTAAATGTTTCTCTATCTTCTTAAATGAATAATTCTAGTTAACTGTCAGCGATAGCCCTAGTCTAGTGTACTGCTATGGTAAGTACTATGTATATTCTATCCCGTTATTATGGCAATATCTAAAACTTGCGCTTCTATTTTTATATTATTCCTATCAAATGATAGTGCGATGAAAAACTAGAAAATTAGAGGTTTAATATTTGAGGGTGCCGTTGTGTATTATTTTTTTTGCTTTCATTAAATGTTTACTTGGTACTTAAAAAAATTCGAGGAAGATTCCATTTATTGCCCTGCCTAATACTCCAAAAATTATGGTCACAAAAAAGATATCTAGATTTTTAAAAAAGTTCTTTCTAGTTTCTTCCGAGACGAATTTAAAAAATATATATTAATCCGTCAATTTCTTTTAGCCTACACTGTCTATCAAATAGACATTACAGGTGTAATAATTATTGAAAAATATTTTGCGATATTTATTCATCTGACCCTATATATTTAGGCTCTTCTACACTGTAGCGGATTTAAGGGGAGGCAAGTGGCTTTAGTCCCCTTAAAATAAAATTATTTAGAATCTTCAGCAAAATCAAAAGTTGAAGATTTAAAAAATAAGTCGAAGCAAACTGCATCGACTTATGTATAAGATAACCTGTTCATAATAACGTAACATCAAAAAAAAAAATAAAAATGTTTTTTATTTAATTTATTTAATATTAAATGACTGGGAATTTTCATTAGTTTATATAAAATCACATATTGCAAAAATTCCAGTATAATAATATTACCAAGATTTCTATATTTCATATACATATTGGTATAAAATATAACTTATATAGAGTTATAGAGTTCGTTATAAACACATCATTTTATTAAAGCTCGTATTTTTACAGAAAAGAAAAAACTTCAATACAAAGGTTTCTTCAAAACGTAAAATTTTTTAGTGTAGTTTGCAGGTATACAGTTTCGTTCAATCTTAGTCCTTCACGAATGGAAATATACGATGTGTTTTCATTCCGGGTCTACATCCCATCACTATTCTCGTTCTGAAAAGTACAGTTTTGCTGTGGTTTGGACAAAATTCAATTTGGCATTTTCGAAGCTTTCTTTCTCGCGTCCGAATAGAGACTGAAGTGTTAGTGACTGCAAAGCTTCCGTCAAGAGAAAACATCTTCAAGACATCCAGGACGTATGAGAAATTGAGACAAAGAAAACTAATCTTTTTTATGTAACCTGACTTTCCCAATTAAGTGTGACAGCAATTTACTTTCTACTTTTATACGGTTGCCTAATAATACTAAAACTAGAAAAACTAATATTATACTTCGAAATGCTAGTAAGGCCTTGCCAAGAAAACAAATCCATCAAACCAGAGCATAACTAGCCGAGACAGAGAAAAACCTTTTAAATATATACCTGACATTAAGTAACAGCATTCACCCTTTATTGTGGAATTGCATAGAAACTTTGGCTTTTTGGCGATCAGAATGTTAAGAATGATAAAATTTCGAAAAAGTATGACTAAAAAAGTTGAGTCAGCCACAAGTATCATCAGCAGATATCGATAAAGTAGTGCACAATATATCATGCTACAACCTCTCAGAAAGCGAAAAATCCATACTAAGTAAGGGTTTTAACTTTCCAATATCCCCTAAGGAAATCCCTAAAGAAGAAATAATAGCTGAAGTGAGTCACTGACTCCTCTGAAGAAACGAAAACAGAGGAGATCCGACAGAATTTGGCAAGAATTTTAAGATCAAGTGAACCACCGAAATAAAACTTAAATGCTACTGAACAGAAGGTCCTAACGAACCTTCGAAAAAATAAAGACATCACAAGTCTTCCAGCACAAGGCTACAAAAAATGCAGAATTTCTTACAAGACAATTGTTATGCCTGTTCCAAAAGACCCGACTACATAACTAGAAAAAACAACTACAAATAAAATAAAAAGTTTACCAATAGCAAGATAGCATAGTAAGCCTAGAAGTAAAGTCGTTTTATCTTAGTATTCCGATCGATAAGGCATTGGACAGGATTGCTATGAACATATAATACAACTCTGGGAGCGTTTTTTTTTTTAAATAGGTAATTGTTTTTCATTTAACGGACAAATGTATAAACAAATACGTAGATGGTACTCCTATGAAGGTCGCACTATCACCAGTTGTAGACAATTTATTTATGATAAATGTCGAGAAATGAGATCTTGAGAAAGCAAATTTGAAGTCCAAGTTATGGAATCGTTATAATATTTATTATATGGCAACATGGTCATTGGTCATACGGAACTCGAAAATTTTCTGATTGACTGCATCACAGAATACAATATACTCTTTTTAGAGTTAGTTAGAGGAAAACAACAAACTTTAATTTAGATGTTCTAGTCACACTGTTGCATAACGGGCATTTCGAATAAACCATATAAAAAACCAACACATACCTACAGATATTTAAATGCAAGATTACATTATCACCCGGCATAAATTTAAGCTGTGACCAAGACTCTAATATCTAGATCCGTGTGATTAACTGGAACACTGACGAAACGAAATGATCTCAATATAATATCTAGTGCTTTAAAGCCCCATAGAGAAAGCTATTAATGCACAGGGTTCCCAAACAAAAAACACAAACAAATTATGAACCAGGAGGGCAACAAGTAGTTTTACCATATAAAAAAGGCACAACAGACAGAATTGGAAGAATTCTCAAAAAACACAACATACAAATAATGCACAGGGCAAAAATAACCATAAGTAAACTAATTGCCAAACTAAAACCCAAAACACAAATCTAATTGGAAAACCACGGAGTATACAGCTTTCCCTGCCAGAACTTTGAAAAGTTCTACGTGGGGCAAACTAACAGGCGAATATCAGCAACAGTAAAATCTACAAACAAACAACCTCGGTCCTATTCCTACGCCATCAAGAAAGCCTGCCATAAAATAAATTTCGATGGGTGTAGGCGATTGCCAATATAGAGCATTATAACGTTTATAACGGGTGAGCATGTCAAGCTTTTGGGGATCATTTTGGATGATGGTCTGAAATGACACCACCACATTGACGATTTATGTAAGAGGTTGAGTAATCAGATATATCTTTTAAGACAGTTAAAAACATCTTTCCGTACGGATATGTTACTTACAGTGTGTTTCAGCAATATTCATTCTCTGCTAAGTTATGCAGCAGTTCTATGGGGTAGCTCATCGTATTCCGAAACAGGTTTTAGGCTTCAAAAGAGAGCTATTAGAGCAATTGAGGGAGTGGGCCCTCTTGTGTCTTGTAAACCTTTATTTGTTAAATATGGTATCATGCCCTTTCCTTGTATATTTATATATCAAACTTTACTTGAAATACATAGAAACTCCAGAACTCTGCCTAAGCTTTCTTGCAATCATGACTGTATTACTCGATCTTCGAACACCCTTCTGTTATAAAGACGTCGCGTTACAAACTCTGTACGTAATTTTCTTCATCTTAAACTGTGTAATGGGATCGGGAATAATATTAAGTCCTTAAACTTTTCGGTTTTTAAAATGTGTGTGTTATTTTTTATATATTTTAATTGCTGCCTTAATCTTTTTATATAATGAAATGCAGCATTTTTTGCTACTTTTTTGAAATTTTTTCCCCTCGACTTGCATCAAGTATATATATATATATATATATATATATATATATATATATATATATATATATATATATATGGATGTTAAATAAGATGTCTATGTCTAAGACCAGAATAATCCAAGAAGCCATAGTAATTGAAAATCAAGGTTATTAAATAAAATGGACGAATCATTAAATCTAACAACAATATGGAAGGGAATAATCGACAAATCTAAAAACACAAAAAATCAAGCAATATTAGCGCAATAACAATGGTCGCTGAGATATAACCTTCGGCCCCGGATGGGGATATAAAAAGAAGCTTCGCAGTCATTAACACTCCATTCTCCATTGGGAGGCGAGAAAGACAGCGAGACAGCTTCGAAAATATCAAATGTAATTTTAGCGAAACATCAGTAAAACTGACTTTTTAGAACGAGAGTATAGTGAACGGTTGTACACCCGAAATGAAAACACATCATATATAAAGATATATCATCATGTTGATTTGAGAAAAACTAAATACCTTGTATATCTGCAAACTACGTTAAATAAAAAATTGTAAAGACATTCTTGTGTTTAACTTTTTTATATCTATAAAATACGAACTTTAGGGCAGGGGGAGGTTTATAACCAAAACGTGAACATACCTATCTATTAGTAGTGTTATTTATTTACGTTTCAAGTATAAATTATTCTATAAATAGTACAAGGATACATACAAATAAGAAATATGTATTTACATAATTACGGTTATATTTGTTAATTTCAGTGAGGCTATGTAATCAATTAATAATCACATTTAATTATGCTTATTTTGATACCAATAACTTGAAATATATAGAGCGTTTAATATTTGTAGCTAGTGCACGTATTTTAGAAGACATTTTAGTAATTGCCTCTCAATTAGTTGCTAATCAAATTATTGTAGTCACCGGGATATATAATTCAATGGCAAATTTGCATAATAATATTATTATTCTTATTACAACATGTTTACATAAAATTTATTTGCAAGTAATTTTTACGGATTTTTTATCTAGATAATTCAAGGAAATGTTATTTAAGTTTTATATATTTATATATTTAAATCATAATTTGCATTAGGTTATGCTATGATTTGTTCATATGTTATCTTATGTCGTCCCCTTTTTAAATGATATTGAGGTATATAATAAAGTTGTTTCTTTCGCACAAGAGAAATAACCACTTAGAAATAAGTCGTTGTCTGTTAGCAACGAATATTGCCATGAAGCAATAAAAAAAGCAAAATATACTCTAAAATTAAACGAATCTCATTTTTATCTAACTCTGTTTTAAAAAAAAGGGTCCCATAAATTACACAATAGCCATACTCAACCCCAAGATGATAATAATAATATTGCTAATGAAAATAAAAAGTTCATCTCTTTGCCATGCATAAAAGGGGTATCGGAAAAAATGAAAAATACTTTTTCAAAATACAACATACAAGTAGCGCAGAAAGGATACAACCTGCATTACTAAATTAAAAACCAAAAAATTACAAAAGAAAGACAATCTAATGTAATATATGTAGTTCCGTGCAATGACTGGTGTTAACAAGGCAAACAAGTCAAAATTTTGAAAATCGCTTAAAGGGGCACAAGTGTGATAAAAAAAAAAACCAAATCGCCCTCACAATAGACAAAAATCTTAAAAATCGAACCACATAAAAGAAAACATCAAGAAATGATAGCCACTAAACAAAACATGTACTCCATAAACGACAAAAAAGATACAGATCAGTTGAGCCGATTCTACCATAATATTCCAAAAATATGCCTTTTTTTTCGTGGATAGATTATAAAGCTATTATCAAAAAACATTAAGAAGTTTCTATAGAATATTTTTAATTATATTCTGGTAGTGGACAATTGAATGTGATTTTTAAAGGCAGTTACTATTTTTCACTTATGTTTTACAGACAAAACTGGAAATAAAGATTTGTTGAATAAATATTGACAGCTAGAAGAATAAGAAAGGTCATTGATGTGCGAGAGTAATGGTGTGACGTATAATACTGAACACTTTAGCATACTTTCGATGATTTTTTAATTTAGAAAATGTGTCCTCTCTCTATCCCCCCCGTATATCATTCACATCAAGAAGAAAAGCTAACCTAGAATAGAACTCTGTGAGACACCAATTTGAATAGGTATATTTTCTACATATTGCCACTTAAATAAGTGTTTGCCATACTTATGTAACCTACTCTTTTTTAGCACACGCAGTGACTCAAATTTACGCATTCCTTTCATACTCAAGAACGGGACCTGCTAAGGCATTTATTTAAGTAAAATATATAAAGAACTAATATGTAAGCGAGTTATAACAAATATTAAAGCTGTAATCTAATTAAAGTCTGAACTTATGGTTTTTTACATGCTTAAAATTAGACAAATGTAATATAAATCATCGGAATCTATTTTGAGCGTTTTGATTTTTTTTACTATTAATGTCTTCTTTCTGCGTCGAGGTCTAACTGGTGGTACCTAGAGTTTAAGGCGGGGTTATCCAGCTCCACTAAATTATTTAATCCTCTGCTGTAAATTTCCCCTTGTACAAATGGTCGATTTCCGCAAATTATGTTACGCGAACCATTATAAATATAATGACCCTTATAGATGAGGTTAATTCAAAATCAGCGTGGTCGTTCATAGTCAGGTTAGGAAAGGTTAGGTTTACATTTGCTTGCACAACATAAAGTGGGCTGTAAACTACGGTTTTCGGTATTTTTTGATACCTGGCCCCCCCACACCAGCCTCGAGCTAAACAACTCATGGGTTACGGTGCAGCCTTTGTTTTTTTATAAAGTAACCTACCGATTTGTAGTGTCTTCACATTTAACGAAACACTGAAAACATTTTTTTTTAAATTTTACATCTAATACTTTCCAAGGATACTAAATCTTATAAACACATTCGAAAAACGCTTCTATGGCGGTTGACGGGTGTAGAGGGATAACACCGCTACAGTTATCAGGTAATATGAAAGCGTAACATATATTTTTACTTATTATGCTTGCCCCGATTCACGCCGTGCCCCCACAACGATATTATATCGTTAAGAGTGAAAACACTCTGACAACTGTGTATCTGCACCAACTTCCCTTATCCAGCCCACTAACTAACGAATCGAATAATAATAATAATAAAACCGCTAATTAAAATAGCTATATCCATTAGCATTTATTGCAAACTCCTTCTAACTGTTACCGATTTAAAAGAAGTTCTTTCATTAAAACTTTCCCAGAAAACAAATGAAAACCTAGAGTTAATGGTAGTAAAAGTTTTAGTTTTAATTATTTTCATCAGAGCACCACAAAAATCTTTTATACTTTTAAGTGTCGCAAAAAAATCCAGACTGCGTTTATAATGTTAATGACGACATAATGAAGTAAACAAGATTTATTTTTCAGGTCATGAACCACAACTTTGAAATCTCTTCCCAAGCAGAGTATACTTACAAATTTTAATGACATTTTTTGAAAAACATTTTCCTGTTCGCTTCCAGCGAACTATTTCATCTCTCTAGGACTACAATGTATAAGTATTAACAAAATATTGAGGGGACTTTCTTCCGCAGTGTATAGACAATAAACAGTAAGTCAAAATACATTTAAATATTAAAATATGACCTATGCAAAGTTAACTTATCTGCCTTACTATCAGGTTAATTCCTTTACCTAAAACAGTAAACCGACCGCAAAACTCTTGATTAAGTCTGCAAATGTAACACAAACTAACGACACAATAACGTATCGTTAATGACCTGAGTCGTTAACGAATGGATGTTTCGGTCTTGATTAGCAATTAAGCTTTAAATTTATCTTGGGCTTATGGTTGCATTTCCACTCTAAGGATAAGGAAAGCTCTTAAACCAAGCATTATTTAACACCTTAAACTATTAGATTTTTGTACAGCATATTATTAAATAAGTCATAATAATGCTGTCATCTTACGGAGCAATGTTAATTAAAAGAAGGATGGACGAATGTAAATTACACTGTCTGATGGTTCCAATTTTTTTGTGGGTCACAGAATATACGTGGCTTAAAGTATTAGTTATTATCCTCTGTAACGTCTATCCCTAATAAATCTGCGAGAAGTGTAATTTCTATAATCAAAGAGGGATGGTAATCCAAATAGACCATCCATTCAATATTGAACAGAACTAGCCACTGCTTATTGGAAATCCATTTTAACTAAGTAAACGAAAACACTTATTTAAAATTATTATTAAAATTATTTTACAAAAGATAGCATACATGACAAATCCTTCGCCAACACTGTGGCTGCATCAGATGTTAAATATTAAATAAAAATGTAACACAAACTGCAGGTATTAAATACCTTAACCCCTTCTGCGGATATTATATATGTAAATATTCGGGATTTTCGGTTATAGCCTAATAAAGATTTAACAATGAGAAACTATTTATTTTCAATTGATCGTTTGTTTATTTATTTCCATACTTCCTAGCAAAATATTTTTTTTACTTTTTCGTTCTACATGCAAAATTTCAAAGTTCCCATTGCAAGTATGGGTTTCTTGAATTAAATGTTTAGACTAATTCGAATTATCTTTATGCCTTCTGTAACTAAATTTATGTTCATTAATTTTTTTTTAAACGTTCTGCCTGTTTGTCCAATATAAAATTCTGAACAGGTTCCACTATTTAACCTGTAAATACAGGATTTATTCTGTTTTTTTTTTTGGTTTTCGTCTTATTGTTTTTGATATGTCTACCAAGGCTGTTGTTAGTCCTAAAAACAAAAGTGGCAGCTTTATTTTTAAAAAACTTGGCAACATTTTATGTTATTTTTCCTTTATAAGTAAAAGAATGAAATAATTTTTTTTTAAACTTAGTATTCCAATATTGTTTATTTTTTACTATGATTTTTTTGTCTATAATATTTTCATGATAACCGTTATTCCCCGCTATTTGTTGTATTATATAATTAGCTCTTTAGTATAATTTTCATTGCTTAGATATACGTTGATCAGTCTATGAATAAAACTATTATAATATGCTGATATTTTATGTTCAAAAGGATGGTTAGAAGTATTGTGTATTGTAATGTCTGTATGAGATGGCTTATGGTAAATTTTAAATTCGTGTTCTTCTTAATAGTTATTGTTATTAATTTGTTGATTATTTTCTAATTCAACTGGAAAAGTTATATTTTTTATTTATATAATCTAAAAATGATTTTAATTGTCTGTCAGTACCTGTAAAATATGCCAATATATCATCAACATACCTATACCAATAAATTAAATTTTTACTTAGGGAATATTCATGAATTTTAGTTTCTAAATGGTCCATAAATATCTGGGCTTAAATTGGACTTAAAGGGTTCCCTATGATTAAATTTTGCTTACTGATATACATAGTCTAGTTAAATTCGAATTCATTTTTAATCGAAAAAGGTCGACAAGACCTCTAAAATATCCTGTTTATACACTAGATTAACACTATTTTTGGTAAGAAGTTCTTCAACTAATAAATTTAAATATCAAAGGATATCAGTTTAGCGTTACTTGGAATACCTAGTCAAATTATTGATTTTGCTTATAAATTGAAAGCTATTTCTATTCTGTATTTAGGTTTAAAATTACAATATTGTATTAAAATATGTATTGACTTATTAGAAAACACTACTGCTGGTGCCGAGATATAGGATACAACTGGTCTATTTGGCATATCATTTTTATGTAACTTAATAAAAGAGTAGAATTTAGGGGGTTGAGGATTCTTTAATTAATTTGATATTTCTTTTATTTGGTAATAAGATCTTTAACTAAATTTTTTACTAGTTTTAGAAAAGTTCTGTCAGATCAAAATTAATTTTTTTAAATTTGTCGGAACTTAAAACTTGAACGTTTTAGAAATATATTTATCTTTATTCATAGGTATAATAGCTTTTCCTTTATCTGCTCTTGTAAAAATTATATTATGTATTGTACTTTTATTAACCATTGATTTTGCTACAGAGTAATCACTAGAGAAATAGCCTTTAATATTATCGAATTTTTGGTTAACTATTGTATTTGATAATAGTTTTTTATGCTGCTAATTCACACTCAACTCCTAATTGTTCCCAATTCTTTTTATTACCTTTTACATTAAGCTTTATTTAACAGATTAAATTCTTCTAATGTATAATTGATATCAGAAAAATTAACAAATATGGTGGAATTTATGATCTGAGAATACCACGTTTTTAGTATTAATTTTAATATAATCTTTATTACTTCTTAATATTATTAAATGCTCTATAAACTTTTTATGAATAACAAAATCTACGTGATCTTCTGTCGACCTATTGAAATTGTTCATTATGGATTACCTTAAGAAAAACGAGCCAGTTTTGCCAGAATTGCCAGTTCACGACCCTCAACATCCGATTGACTGGTTAAGTTCGTTTATAGATCAGTTACGCAATTTGAGCAATTCTGTTTGTCTGTTTAAAGTAACATATCTTTATTGTATTTATAAACAAGTAGATCTAAATCACGCTTCTGGCAACACAAAGATAATCCTGAGACGAAACTTAAGATACGTAATAATTATAAAATGTCTATTTTGTGATGTACTTGCTACTGTTTGATGCAGACTTTTCAGTAAGTCGATTTTTAAAGATGGTTAAATGCCGCCCTGGATATGTGTCATCATATTACAATTTACATTGTTAGAATATAAAAATCTAGTGGTAGTTTGTTAACTTTCGTACCGGTATTTGTTTTGCAACCAGATGTATTCCGTAAAATTAAAGGAACAAAAATTCCGCTAAACATGGATGAAAAAAGATGTTTTTTAATTAAAAAAATAGAAATAACCTTATAATGTTAATTATTTAAATTAATGTTTTGTTATCATATATAGGAAGGTAACGTTCATTGGGGGTTGATTGAGACCTGTATACTTAATTTGTCAAAACATTTTCTAATCTTTAAAAAATTTAATATTTCTGTTTTTAAGATTATTTTTTAACTATGGCTATTTTTATATAAAAAATATCTAGAGTTTAACCAAAAGGAAGCAATCGTTTTTTAGATATTTTCAAAATTAAGGTCAAAACTTAGGTATTATTGCTTAAACAGTTCTGAAATCATCTGACACCTTTACTGAACCAGAATATCATTTCCAGAGCAAGTATTTTTACAGTGATAGTCGGTAAAAGAAAATATCAGATATCTACCTAAGTCATAAATTAGCCACAATATTCTCGTCATAACAAGCCATAAACTGTGAAGATAAAAGTAAAAAGTATCCGATATAAAAAATCTCAGGTTTTGCGGTGATAGCATCTAATCTCATTTATTATGCTTCGTAAGTAATGTCGGTAAAATCTATAAGTAATATTTTACTAATATAGAATCAAATTTTGGTGGCTCTGGCAGCAAAACACTAAAATGTTTTAATAGTTACCTTATCAGACATATGTTCACCAATTTTGCATTTACCACTAAAAATATATCATAAACAGCCATCCTTCTTATAAAAATGGTATTTTTATCTGAATACATAACTTGTTTTGACTGTGAAAGTCAATATTTACTAAAACCATCTGGTTCTGAAACTAAATTTAGTATAAAATACAATAATTTTAAAAACATATATTACGAAACTCGGCACACAATATCCAATTGTTGAATATTTCTGCAATTTTAAACCAATATATGAGATAAGCGATATTCTATCTTTCGTATTTACATTTTGTGTTTTTCAAGTTATGCGATAACTGTGTTGTTAAATATTTGAACATATTAAACGAGTCATTTTAAATATTCGTTAGATCTTATATATATTTGAGCAAATCCGTGAAACTGAAAAAATAAAAACATTTTATAATTTAAAATTTTATTACCAAACGCATTTATCAATTTAAGGACACTGTATGCAAATTTAGTTATCGACTTGAATGTAATTCTGAGAGTCTAAATTTTTTTTTGAATATTTTTTTCTTTTCATAAGATCATCAAGGGTCCTCCAGTATGAACAAGCTCCACTGCAGAAATACGTCACGTACAACAATCTATAAAATCTTACCCAAATATCATTTTTAGATATTTTGCGTTTTTTTTATAATTCACATTAAAAAATTACAAACGATTTCAGGATTGCAAGTATTGTAATCGTGAGGAAATCACCCTATGAGATGTTTTCAGATCTTCACTTTTCAGCGTCCCTAAATGGCGAAAAACATGTTTTTTCAATTCTGTCGGTCATTCTGTCGGCCTGTTCGCGGCATAGCTAAAAAACTACTTACCCAGTTGACTTCAAATGTTGGCCAAAAACTAAGGGTCATGATATGCTAACATTTTGATAAAAATCGAATATGGCGAAATAAAATGGCGGCCTAGTGAAATGCTAACAAAATTACTATTAAAAAACTGCTTAGTTTATCTCAAATTTTGCACAAGCATCAAGTATTATGTTGGAATCAACTGGTAACATTTTGGTACGAATCCAAGATGGTGCAACAAAATGGCGGCTTAATCAAATATTTAAAAAATCATCCTGAAAAACTGCTTAATGGATTGATTTCAAATTGTGTGCCATGACTAATTGTGGTATAGTAACTATAGTAAAATGGTGATACTAATTGAAGATGGCTACATAAAATATTTGTAATCGTGAAAAATCACCCTCTCAGGATTTACATATCTTCACGTTTTAGCGTCCCTAAATGCCAAAAAATATGTTTTATCAATTCTGCCGGTCTGTCTGTCAGTTCGCGGCATAGCTTAAATCTACTTACCAGGTTGACTTCAAATTTTAGTCAAAAATCAAGGCTCATATGGGAATGACCTGGTAATATTTTGGCAAAAATCCAATATGGAGGAACAAGGTTAAAAAAATTATTACTAAAAAAACCAATTATCCAGTTTACCACAAATTCTGCACAAAAATATTTTGATATGAATCCAAAATAGCGGCCTAACAAATTATTTAAAAAATCAGCCTTAAAATACTACTTATTAAATTAAGTTCAATTTCTGTGGAAGAATTATAATAATAATAATAATAATAATCATAATATTTATTTTCCAAATATAACAGTATAACAATAAATAGTACATTTAAGAAAAAACATTATTTGACTATTTGGAAAAAAGGAGCTAAATGCAATTAAAAACTGTTTTAATTAAGAGTTTAGCCCCTTTGTAAACCATATTTTACAACAAAAACAAAATGTTCGCAAAATGATCACACACAGCAAAAAAAACTATTTCATATTTACAATTATTGTTAACAAAGGTATCGATCCTCTGTGCAGAATACTCGGCAAAAAAGAGAGTAAATTCAAGCAATAAATATATATTCATTTAGTAACATTTTCCTTACAGTTCTTTTAAATATTTCAGGTTTAAGCGTTTTTAAGGAGACAGGCACAGTATTGTACAGCTTATAAACGTTATAGGAGAAACTTCTTCTAAAAAGTGCTGATCTGTGAGGCGGTGGAGAGATGAGACCCCGAAATCTTAGGTTTAAATTGTGGACATCTGTTCTATAAATAATTTTATTTGTTAAGTATGGAGGACAGTTGTTAAATATAATATTATGAAACAACACCAGAGAATGTAATCTACGTCGATTCTGCATACTAAGCCATTTTGTATCTTTTAATTTATGTGATATTCGCTCAAATTTCCGTATGCCATAAATAAAACGTAAACAATTTTTTTGTAATTTCTCAATTCTGTTTATATCTTCGTTATCTAAACAAGGGCTATATAAAACATCACAATAATTAAAATGACTAAGTACAAGAGAATCTGATAATCTAATTTTAAGAGATTCGCTCAAACTGTGACGATGTGGATATAACATTTTCAAAGACATATATGCCCTTTGTAGGTTAATCCCGACTTGCTGTTTAAAACGCAAATTTGTGTCCATTCTAATTCCCAAGTTCTTTTCACATTTGCTAAATTTCAAACCCCTGCCTGAAATATGTATGTTGAGATCAACCTCAGCGCGATTCTTATGCTTACCGAAAGCCATAACACATGACTTCTCAGGGTTAACATGCAAGCCATGACGTTGGGAAAAAATCATTAAGTTATTCAAATTATTGTTTATGGTTCTCTCCGCCATGCGCCACCTGCCAATCATCGGATGAAAAGGAGAAAAGCAACTGCGTATCGTCTGCGTAAAAATATGCCGTGACTTGATCCATACAAGAGTTAAAGTTATTTGTATATATTGTAAACAGTAAAGGCTTCAATATAGAGCCTTGTAGTACTCCACAACCTACCAATTCTCTTGACGAGTGACCCGTGGAAGTTTCGACATACTGTAGTCTATTCTCGAGATAATTTTTAATAAATTCTTTTGCATTATTTGCAAATCCAACGTAATTTAAAATTGACAATAACAGATCATGACTTATCATATCAAAAGCCTTCGAGTAGTCCAAAAGCACCAAGACTGATGTCTTTCCCACATCGGTAGCCCTGATGACGTCATCCGTCAGACCCAGTAAAGTTGTTGCACAACTATACCCTTTCCTGAATCCCGATTGATTAACAGGTAAAATATAACTTTTGTCTAAAAATCGTCTCATTTGTTGATCCATTATTTTTTCTAATATTTTTGAAAGACAGGGCAAAATACTGATTGGCCAAAGTTCGTTAAGGCAAGTTATATTAGATTTTTTTGGTAAAGGCGTTACACGAGCGATATTCCAATCATCGGGAAAAATTCCCTCTAAAATACAGGAGTTAATTATATTAGTAAGAAAAGGCAAAACTCTAGGACAACATAAGCATAACATTTCTAAATTTATTAAGTCGGATCCCGACGCCAACGATTTAATACTATATAAATGTGTTTTCACTTCATCTGTATTAACAGTAACAAACTCAAATTTTTCACCTAAAATTAATTTCCTATTATTAAGATAATAATCTAGGAGATTAACGTCAACAGACTGTATATTATTTGAAAAGTGTAGAAAATGTTTATTTATTTCTGAAGGATTATCTAAAAAATCAGGAAGAGGTACAACTTTAGCTTTATTTACAATATCTAAATTTTTTAGCCTTTGCTACAAAATTTTACTATTACTGTTATTAGCGCAATACTCTAAATATTTCCTTTTTTCAGTTCTTATAGCTATGTTTGTTTGATTGCGCAACTGTTTATAATAATCCCAATGATTCTGATTTTTTGTCCGCTTGTACTTTTGGAAAGCCTTATCTCTTAATTTAATCATAGTGAGCACAGTGTCCGTCAGCCAAACAGGCTTCTGTCTTTTTATAATTACTGATTTTAAAGGAGCCAAAAAAGTAAAGAATTAAAATATGACACTTTTTCATTAATATTGATAATATTTACTATGTTTTCGAACGGCGCGCCTTGTAGAAAGATGGTTAGCAGATCTTTATCAAGACGTTTTAAGTTTCTAACTGTGGAATATTTTTTTATCTTCTGTGGTACCTTTAGTATACAAGCAGCAATCTATTAGCATATGATCAGAAATTTGAGGTACATTTTTAGCAGAATAATTATAATCTTCTTCTTCCTTTGGTATGAAAATCAAATCAATCAAACTACTGGTTCTATCTGTTATTCTCGTAGGTGTGTTTACAATCTGTTATAAGTTTTTGCTTCAATACAAGACATTAAATCTTGAACACTTTTATTATTTAAATCTAAAAAGTTATTAAAAATCGCCACCACAAACAACCCTATTACATTTTATCGAAACATGTGATAAAGAGTCTTCAAAGCTAGTTAAAAATTCAAGAAACTGACCTCTAGGTGGTCTGTATATTGAGCCAAAAATATATAAAACATTATTAAATTTAAATTTAATCCACAGCTGCTCTAAGTGTTCTGTATGAATTGAATTGATACCTTCGTATTTAAAATTATTTTTAAAATACATACCAACTCCACCACCTCTAGATGTTCTGTCAGCCCTAACAAAAGTATAATTAGGTATTTGTATATGATTTTCCTCAACATTATTGTTAAGCCATGTCTCCGAAACACCTAAAATATAGTAGTTATTTTGTAATAAAACATTTTTAATTTCAGTGAAATGATGAACTAACGAACGCACATTCAAGTAACCAAAATGCAAACTTTTCATTCTCTCTGTTCCGCCGCAGAACTGCAAGAAACAACACAAAAGAAAACAAAATTTGAAATGCCTCTAAAAAGCAAAAAATAGAAACAATAATTATCACTTATAAATAGATAGATAGATACAGTAAAAAAAAATGTAGGAGAAAAATATAATTTTTGAGTATTAAATTTTACGAAAAAAAAAAAATTAGAAAAAATAGCTTAGGCTTCAGGCGACCGGTCGGACTGCTCAATTTTTTTCAAAAACTCATCTTCTGAATTAAACATAAACTTCTTTCCATTCATCTTAGCAAATATCTTCCCGTCCATTGACCATGTTTTATCTCGACTAAGTTTATCTTTTGCCAACATCAACAACTGGTAACGATGTAGTGTAAGCTCTTCAACAATAACTAGCTTAGTGCCTCTAAGCTTTGTTTTGTTTAAAAATGCCATATTGCGCTGCTTAACAGATGAAAACTTCACCAACACTGCCCTAGGTTTTGCTGCATTATTTTGTTTCTCACCAATTCGATAACAATGTTCCAATTCGATATCCGAAAGTCCAAGTTTTGTCTGCAAAACTTCGGAAATTTTAGATTTTAAGTCTCTGTTTTCCTCGGGAATTCCGTAGAAACGCAGTTGATTTCGTTTAGATTGCTGTTCTAGGTCATCTAATCTTAAATCTAATTCTTCTTTTTCGTTTTGAACCATTTTTAGATTGGTTTCTAAAGTGTTTATTTTGGTTTCTAGAAGACAAATCCGCTCATCTATTTTTTGTAATACGGATTTGCCACCTTCGTAGCAAGAGAATCGATGAAATTCTTATCACTTATAATTTTTTGTGTTACCTCCGTGATAATGGATACCATTTCGGTTTTTTGCCTCTCGGTGAACACCATACTGAACAGCAAAACAGAACAAACCACTTTATATTACAGCTTTCTTACTCAATATTAAATTTTTTTATTTCACTATATTGTCGCAATACTAGTATATATTATGTGTACGAAAAATCTTGAAAATATTTGCACTTTAGCTGAACTTAATTTAGAATTTAACCGGAGCCAAAATAAACGTGCTACACAATGCGAACCATCAAATACAATGCCAATTGAGTGTGATAACTGGTAAAGTTGTGGTACGAATTTAAGATGTCAAAGTAAAATAGCGGCCAAATAAAATTTGAAAAAAATAACCTAAAAAAATCTAGCTGAATTGACTTTGAATATTGCCGAAAAATTAAATGTGAAAATTAAATGGGATTAACTGGTACAAATTCAACATGACGTAAGAAAATGGCGGTATGTGTCATTGTAAAAACTACTTATTGAATTTATTTTAAATTATCCCCAAAAGTCAAGTGTAGCTTAGGTAGAAAGAAACTGGTGAACTATTGGTAGGAATCCAATATGATGGAACAAAATGGCGCCCAATACAAAAGTTTAAATAGATAGTACATTTAACACATATATACATACTGTGAATATGTACTGAACTAAATTGGGTCACACTTCACTATTCCTAACAAATGGAAAAAAATCGAGCGACGTTCCAGGTAAAGAAAGTTTGTATTTACCGATTTTTTTCTTATTAAAATTGAAGGCCCAAACTTATAAAGCTTTTATAGATTGAGGGACTTAATGTGACTCTAAAGATAAGGGGTTCGTATTATACCGAAAGTCGGAAACGATACATTAAATTTAAGAAAAAAACTGAAGATTTACAAAGATTAGACAAAATAGGACAGCATTTTATGAAATATTACGTAGATAATTTTTAGCTCTTCTTGCGAACAATATGTTTAATGTGTGACTCTTAAGAGCTATTTTTTTATTATCAACTAAACAGTTTTTGTCTTCTCGATTTTCTAGGATATAAGGCAAGAACATATTTATAGTTAATACAGTTAAGACCTCAGGAACATTTTAAACCACTTTGCCCTTTCAAACCCTTTCTAAAATGTCCAACTAGTGACATTTTAAACCTGCATTTCGCAAAGAAGATTGCATATCAAGGAAAACTACAAAAGAGCAAAACAGACTCTTACAACGAAGGCTTTGCAGAAAAAGAACTTGCAAATTTATGCACTTCATCGTCACAAGAGAAAACGTTGAAACGACAAAACTAATAATATAAAGTCTAAGTGGGGTTCACCATAAAATTTTTAACATCTGTCTCCCTGGATGTAAAGTAAAGATATGCAGATATCGCACGGAAAAGGCAAAGAGAAATAACATCAGGAACATAAGATCTGATTAGCGTGCTGCAAGCAGGATATCGCTCTGTCTGAGTGTAGGACGTAACACAAAAGAATAGCTTAATTTACAAAAATAATAAGAGGATATCCTTTGGCGAAAACGAATCATTAATTATTCGTGTTTCTTTTTCTGATACGATGTAACTATAATGAATGTTTAAAAAAGGAAGGAAAATAGTTGTTCTTAATATTCTTTATGATATAAGACTCGTAAGAGTAATAAAATGTTTAAAAATTCACTGTAAGGAAACTTCTTATTCGAACGGATTTCAACTTTACCACATAAATCAACTGTGATATAAGGAAGAACTGGTAAGACCTTGTTACGAATGAAATATAATGAGACAAAATGGGCTGGCCTAATAAAAATGATTAAAGTTTTTACATAATTATTTATTCCTATATATAAAAGCGATTTGTGAAGGAACGGTGTGGTTCCGAGAAAAATTTGGGTTACTTGTGATTTTGAAGTTTTGCTAGGACGAGCTGCACGCCTACAAAAATAATATCAACGACCAAAAATACATTAAAGGAGTTAGCATAAATAATTAAAGGTACTTGGCGTTTGGATATTCTAGAATGAACTTCGTTTACCAGAGGTCTCAATGTCACGAAGAAAAGCTGTACGAAAAGTACTTTTTAGGCAGAACTGAATCCCAAGAAAGCTGTCTCGCATTTATGTTAACTTTATCTTTCAGAAACATACACCGATACAATTTTGCAATAAATCTAAATTATTTATCCCAAATAGTCCAGTTGGACAGTGTGATAATAAGTGATTTTGCGGTGTTAGATTGACTTCACTCAGTACGTGACAACTTACATTATGGTCAGTTAGGAAAAATAAGATTTAATATGCCACTTAAAGAAAAATTCTACTCACTAGTAATTCCCATGAAGATATAATTTTCAATCAATCAGCACAAATATACATACAGTGAATTTAGGAGCAGCAAAAACGCTGATTTCTGTGTATTCAAGCTATAAATTATTTATTCTGCTTGACGGCAGGTCATTGATTCGGTATCATATTTTCAATTTAGTATGGGAAATATATTGATACAACACTGAGTTTGAATGAAATACCACGCCATACAACGCACGTGTAACATACTACGATAAAATATAAAACTTATACGCTTATGAGGTAATTGAAACTAAAATTAATATATTTTTATGTAAATACTAAATACAGCTCAATAAAAAGAAGGGTTTGACTTTGAAAAACCAACATGTTGGATTTTTATAAAGACCTTTAATTGATGTTTTAAGCAAATCCTAACGAGTACCCAAATATCTCAAAAAGTATGTAACAATTCTTTAAGGAAAATATTTATGAGCAAACATTTATTTTATAAAATTCCATACAAAAGAAGGGATTTTTTCTTAGAATTAATCGTATAAACAATATATGCATATTTGTCTAAAAATAGGTTTTCTTTTCCACATAATCGCCCCAAACAAGTAGAAATATTTACAATTAAAAAAAATCAGCAAGCAACTTTTGCAACATAGCCGGTTTGAACATTGTAGATAAAACAAACTGTTTTTTTTTTTAATAGCAACTTTGCATTTTTTATAAGAATTCAATAAATCCTATCATTCTAATTAAAACAATGAAGAAATATTAGCTATATATGAACTCATTGTACTTTAAATGTAAAAACTCGACAAATTTAAATATTAAATATTATTAAAATTCTTGAATCTACCACGCACATTCAGTGCTTCAAAACAACGTTTTTTATTTAGAGTCCATGACCAGTTTGAAAAATTTCTTGATAATCAGTTAAATCCTGAAGACTGGGGGTGGTTATCGGCACTTCATTCACTCATAAATAATATATTTTGGAACTGCACTAAAGTCTGTAATGCGAATTGGAATTGCAGAAAACTAGGTATCCGCTTTTCCTCGGTATGCAATCATGTTTAAGCGCCAACGAAAAAGAAAGTAGTAGAAATATCCACGGCATTCTTATTTCAAGAAAGGATAGAATTAACAGACGATCGTTTTGATAAAGTTGTTGAGAAATATGAAGAACTTCTTATGAAAATAGATATGTAAAAAAAGGCCTAATAATTAAATATTTTTACTTTATTGTATATTGATGTGGATTTAGCCTACCGGGGTAACACAGAAGAACTGTCGGAAAATTGGTCTCTACCCAAAACTTTTCTGATAACGAATTATACCACACTCAGATAACACGACTTAAATATCCATACATTTATTTGATAATACCTTTATGCATATCCATTATACAAATTGTAAAATATTTATTTTTTATACAGATCATTATAGGAGAAATTCCGGGGCTTTGATGGAAGGAGGTTTATTTTTTATAATAACGTTTTTCTTTTATCATAAAAAGCATAATCATAATACTTATAATGTACATACTATATATGAAAGCTATTATTGCCAGATGCCTAATTAAAATTTGTGTATAGTAGAATTTGCTACGATGGATGTTTAGGGTAAACGCAAAAGAAAACATTTTTCACATGTTTTTAGCAAATCGAGATATTTGTATTATACCCAACTGGAACTATGCGCGATAGAAAGTTTGATAGTCGTTC
This sequence comes from Kuschelorhynchus macadamiae, assembly GCA_030620095.1. Taxonomy (NCBI): domain Eukaryota; kingdom Metazoa; phylum Arthropoda; class Insecta; order Coleoptera; family Curculionidae; genus Kuschelorhynchus; species Kuschelorhynchus macadamiae. The sequence continues at coordinate 423,772 of JAUTXW010004847.1, read as the reverse complement.
TAATATATATAGAATAATAATTAATGCGTATTAGTTGCAAGCAATTATGAAATACTTGAAACCCAAAGCAAGCCAGTGGCTTGTCTCCCCCACCTTTATTTAAAATACTCAAGGGGGAACGTTTTTGTCGTTGCTTGATTTTCTACGTATTCTGAAGTGATGACCTTTTTTTTTGGTCGTCGTTTATTTTTCCCACGTGTGGTTTTAAATTTTCGCTGTCCAATGATTAAAGTAATTTTACTTTGACGCTTTTATTTATGATTGGTTTTGCACATAGTCATTTAATAACACGTACATAAATTGTGTTTTTTACTTTTGCAACAAAAGGAAGGATTTGAAAGGGAATTTTAGGTTAAGTTTCTTTATAGGTTGGTTTTAGCCAGTTACCCAAGTTCCTTAATAAGAAAACCCACCCTTGTCTAGAAAAGTTAAAAATAAAATAAAAAATAATAGTGGGGAAGTTATTGCCGGCTAAAGGAAATTTACAGTTTTGTTATGTTGGTTTTAATAAGCCGTCATGTTGTTCCACCATATTGGATTCCTACCAATATTTTACCAGTTTCTACCTGTTAAACTTGATTTTTGTGTAAAATTTAAAATCAATTAAATTTTACACCGATTTTTTTCGTTTTATTAGGGCGCCATTTTGCTTCGCCATGTTGAACTCCTACCGAAATTTTAACAGTTTATCCTTTCATCATTCCTCTCTAATTTTTGTGCAAAATTGGAATTCAATTTAAGAAGGTTGTTAAACAATTTATGGCCACCATTTTGTTTCGCCATCTCATATCCGTACCAAAATTGTACGAATTCATCTCTATATCACAGTTCATTCACGTCCAAAATATGAAATCAATCAAATAAGTAGTTTTTTCTGGTTGATATTTCTAAACATTTTATTAGGCCTCCATTTTGGAATTGTTTCAAAATTTTTTCAGTTTATTCGTATGTCACAAATGATTTTTGTGTAATTGAATTTGGCATAAATTGGATAAATAGATTCCTCGATAGTTTGTTAGTAATAATTTTGTTCCGCCATATTAGATTCTACTAAAATGTTACCATGTCATGTTATGACCCTTAATTTTTGACCAAAATTTGAAGTTAGTCGCATAAGTAGTTTTTTAAATTAACAAACTTTAAATACAAAAGTTTATCATGTGAGAATATTGAAACATTTTTAAAATTATTTAAAAGTAGGAAAAAAATACATAACATGCACTTTTTCAAATGGAACCTCTTTTTTAAATGGGCGTGTCCCAGAAAATTGACAAAAAAATTGCTACAATACGCAATGCGTCAGAGTGAGAAAGAACATTAAATATAAAATGAACAAGAATATACTACTGCCTCTTATGGGGCAGGTTATGTCAATTTTCTGGGTTGTCAATAAAGGTAAAGCTATCAAACCTGTTTATAATAGGTAAAAAGAAGTTTTGTTAATGAAAGAATAAATATACAGGTTGTTCATTTAAAAAAATAAGTGATGTATTCTTTCTATTTTTTAATGATTTTAAAAATTTTCTAATATCTGTAGAAAATAATATAAGAAAAATCCAAGAGTATTGTATTTAAAGTTGTTTTGTATCTCTTACAGTTAAAGCTCCAGGTCGGTGTTAATATATTTGTTATTGAGTTCTCCAGGATAGTAACCATCGACCTTATAAACTAACAACTATTGTTCAAAGACTAGAAGAGGGCCATTTTTTCAGAGGAATTATATTTTGTAAATGGAACTCAAATAAATGCCATGAAAATCCAAATTTCAATAACAATATTGCCTAGATATACGAAACCAGATTTAGCAATTGTAGAGTATTACCATTATTAGTCATCGAAATCCAGAACTGCGAACCCCGCGAACGTTACAAACTAAATTCGGATTCAATGTTTGGAGTCGCATTTAGGATACTAAAATAATTTTGATTATATTACTTTGCTTCCACTTTATTCAATAAAATAAAATCTAAAAATATTACTATTCTAAAATATTGTCTTATTGGTACATTTATTTATGACGCCACATTGACAGGGGAAAGATTAAAATGTAGAAATCAAATCGTTTCCGCAATTAGTGCAGCAGTGCCACAAAACAATTTAATATAATAATAATCTGGTTTCGATAGGACAGTTACCCTATTTATATTAATACAAACATTTTAGGAGGAACTTTCGATCAGATGAAAAATTCTTATAAACGGCCCAGTACTTTTTTAGGAAATTATGAGGGCATGTTAGAAATGAGGTGTACGAGTTTGATCCCCCAGAAAAAAGAAAAGTATTAGAGCTAAGAGCGTGGGAAGCATTCTCTATGATTAATCGCAAGTCGTGTTTCAAAAATTGTCTTAAACAAATTTTAAAATTAATTAACAAAAATGCTTGACATTTTGAACTGTAGGCGTCAAATGTAGCTGTAGGTTGTTTATCATACTTTATGTTCCATAACGTTCGTATGTTTGAAAAATATAAATATGTCACAAAAAATGAAATAATTGATATTAATTTAAAATTACTTGTGAATAATTTAATATAGAGTTATTGTCTTATTAATATCGAAGCTTTTTGTTTTGATAATACCTATTTTCTAGAATAAATAGCATAGCAAAAGGTTAGTGATAACTCACTAATAGAAATGTTTTGGGTAAAGGTCATATTTGCGATATTTTACTCCATAACTAATCTGCAAACCCCAGACTATATTTTTATTTTGCTATTTATAATTTTTTAAATCACATTTATTTACTTTCATTTTTGTATTTGTACCTTGTATATTATTTAGTTTCTAAATATTATTTATCTTCACTGGGTATTTCATTCTTTAAATTTTAATTTTCAGTTAATGGGTAATGGGTTTAGTAAAATGTATAACTTTTTTAAACTTACCTAATTCTATCCGGTAACTCAACTTTCGTCTTTTTCTTTGAGTGGGCACCATGAACAGGCGAAACACTTGGCTCCGAACCAGAAGCCGGTGGAGAGCTACTTCCAGAACTGGAGCACGACAAGCTTCCCGCCCGATTTCTGCCATCAGTTATGGGACCTACGGGAGCAATGGTTAACGAGGGCCGAGAATTACGATTTCGGCGTTTTTTCTTTTTACCGCCTGTGTGGTCAATTTCTTCTATACGCCCAAAGATGTTCGCAGTGGGCGGGGGTGGCATCCAGTCTAAGTCTTTTTTCAAATGACCACGGCCGCACCTAAAAAAATAATCGGTAACGTGGGAACAGTTTTGTGATAAAACGTTTGTTATAAATTTAAATCATTGATGTAATTATATTTCGTAAGGACATACAAAGATATCAAAAAATATATTATTCCTTATTGCAAACTATATTTTTTCGAAACTATAACCTAAAAGTCACCTAACCTAACATCAAAATGGAACAAAAATATTTGCCCATGGATTTTCAAAAAAAATATATAAGCAGCGCATTTTCTGAGTAAGAGTAAAAGACCTTTAATGCTTAATTAAATGTTGAAATACGGGGTTTTAAGTATATTTATTTTGTTAATACACAAAAAACTTAAAAGTCGAAAGTGCTAAGGAAATAGGTATTGCAAATAAGATTTAGATTAAATGCTATTTACATACATACATACGTATCCCAGAACATATAGATGAACTGGTAGAATTGGGCACGAATTCAAAATTGCTGAACAAAATAGCGGTTTAAAAAACAATTTTTTTTAATATCAGCCTTTATCGAGAACAAACCTTAATAAAGCATTATTGAAAAAATGGTTAAAATATGTACTTAATGTCCCTAGGTCCCTATCGTACTCTTCGTACATTAATCAAGCAGGTGAAGACCTTTTCACAAAAGATGGTTCTGACTCAATGACTGCAAAACTAGATGGGTGGACCCAATTGTGTAGACAAGAGCTCGACAAAAAACAAAAAAAATAGTTGAGAGGGCCGGATTTTAATAATGTCTCGGTATAAAAATGTTTACCTATAGCAGGTATATTAAATAAAATTTTGAAAAATTGAATGTCAGTTTTTATTTCCCACGGGAAGTATTCAGTTGTATCTGAATATTATTTTAAAAAATATTATATGTATAAAACATCATTGGCTTCCTTGAAAAAACATTGTTGGTTCTTCTAATGTTCTGATTGTAAAAACTGTTTATTGTTATTTACTTAAAAGATGATTTAACTCTAGTGCTGCTGCGAGTGAAACATGTGATTTGACTAAAATACCTCTGATTATACAGTGAACAGAATCGTGTCAAATTCGATCGTATCAAGAAAGAAGGGTAAAGTTGCAGGTTCCATTAATTTTTTCGACGAAGGAGACAAGAACATAAAACAAAAAGTCTCCACAATCTACGAAGAGCAATTAGAAACTCTGAAGCAGCGGCTTATTAACGAAGAAACGCAAATAAGTTGCAGCGTCACTAGCTTTCACAGATTTTTTTTTAAATGGGCTTCAGATGTCGCACAATTGAGAAAAGGCAAGTTCTTATGGAATCTTAGCGATAACAAAAATGATATCTGCAGTACAGGGCAGTATACAACATTGTACACAATACCGTTCTGAAAACCCTCTAATAATTTACCACGTTTAGACGTGGTTTGACACGCATTAAACACCATTCAAAGATCCAATTATTTCGGTATTGCAAAACAAAAGCTCAAATAAGAGAAAATGTTTGTACCTCAAATGTCTTGTGGTTTTCTGCAAAGAATAGTAAAGACTTCTAGATGGACTACCATGTAAATAAAACGGCAGAACTTTTTGAAAAATGGTTCAAGAATTATCTCTTACTAAACATTTCTCTAATAAGCGTTATAGTAATGGACAATGCGAGCTATCACAGTCGCAAATTACATAAGGCTACATGGCGGTGAATCAAAATACATATTCTTAATATGATCATTTTTTAAAGGCATTCTGTATAAAAAGTGGCAAACTTTAGCCCATCACGCAATTACTGCAGGAAATTGTTATATTAGTCTGTATCACATAATTAAACCGATTATAATTAATTTAGATGAAGGCCGCAACAGCGAAACAACTAGATAAGTATAGAATAACACTATAAAAGTAAATATATGCAAGTTATAAATAAACATCGAGATAAACATATAATAAGAGTATTAATACATGTTTCCCTTAGAACCTCAAGTCTACATTAACTACATTAATATCCGAGTAAATATCTAAAGTCCATATACAGTGATACAGACTAATATAACAATTTCCTGCAGTAATTGCGTGATGGGCTGAAGTTTGCCACTTTTTATACAGAATGCCTTTAAAAAATGATCATATTAAGAATATGTATTTTGATTCACCGCCATGTAGCCTTATGTAATTTGCGACTGTGATAGCTCGGATTGTCCATTACTATAACGCTTATTAGAGAAATGTTTAGTAAGAGACAATTCTTGAACCATTTTTCAAAAAGTTCTGCCGTTTTATTTGACATTTATGAAAATCACTATCACAGTACTTACTTGCATCCACAGGCTTTATATGCCAAGTCATATCCCTTTTTCGTCCACAAATTCTGATGACGTTGCCTCTCAGACCAAGATCGCGCACGACCGCAAGTTTTCAGATAGGACAAGACCGTCTGCTCCCATTGGTCAAAGCATTCGCGATGCATATATCTGCCAGCGGTGCAAAGTTCATTGTTGCAGGTTACCTATGAAATAAATAAAATAATAAGGAATAGTTTCATTAACTAGTCCAGTTCTATTATACGACAGCCTCGACTAAAGCTTAACTTCCAGAGCTTTTGTTCACAGTTTCTCGAGCAGTATCTTTAGGAACAAATGTATAAAGCAACGAAAATAAAGTTAAGAAATTAGTTGAGGCTTTATTTTAGCAAAAGGTGTAATTTAAAACAACTAAAAGCTCCTGGACCTGCATTTATCGGAAAGGCTAGGAGTAACAGTAATAAAAATAGCAATGTGTGTTACTCAGAACATTCGCATTGAAATCAACTGACACAAAAAACGTTTCTATTAGAACGAATCAATTTTAATTAGCGGTAACACTTTAAGTTTACCAAATACCAGTTTCAGGAGAAAACTTTAGTCTGGGTAATTCCTTAGTTACCGAGTCTATTTTCTTGTATTATTCATGCATTCGAGGGTTCTATTTAAATGAATATAGCTGACTGAAGGACGTTCTAGCTTCAAACACAGTATTTGCAATTTGGCTAAGCTTTACCGAATCTACCTAAATTTAAGACAAAACGTGATTAGTACCCAGTGTACTATATTTGTACTATTGGCTTTCTAATTTGTATAAATGATGTTATTGACCTTTGCAGTCAATAACATCCAACTTAGACCACCGTCGTAAAAACACACCATAACCATTATTTCTAAGAATAATTCTCGGCTATTATGATTATGAATTGTAAAATGGCGTTAATGACCGTTTCAAAAGTAACTAATAACTGCTCATAACTTTAATTAATTTAATTTTTTCATCATTCTAATATCGCTAATTACAGGTAAGAGTCGTTTAGAAAAATATGATAAATAAAAAATATATAATAAACTAAAAAAAAATACTACGTTATTTCACGGAAAAAAAATAGTTATAAGAGATATTAGTATTTTTACATAATTGGTAATACCAGACACAATTTTTTTGCATGTTTTGGAGTAAATGAATCCTCGAATCAGTTATCTTAATTAAGAATCTAGTAAAAATCAAAAGTTAAGTTCCTCGCAGCACCTCACTCAAGAGTTTATAAAACGTCCCTAAGTTAATACCCAGGGATCAATTAATCAACCCAACTATACAGGTTCTGTAACCCTCAACAATCAAGTGCAATATTCCATCGGCGTAATAACGTGTCCTATATAAGGTATAGTTATGGGCCGACATACCCAACGAGCGCATCCCTAGCTATCCTCTAGACTAGCGTCTAGAGATAGGATGCACGGACGGTTCGAAATGGCCATGTAAAAAACGTTTGTTTGATAATTATGATTGTTGTTAATTTTTAAGATATATTTATTTAATTCTGGCGAATAAATATATCCATATTATATTAGGTAAATCATATACATTCTTCTGAAAAGAACAGTTTTGCTGACGTTTCGCCAAAATCACATTTGGCATTTTCGAAGCTTTCCTTCTCGCGTCCGAATAGTGACTGAAGTGTTAGCGAGTGCGAGCTTCTATTTATACACCCACTCGTGGCCGAAGGTTATATCTGAGCGGCCGTTGGTCATTATTTACGTTTTCCGGATGTTGCTGTTGTTGTTGCGCTAATTCCGCTTGATTTTTTGTAGGTTTAGATTGTCGATTATTGTCTTCCATACTGTTGCTAGTTTTAATGATTCGTCCCTCTATTTAAATCGCCTTGTTTTTCTATTTCTATGGTTTCTCGGATTATTCTGGTCTTATAGTGGCAATATATTGGCAATCTCCCTACACCTATCGAAATTTACTTTATGGTCGGTTTCCTGATGATGTAGGAATAGGGCCAAGGTTGTTTGTTTGTTTCTGATGCTAAGTTTATGCTCTTCTATTCTTGCTGATATTCGCCTGTTAGTTTGCTCCACGTACAGCTTTTCACAGTCCTGGCAGGGAATGCTGTATACTCCGTGGTTTTCCAATTTAATTTTGTCTCTTGGGTTTTCAAGTAGTTTACCTATGGTTGTTTGGGGTTTGTGTAATGTTTGTATGTTGTGTTTTCTAAGAATTCTTCCGATTCTGTATGTTGTGCCCTTTACATATGCTAAGATTACTTGTTATCTTCCCGGTTCATAATTTTTGGTGTTCGTTGATCGGGAACTCTGTGCATTAATAGCTTTCTCTAGGGTGTGATTTATGTAGCCATTTTTCTTTAAGGCACCAGATATTATATTTCGTGTTTTCTCGTCTGTGTTTCAGTTAATCGTACGGACCTAGATATTAGGGTTTTGGCCACAGCTTGAATTTGTGATGGATGATGATGTGACCTTGCATTTAAATATCTGTCGGTATATGTTGGTTTTCTGTACACAGTGTATTCGAAACGGCCGTTATGCAGTTTTGTGATTAGAACATCTAAAAATGGAAGTTCGTTGTTTTCGTCTAACTGTATATAGGGTAAATTGTATTCTGGGATGTGTTGAATTTACGTGAGATAGAAAGTTTTCGAGCTCTGTATGACCATGTTACCACAATAAATATGTCATTCACATTACGAATCCATAATTGGGGCTAGAAACGTAAGCAAAACTGTTCTTTTCAGAACGACAGTAGTGAATGGATGTATACCCGGAATAAAAACACATCGTAAGTACATGTGGATTATATGTATATATGTATATATATATATATATATATATATATATATATATATATATATATATATATATATTATAAACTAAAAGAGGTACGTTTTCTGAGTCTAAAAAAATTATTTTTTAACCTGAAATTTATTTTGTCTCGAATTTTATGCGAAAAAGTTGAGTTATACAGAGAGAAGTGTGCTATACAGGGTACGAAATAAATGCAAAAATAGAAGTTTGCAAACCAAAATATTATGAAATTCAAAATTTTGAAACAGAAAATAAAATAATATGTGGAAAATTGGACATTCACTTTTATGTACCTACCTTATAGTTATTTATTTTGCAAATCTGACTAGTCACCAAATCTAACAGTTACTTAATTAGATAGCCTATTAATCCAGTAATCAGGATGTTGGGTATGTGGAAAATACGAAAAAAATATTTTTGATCTATAATTCTAAATGCATTCGGAAGAAAGGAAGAAGACATCTCAATTTTCGCAAAAACTATGAGGACTGCAGAAAAGAAACATGAATACCTTTTGTTTTAAGTAAAAATCTGCTTTACAAATTTTAATTAAACAGTTTTGCTCTGTCTGCCTTAATTTGGAAGATACTGGGCAAAAACCTCTTTTTGCCACTTTTTGGACATTTTATTGCGACCCGGTCGGCCTACTTGTGAGCACTCTATACATTCTTAAACAATCCCCTGAGAGGTAGTCAAATTATACTATTCATATGAAAGCTAAATCGTCCACCCCTACTGATGACTGAGCTATATCTAAATATTAATATAAATTTTATCAGACATGTAATAATTCAGTTATTTTCAAAAATTTTACTTCAAACTTGGTGGATAATATTATTTATTTTTTCACCTTTCCCCCCGTATTCTTCAGATACCTAAATACTGATTTTTAATTATAGCCACTTTTTATACCACTTTTTACCACCCTTAGTGATTTACAAAAGTTTGCCGTACATACAGCAAAGGCAACACAACAATGGCTAAGCTTATTTCAAGGCTTATTTGTAATTATTGTCCGGGAATTCTTATTGAAAGGCAAAGCAGATATTTAGGTTTTAAATATAAAATCCAAAAAATGTAAGTATAATAAATTACAAACCCTGAATAGGAATGTCCTATAATTTTACTTTTAAATTACATTTAACCGAGCATTTAACCAAATGCGAATCATTGAGTTTATTTGTTCATATTTCTATGCATCAGGTCTCCAATAAAATATATCATTTAACAGCATTGATTTGATTTTAAAGTAGTAAATATATATTTTTTCTTCGTATTTTGTGTAAAAAGCGGCGTTAGGCAAAGTTGCCTCCTATCCAGGGGCGTGCAGTCCATGGAAGCAAGGGAAGCAGTGCTTCCCCAAAAAAATTACAAAACATCTTCTAAAATGTAATTTTTTAAATAGGAAACAATTACTTTAGTTTATATTAAAAATGCTAAAATATTATCTTAATTATCAAGCCCATAATAAATGCGGCCTTGACTCTGATCGGCCACAATAAAAAAATCGAATAGAACCTATGCGGGCCGCTAGCTTCTCTGCAGCCAAGTCCTGTATGCTTGATTTTCTGTGAATCGAGTCAGAGGTTATTGAACTTTCCACCAGCTGTTTGCAATTTTTGCATTTCAGTCGCGTGCTTTAATTGGGGGTGGAAACTATCGTTGGAGTGTTGTGTGTGAATTTGTGGTGTGTGTCTTAATAATAAAGGGATTTTCAACATTAAACTTTGATAAGCTTCAAATAATTTCCAAAGGAAGGGCAAAACCGCCTTTGACAAATTTAACCGCAAAAATGAAAAACTTTATTAGACATTTTTATCCGGAAAAATAATACGAACAATTTAAATGGCTAACAGGGTGTGAACATATAAGTAAATTATTTTGTTGGCCATGTTTACTTTTTGAAAATGAAAAAGGTCTCTGGAATAAAACTGTTTTTTCCGATTTAAATAATTTCCATAAAGCTGTAAAAAGACACATTATGTCCAAAGCGCATTTGCAGGCCGTGATAAAATAAAAACTCTTCGGCAAAACCAGAATTGAACACGCCCTTAGTAAACAGTTGGAAATTAGTCACCGCCAACACAATGAACTAGTCGAAAATAAATAAGCAAATATTAAGAAGCCTTATGGATGTTGTTTGTTTTCTCGGAAAGCATGAATTGGGATTTAGAGGTCATGACGGAACAAAGGTTTCTTCAAATAGAGAAAATTTTCAAGATTTACTTAGTTTAATGGTTACATATGATGATTGCTTAAAAAATCATTTAGAGCAGTCTAGCGTTTTTCGCAGAACGTCGATTCGAATCCAGAATGATTTAATTTCCGCTGTTATTATTCTACAAAGAATTAAGCAGGAGATTGGCGAGGCGCGGTTTATTGCTATTGCTCTGGACGAAACAACTGATATCACTAATTTTAGCCAATTATCTATAATAATACGCTACGATAAAACAGACGGAAGTATTCAAGAGCGATTTTTAGATTTTAAGAATGTGTCCGAAAATCGTACAGCAGATGCATTATATACCGTAGTTTATAACGTTACTAAAGAAATTAATGGACAGAAAAAATAGGGGACCTGCAAGCTAAAGTTCGAGAAACTCTCCCAAGTGCTGTGTTTGTCCATTGTTTTGCTCATAAATTAAATTTAGTTTTATCTCAGTCCATCAATCACATTATCAACTTCTCCAAAATATGTCTGAGCATCGAGGTTTTTATGATGACGTCATTGACGAATTTGCAAAAAATGATCGTAGAATCGAATTACATTACAAATAGGTAAGTTTCTAAAAATTGCTTCCCTTTCTTAAAATTTCACCGCACACCCCTGCTCCTATCTCTAGATGTCAGTCATACGGGGAACCGTTCTCGAAAAGTTTTAAGATGTCGAAAGATTTATTTACAGCCATGGAATATAAAAAACAGGTAGAATGAGTTTGAAATTAAAAACTCAACATGGAAATAAATTGAGCCCTCCCGCTTTACAGAATACAATATATTTATTCCTATTATATTATTATCCTATAGGCTGAATATTTCTTAATTTTTTAACCTTAAAAAATATTCGAGGAGTAAACCGCTGATTGAATCTGGTGTAGAACCTTTAAGAAGTTTTGTGTAATCTCTAAAATCCAGGGTGAAATCTGTGTAATCTTTGTGAAGTACATTTTTAATCCGTGAAATCTGTTTGATTAAAATGTTGCCAAATAGTAAGGTAAACAGAAAAAAAATTAGAACAACTATCTTATACTGGCATAAAAGGGTTAATAAAAAGAATTAAAATATTACATTTACACATTCTGTGTTAAAGTTAAGTGAGTATATATGAAGTACCTGGCTTTAAGAGAGTTGAGAAAAGAGTACACTCGATTGAATAATGTGATTTATATTGATTGTTGACGTGACAATACAATTTGGCATATTCGTGTATAAAAAATGCAAGATAGCGGCCCCAATATGGCGGACAAGTATTGTTATTTGTAGTTCGATTCGACCGATGATTCGACTGGTGGTCGGTATTTGGCGTACTTAAGAGAGCAAGTTATAAATTAGTTGATATTTATTATAAATGCATAATGAACTCACCAACATGGCCGACGAATTTTCTCATTTATTCAGATTCGACTTAAAATCGGTATCTGAGGCTATTGAAAAATTATCAACGTTTAGTCAAAATTTAACAATTCAAAAATAGCGACGCCATTATAGCGGACAAATCTTGATATTTGGACAAATTCGATTAAAAATCGGTATCGGGGGCATTTAAAATTGCAAATTATATATATTTGTGTAGTCTGTGTATTTCGAGGTGTATTTAATGTTAAATCTGTGTAATCCTTATGAAATCCTTTTAATCGAACGTTTATTTTTATAATCCTGCAATTCTGTTTAATGTAGTGTACCATAATTAGTCAGTGGTTTACCCTCGAAAATATCTATATCAAAACTGTATTACAAAACCGGGTCATATAAAAAGTCATATAAATATAAGTAGAATAGAAATTCCTGGTAAATTATCTGCAGGACGTTATTTAAAAATAGGCTCTTTGTTAAGATAATGCAAATATGTAAAACGACTATAGTAATCTATGTTATAAGTCCGATAGGTGACTTATTTACAGTAAGGAATAAAGTTGTGTGACTATTAAATTATAGTCCTATTAAAATTCATATAAAAAGCTGAAAAAAATAAAATCGAGAATTCCTTGCAAATTTTCTGATGGTTCGAATTGAAAAAAACTGTTTCTAAATATAATCCGTAAAGACCACTAAAACTCTGAGTAGAAAAAAATCGAAACCTGTAAGATTTTTACATTATGAAAGAAAATTGGGGAAAATTGTTATTCATAACAAGAAAATCGTTAAAGTGGTTAAAAGTGAACTGAACTTTAATTAGTTATGTATTGTATATTTAAAAGTTTTGCAATAACATAATAATTTCAGTAATCCCTTATAAATAAAAAAGAATAGGTATCTCTCAGGGAATCTCGAAATTAAAAAACTCCCCACAAATCCATCCAAACATTTCATGGATCCCTATCTAAATAAAGTACAAACCCACGAAAAACTATGTTCTTATTTTTGCTAAAACAAGCCTTTCAGAAGCAAATTGCTGAAAACCATTACACATATATAATATAGTGGTGTCAAAGGAAGACAAGTCCTTACCTAGAACACTACAGGTACTTAACCCGGTAATGAAATAAAATGGGAAAGCCGACTTCACATATGTTTACAGGCGAATGGAACCATTTTTAACTCGATTTTTAAGTACGAACACCGAGCACTTAAGGAAAAGAAAATATGTAATATATATTGTCTAAAAAGGGCAGAAATTTAAAACCTGGTGTTATTTGCTCAGTTATCTGAATAGAAGAAAAAATATAAGAAAGAATTTCATTACTGATGTGAATTCAACTAAAATTAGCTAGCAAACTTGAAAACTAAATTATAATCATATGCAAAAAAGATTAAAAATAGTCTTAAATACTAAGTATTGGTAAAGGTAAAACCTAACATGAACATCAGAGTGAAAATCATCATTACATTACACCAGTGCAGAATATATGGTGGGATCTGTAGGAAAGACGCAGATCTCTCGCCATATGACGAAGCTCAAGTGAGAAAAGCTTTCTTGTTACATTTGTATCACCGATCAGGCAAAAAGCTGTTGTTTGAATGAATGCTAAGGGCTAAAGAAGATGTCTTGGGAGAGGCTGCTGCTAATATATGGAAGCAATATTATAATTTGTGATGTTTAAAAGCTTTACAAGTTATCAGGAAGAATGTATCTTCAAGTTCGAAAAAGAAACCCAGTTAGGTTATAGCAAAGAAGGGTATACATTACGAGAAAGGGTATAATCTTGTTTGCTTAATAGGCTAGGTTATAATGATCGTTAAAGTCAACAATTTACTTATACATTTGAATGAATTTAGTTATACATTTTAGTGCTCTGAGAATAATTTATGATATAGTAAACATGATTACATTTTAGTGGCGTTGAACTGGTTAAGGGTTTTTGCTCCTCATTCTACAGTTTTTGAAGGATTTTTTTTAAAATTTTCTGAAATCGTCAATTTCAGTGCAGACAGTTCGGGAAATTGTATATTGTAGTGGTCTACGTTATCGTCTAATATTTTTGATTGAAAAAAGCAGGTTATAGTATGAAAGAGGAATACGATAAATGCAAGCGCTAAACTCTCTAGGACCTTGAGTTTATTTCACAAAAAAGAACAGCAAAATGACCGTTAGTACGTCTCTACAGAAATAATTGCACTTAAAAGGAAACTGCGAAGGAAACTGACAGGATATGGGGTGAGGGAAATCAAATGAAATTTTGCGGCCAAGTGTTTTGAAAGAAGTTTGTAAAGATGAAAATAATTTCATATTAGGAAGTATAGAGTGGAAAGGAGCTATTGCAAAAGTTTTGATTATTTGATTTTGGCAATAGATCAGAAGAAGTGACCTCGGGAGTGACTACCATTTTGGCAAGAAATATATTCGGTTTTTATGCGTGTACTGAAAGCATCAAGTTCTTGAAAATAATGGTAATGTAAGGACTATGTGTTTTATTAATAGTCTCTCGATATTTAGGAAAGTGAATCTTAAGAAAATTATTATGGAGAACAATTTTTTCTCTCTGGCATTGTCCCAGGATATTGGAAATCGAAGCTTATGGCCCAAGTTGTGGCTTAGAGGTTTAGAAATTCCCGTCGAAACGTCGTTTTAGACTTTCGCTAAACTTATCAAAAAAATAAAATATAAAATGGATTTCTGGCGTTTCCAACTGACCATATAAGTATACTAGAGAGAAGTCATAGATATATTTGTTTATTACTTATCTCAAATAATATCATGGTAAAGGAAAAATTATGATACAGCGATTGATTGAAAAATATAGGTAAGTAGACACTTTGCAAAGCAAAGCCTTGCAAGATTATTCTGTGTATTATCTTTTTTATTTTAAATAATTATTTAATCATTACATTTAATTTTATTTGCGGACGCTTCAGCTCTTAAATCTGTTTAAAAAAATACTATTAAAAATAGTTTTTTTTTCTTATATAGGATTGTGATTTTTTTATCTATCTTTTGTTTATCCCGTCTAAAATTTTTACTAAGAATAAATAATTTTAAATAATATTAGTATTTTTGTACCTTAAACGAATACATCCACAGTAATGTTAAGCAATGCCTGGATTGCAAAGCGGTATGTATGGGTATTATATTAATTTGAGCAATGTTACGCAAATAATTTTCCGCAATATTGCAACTGGTGTACAAAATCTCTTGCTGAGATTTACATTCGAGTTTGGCATTCGGAAATCCTAATAATATGATGGATAAAAAACTAGTATTCTGTCTAGTTAATTGCTGTGTTCATTAAAATTTTACAAAAATGTGATAATTAATGCTTATAATAATATAATAAATTCGAAATTAAGGTTGAATTAATTATTAAGAAACTATTTCGACTCGGATTTTGCAGTTAAATATAAACAAGTTATGTTTACTGTAAGATTAATAATTTATAAATTGTTTTATCACAAATTCATAAAAAGTTTAAGCTTTCGAATAGTACGTAACACAAAAAATATAATTTTAACGCAGGCTATATTTTCTGTCATAGTAAGTATCGCGGTAAGTATACATTATATTTTGTTTCAATTGTAATTAATAAAATGTAACAACAAATAACTCAGGACTTATTCAGTAATAAACAAAAATAAAGTTAGATGTGAAAGTACATACCTTACAGAAACATACGTACATATTACTTATGCATTCTTCTAGACATTCCGAAAATAATTTTAATTATTATTTATCTAAAGACCATTTCTCATAAAATATGTCTTTAAATAATTAAATATTAAACCTTGCAAACTTGATCCCTATCTAAATAAAGAACAAAACCCACAAAAAAATATGTTCTAATTCTTGCTAAACTGAAGTTTTAGAAATAAACTACTAAAAACCATTACACATGTACAATCGAATATACAATGTAGTGGTGTTAAAGGAAGAAAAGTCCTTACTTCGAACGCTACAGGTACTTAACCGGTAATGAAATAAAATGATAAAGCAAACCTCAAGTATGTTTACAGGCGAATGGAACCATCTTTAATACGAACACCCATCACTTAAGGAAAGAAAAATATTTAAAAGATATTGTCTAGAAACGGGAGAAATTTAAAACCTGGTGTTATTTTCTTTGTTATGTGAGTAAACGAAAAAACGAGCGAAAAAATATACCTAAGTATTTTAATTTGGAAACACACTGTTAACAGACGAATCAATTTAAGTAAGTTTTCCGATTGGCAGATAACTCCGAAATATTTGTACCCGGACTTACAAGTCTTGTGAATTATAAGTGACTAAGGAATCGATTACAAGTTTTTTAGGAACTTTTGAATGAATTATAAGTCTTGTATGTAATTTATGAATTACAAATCTTAAGTGACTTGTAAATGAATTAAAGGTTTTTTTAACAGATTTTAGGTGAATCTGAAGTCTTTAATATGACTTAGAGTAACTCTCACATATCCCTATTATTATTTTAGATGTTAAACGCAAATTGTTCGTTTCCAATTTTAATTTGTAAAAGTAAATCTCAAATTATTTAAAAAAACTCGGAAGAATTTGGTGACGTTAAAATCCTCTCTATGAATATCATCTGTCTTTTTGGAACTTTTAAGTCTTTTGACGGACTGAAAAATATAGTTAAGTAGAAAATTTCGTTAACTCCTTGTGTTAAGTACCTTTGACGCCTGAGGTTATCATGCACCGCCTTACAAGATTACTTTGTGTATTAATCATACTTTTTATTTTAAATAATTATTTAATTATTACTCTTAGTTTTATTTGCGGATGCTTCACCTGTTAAATTTGTTCAAAAATATACCATTAAAAATAGGTTTTTTTTTCTTATATGTGATTGTGATTTTTTTTATCTGCCTTTTGATTATAACGGCTAAAATTTCCAGTAAGAATAAATCATTTAAAATAATATTAGCATTTTTGCATTTTAAAAACGTATAATAAATATAAATGTATAAGCATTATATTAATGGGAGCAATGCTATGTAAATAACTTTCCGCATTCAGAAATCCTAATAATATGAGGGATAAAAGACTAGTATTTCGTCTAGTTAATTGCGGTGATCATTGAAATTTTACAAAAATGTGGTAATTAATGCTTATAATAATATAATGATTTCGAAATTAAAGTTGAATTAATGATTAAGAAACTATTTCGAACAGGATTTTGCAGTTAAATATAAACAAGTTATGTTTACTAATATATTTTACAAATACTATTAATTATCAAACTCTAAGAATAATAAATTATAAATTGTTTTATCATAAATTCATAAAAAGTTTAAGCTTTCGAATAGTAAGTATAAATTATATTTTATTTCAATTGTAATCAATAGTACGTAACAACAAATAACTTTAAGGGTTTAGTAAGAAATGGTTCACTTATAAACAAAAATAAAGTTAGATATGAAAGTACATAACCTACAGAAACATAGCATATTACTTATGCACTCTTCTAGAATTCCGAAAATAATTTTAATTATTGTTTATCTAAAGATCCATTCCCATAAAACATGTCTTTAAGTAATTAAATATTAAACCTTGCAAACTCGTTTTCCCACTCTCTTATTAAATTCTGGTTGTATAAATGATAAACAACATAAATATTACAGCTCTCCAAAAAAATATTTTCAACTTTATTATTAACCGCAATCCTACATAAAAATGCATGATTAACATACATTAGCATGCCGGCCGGCTTTTGTATTACGTTATAATAAACAACTTGTAGCTAGCATAATACAGATAAAATCCTACAATAATCCACATTTCTCAATTACAAAATTAAGGAGTCTAGTAAATAAGAAAAAACATTTTGCAGAAAAAAACTTTTGAATTTAGTTTAAATCAGGGTTTAAATGTTGAGTGAGATAGATTAAAAATATAAAGTACCTATATTGTGGATAATCCTACTCAAAATCTGTATCTACAGGCATGGGTTATATACAAAGTTACCCATAGATACACAACTGCATAAAAGTTATTTCTGAATTTTGAAGAATTAGTTATGCACGTATGACATGTTCGCTAACAGTCAATCATAATAAACGTATCTAGTCCATAAATACAGACAAGTCAACTAGGTAACTACATAGGTATTTAATACGAAGGACTTAAGTATTTCGTATACTCTGACTAATATAGTTGTTGCTGCCTAGCCCCTCTTCTTAAAACATTTATATACTTATGCTAACAAAAACAAGATGCCATTGTATAAAGTAAAATGTCAGAAAATATTTCCTGGAATATGGAAGGAAGTTTTTGGTATTAATGGGGATTTTTTTATCTATAAAACGGTGTTCAAATAAATTCTAATGATCGACTTTTTTTAATTAAAACATCGGCATTAAATGTTTCGTATATGTTAGGAAACTTCCATATTTAATCTCTTTTGACAAATATTAGAAAAAAATAACTTCCGCTAAAGAAACATACTACAGCCTAAAACATTTCCTCCTACCAAAAAACACATAAATAAACACAATTTAAGGCATATCATTTTATTATCTAGTTAAATTTGTTGTTAATGAACCATTTCTGAGTGAAAAATGCAAAATCCCGCTATCTTTCTCCGGTAACCTTGAACTTGAAGCACTAACCCTGACAGTATCACGAAGATCATCAAGGGCGATAGCCATGGGATCCTCTCCAGGGTTAGTTCCAATTCGTTGCTGAACCCTGAGACACTCTCCCGAGGGCACACAACACCTGGTATAACCAGGTCCTTCGAGACCTACAACGTTGTCCATCCCGGTGGCTCGGCGCGGGGCCATGAGCGTGGGCGCGATACACAAGGACCTTGACGCGAACGTGTTGCCTATTAAACGCGAGTTGCTATCAGGCCTCCTCGAAGCCTACTGCTTTAATGCGGTGCGTAAAGCCGCGTGGCCACCGGGAACGAGAAAGCGAAAGGAGGGGGTCACTTTCAGTTTCGCGGCGCCGAGACGTGCGCTGCTTTTCACTCTCGGAGGCCCTGACCGGGGCGAAAGCGCCGCGATGCTGCCACTGCAACAACCCTCAAAATTCGAGGTTGCAGCAGAGGTTACCAATCCTGGCTCTGGCGTTTAATATTCGAATCCAACTAATCAAGAGTACTTATCGGACTATTTTGAAGCAAGTGAGTTATAGAAGTAAACAGATTTTTCATAAAGTAAGATTCTTAAGAACTCGGTCGTAGTGTATGATACTGACAAAATTATATTTTTGGGCCTCTTTCAAGTTTTTTTTTAGAGTCTCTTAAGCACAAGCACGATAAGTACGACAAAGCAAAAAAATATTTTTGCAGGTTTTTAACAAACACAAAACTGTTTATTCTTCCTACCTTCTCATCAAAGAAAGGGCAGAGTGCACCGAGCTAACCCGTTTGTAAAGACCGAATGTCTTTGACGTAATACGTCACCCTAACGTAGGGTTACCATCCGTCCGGACTTCCGTCCGGATTTTGTCCGGATTTTTAATTTGTCTGGATTTTTGACGATGTGGAAAAATGTTGAATGAAAAATAGTTAAAAAGCTTCATGATTACGGATTCTAAGTATATTTTTAGAGTATTAGTTTCACGTTGAATGCAATTATGGAGTATGTGCGCTGGGATTTTTAATTTAGACCATACATACTGGCCAGATAAACAGTTGACGCCACCAAAGTCGACATTGGCATTATCGCCAGTGAAAGACTCATTTCTTCCTTCTTTCAAAACAGGCTTGCATAATGTCTGTGAATGTGCATAAGCGCTTATTAATTGAAGCAATTTCGGACGAGTTCCTCTGACTGTTATCACAGTAGAACGTGCAGTGCGAGTGGGATTTATTATTTCCTATTGTGACTAAAATGTCCGGACTTTTTTTGAAATGTCCGGCTTTTTGTCAAGGCTTTATATATATATATATATATATATATATATATATATATATATATATATATATAAGCATTAAAATAATGGAATATTTTGTATACTTACATACTATATTTGATGTTTCAATAATTTTGTCGAGAGTTTCATTACGATGTTGATTGAAATATATGACTTAATAAAAAGAGTTTCAACTAGATTTCATAATTTCGTAAAAATGACAGTTCAACAAATCATAAACAAAGAGGTTAAGTCACTTCAGAATATGTCCTGATATTTTTGAGTGGTTAATGGGCAGAATAAGAGACGATCTGGATTACCACCAAGTAATTTTTTTAAATATTTGAGTCACGAACGCCCCAAATCGTTTGAAATATTTCAATGACATTTGATTGTGACGTCATAACTTTAAAACGCATTTATATGGGTGTACACTCGGAGTTGTGATACTCACCCCTAGATACAGGGCATTCTGGGTTTCAGTAGATTGTTCTAATTTGTTTATATATTATTTACAACCTCTCAACTATTATTAAAAAAGAAAAATTTAATTTCCCACGTTATCTCGAGCAATTTTTACATAATTATTGTATCTCTATTTTATAAAAGACTCCCATAAGTCTTATAATTTTTAAAATAAATTGCCTAACTCTATTATTTCATAAACCATCTATCATTTATATAATTACAAGTAGTCCTTTCAAAATGAGCCTACAGGGAGGCCTAATAAGATGGCACTGACCGAAAGAAAATTTATTAAAATTGACATTACAATCCAACTCCGCGAAAGAATAACCCCTGTTAGGCAGTCTTTTTCTTCCCTACATACATCGTACTACAGATAAAATAGAATCACTTCAAAATACACATAAAAAGATTGGACAATGCTGCGATCCCCGCAAATATTGAAACCTTTCAAGCAGAAGGAGTATAAAATTCCTTGCTCCTGTGGAGAAGTGTATGTGGGAGAAACAGAACGTTCAATGTCAGCTAGATTTGAGGAACATGAACAATGTATTAAAAAGAGACAAATTGTTTAATCTGCTGTACCTCAACACGTGAAAAATAACGAATATTGTATTCTATTTAATGAATTATATTGTGTTTTCCGTTGACGACATCTCACTCTACCCTTAAAATTTTACAAGGTGAAAAGTTTATATGTGCTTCCTGCCTAGCATAACTCAGCCACTCTAGTTGCTCCCACCTTTGTATATATAAGATGTCTATAAAATAGGTTCATCCCTTTGATTTTTCGCGATAATTTAACCAAATTTTTAATTAATTGGTTAAATCGGAAGTAACTATATTCTTGTTTTAACAAGTATATTTTCCTATAACTGGGTCTGAAATACCTACTCATTGTTTACATTGCTCCTTGTGGAGTCTTGGCGTATCCTGGAAATAAACTAATTTAATATGATTCTAAAGTTTTAAGACTAGGAAACTCATAATTTAGATTTGGGATTCACTCAAGTTCATTATTTTGTAAAGGGAGACTCTGACCTAGGGTTGTCAACCGTCCTCCAGCCGGGAGGATAGTCCTTCTTTGAGCTAATATATCCTCCATCCTCCACAGCTACTCTGGAGGACAGTATTTGTCCTCCTTAACGTTCCGAGATTTTGAATTTCATATAATTCAACCAAATCAAAATTAAAAGTAATGAACATCGATATACTCTTATTCATTTACTTAAAACAACCAAAACAAAACTATTTTATATTTTTTACGATACTCTTAAATAGGTATATAAGTAGAATTTCACTTTTCTTCATAAAAAAAATAATCTTTATAAGAAAAGTTATGTCAAAAAAGGCTTTACCTATTTTTCTATCAAAGTACTTACTTTTTACCTTACTTACATTTAAAGATTTATCTTGTTTTTTTTTAAATTTCTATTAGTCCAGGAAAGGAATGAAAGCTATTTTTTAACCCTGGCATCAGGGAAATTGAGAAGCATGCCGTTTTTAAAAGCTCTTTTGAACTAGTCAGAGTTTACATTGCTAGGCCCTTAACAACTTAAAAAAAAAAAAAAGATGCAAACATTTTTTTTGCCAAAATATACTAGATCAATTATGCAAAAAACAATGATGCTGACCATATAAACAATGCTCATGATAATTGTGTGCCTAGATACGATAGTCTCTGAGACAAAATCGATTGAAATCTATATTTTTTTTTAATTTCTTCCACTGACATCTTCTATCAAATTAAAAATATGTTATAAAGTTGATTTCTTGTCTCCACAATTATCATCATAATGAATAACAAAATCGTGAATTCGTTTTTGATTTCATATATAAAATAATCCTAGAGAAAAAAGGGAGCAATTTAATAGAAAAACGCCGAATTTGGATATTTAAGTTTCTCAAAATTTGAACCCTAAGAAAAAATGGAAAACTTATTGAATTAAAAAGTATAGATTTTAAGCTTTCTAAGGCATGTAAATGTGAATCGATATCATAATTTTTGCTGATCTAATGAAAACTGTACATTATCAGATTTACGAAAAATCTGGCAAAGTCTAAAAAGCAAGTAATGATTGACCACCTAAACAAAACTAGGCTTTTAATCCAATACTGTTGTTTTAGGACCTGTAAGCAAGATCATATCTGACGGACTTAGTGAATAAACAATTAATATAAGCAATTAAAAAATAATTTCCTAAATCTGCAAAACCGTAAAAATATTAAGTAATAAAATTTAAATTTGTTTTTAGAAAGTTTACAGATAAAAAACTAATTATCACATATATTTTTGGGATTCCCTCTTCTAAGTTCATTTTTTAAACATATATAATATTTTTTTCTTTTTGTTTATTGTAAATTTAGTTTGTGCCTTCCCAGTTTTCAGATTTTTCTCTTGATATTGCAGTGGTAGAGGTTTAACTATAGTTTGCCATCAACTTATTTTAGAAACTATATCATCCGGAAAAAAGCAGACGCGGGACCATTGAGTCACTGGCACTGTGGTACATTTTCGTTGATCGGAATTGAGCTGACAACCTGAAATTTATACTGATAATGCGAAATAGCACAATTTCAATGTTCGAATGGGTCAAAAAGACTTTACATTTACACTAAGATAACAATTTTGTCAATGTAAAACCGAGTTTTTTCCTTTTCTGATAATTTTATTATTTTTTTAAGTTTGTAAAAATAACATATCTGAAATTGTGTAAAAAGGTTTGGACTAGAAAATCAGCTGGGGGTATACTTTTCTAACATTTTTTTTATTTCTACCAAAATGCTTTCATCCACATGAAGTCAACGGGGTACGTAGTTTTTAGCTATGCCGCGATCAGAACGACAGACAGATCGACAGAATTGAGAAAACATGTTTTTCGGCATCTAGGGACATCTACAATCAAGGGAAGTAAAACAATAGTTAATGTGTCAGATAAATATATGGCATTCTTTTGAATGCGAAACTATATTATATGATCTGCTTTTGTCCTCCTTTGGACTTCTCCAGAGTTGGAACCCTGCTCTGACCTGTGAATAACATGTAATAGATATTGTTTCACTATTATTTGGAGTAAGTTAATATTTTATCGTCGTCTGATCTCTGACATTGGGTTAGCGTTCAAGCACTTCAGTCACATCATGCATATCAACAGGTTCACGAAACCTGTTAATTAAAGCAAATTCTATTTTTAAAAAGTTGTAGAGACGCACGCAGTGTAGCATCATGTCCTTAAAAATTTTGAGTATTGACATCTCTTAGTTCCACTATTCACCGTGTTTTTACAATTATTTTAATCCCTTTTGCTTCTTCTGTGCCATTTTTTATTGTGACATCAAAAAACAAGAAAACAGTTTTTATGCGATCATTCGAAATTATTTGAGTAAGTGATGTATGTTTTTTTACATCTTTGAACAGACCCATAGTAGTATTGACAGTAGTTATTCACCTTGTTTCAAAAGGCATCTGACTTTTTTGACATGTTTGTTTTAGATAAAATCTATTGACTTTTGGTAACATGGATTTCCACAATATACGATAAGGAGATTTTTGAGGCATACACTTACAAGTGAGTTTTGCCTAAGTGAGGTTTCAGATTTTCCCATTAGAGCTTTAAAAGGACTATCGTATATCATATTTATAAAATGTGTTTCTTGTTGACTTTAACAAGTGAGGAAAATCATATATAATAAAAATGTTTTCCTTATTAAGAAAAACAATATGGTCCACGTCTGTCATTAGATCCCCCACATTTTAACTTTTGTATTGTAACCCGATTCGCTACACCCTTGTCACATATTGTCGCTAAAAGTTTAAGACCAATATTTTGTAAAGATGTATTATTTCTTTAATTAAATAGTATCTTTGCTAAAGAAGTAAACTATCAGCTGTTTCCATTTCTTATGCAAACGATGAACTAAAAACACAAAAGCATGATTTGCGTATTGATTTTGGCGACCAAAGGAACAAGATCAAGATACTCAATAACTTTATCCAATGTTTCACCATAACCTAATAGCTAAACCAAAGCTATTGGATCAAACATTAAAGAATAAGTCTCATCCACCGTTTTTAACCTTGACACTCTTTTTGACAGCTATTTTTTTTAATTTTTTCATTAATTCTAAGTTCAAATAGAATATTTTTTAACATAGATTTCAATGTATTTTTGGATAGCCAAAGAATATTTTTTTTTAATTAATTATAATATTTAGGACCTCTTTTATGTAGGGCTAAAGCAAGAACTTTATCTTGAATTGTTCAAGTAGGTCTGTTCTTTAGAGAATTTTTAAAAGTACTTTCAATAAAAGACACCCTTCCAAGGATCCATTTTTGTTTCTAGTTCTCTGAATATGTCTCTTCTTGAAAGTATGTAAGCCTATTTTAGTTTTATTTTAGATCTATCTAATATTTTTTTTAATTTGCAAATTCTACGCTGCTGAGTTCTATTTAAAGAATATAGTTTTTTCCGAGGTGCTAAATTTTGTTTAATTTATCTAATTTAGAACTGATATTTTTAAGAAATAAGATGTAGCCTAATGCAAGTTGATTTTTTGTTTACGGATAATATATTTGGTAAGTTAATAAAGCTGCAGTCGAGGGAAATGTTTGATTTTTTATAAGGTAAACCCGTACTGCTCAGTTCCAGCCTTTTTTTTAGCTCGAGTCTCAAAAGGGACAATTGAATGGCAGTCTGCACTCGACTCTATTAATATATTGCTAATCACTTTTATTTTAGAGAGACAATCAGAAGAAGTGCAAAGCGTTTTTGTACGTGGAATCGCAAAACTTTGTTAGTCTTAATTTTCTTGTGTTGCAAAAACACTTATCTTCAAAGTGATTTTGACAATGATAGGGTATATTTTGTTATAGGCAAATTCATAATATCTAACCATTTTGTTTGGAATCTATTTCAGAGAACCAAAAAAAAAATTTATTTTTATATTCAGTCTCAATAAGGTTAGTGGAAAATGCTTTCTTGCAATCAGGTACAGAACAACGATATATAAATGTACCTATACCGAACGTAGTAGCACCTCATCAGACTTAACCTAACTAAAATATTTACATTAAAATCATTGACGTCAATGATTTACATGCAACTAATTAATGAACTTGACTTGCTTTTCATATCAGGCACACCTTATCTTTTTCTATCACATAATGAACTAGATTCAAATTACTTCTATAAAATACTCTTTATGTTGATCACATTTGTTTCCACAACTTGCTTGAAATGTTCTTTTCCACAAAATCTTCATACTATATCAATATATAAATTTTTGCCAAACAAAGTAATATGTTTTATGTAGTTCACTGCATCATTTTTGAAATTTTACTTAAGGCTCTGTTGGAAGAGTCCCTGAACTAGATTATTGTAAATATTTCGAAATCTAAACATTTATTTTAATGCTCTTTCCCTAAGTAAAGAGAAAATATATAAATAATAAAAAATAGTTCCTGTTCAGTGTTCTATCAGTGCAGTTCAAATAAGACTTGGTTATAATAATTTCTTAGTCCGGCCACTCCTTTCAGTATTAGGTTTCTTTTTCTATATGACATCAATAAAAAAGGAAGAAATAGATATATAAAAGTGCGTCCTTGTAAAATCGATAATATAGTTCCAAATATACAAACCACAGCGCCATGCATTACAAGAATTTGTTGCCTGCGCGGTGCATTATTTCTTATGATGTAGCTATAAAAATTTTTTGGAGCGATCAATCATGACCCAAAAAAGTACAGCCTGTATGTATTATCAACATTTTATAAACATTAATTACGCCTTATCGTATACCACATTTAAATTGAATATATTTAGGAATGTACGAGGCACAAAAAACCAAAAAGCATTTATATAATTTAAATTCCTTGTATTCTGAAAATGAATCGTTTCCAAATACATGCTTATAAGAACTTTTTTTAATATTTTCGTATATTTAATAGCCACTCCTAATAATGAAACAAAAATTCGAGGAACCCTGTATACATCTACTTTACCATAGGGGGTAGGTATGTAAATAAAAGAAGTAACTTTGGTTGTAAGTCAAACTAAGTGTTAAACTATTTATGACCGAAAGTTTAGATGCTAACCTGTAATCCTATAAGGAATATAACATAAAACAAAGTGATTTTTCTAGAGTTAATTTTAAAACTTATATCTACAACTTTTTTCCCATAGAAATGATTAAGGAATTTCCTCGCTTAATTTCAAAATGTAACAGTGACAATATCAAAACAATGCTTGATTTTACAGAATTTAAATCCGTCTGAAAATTGAAAAAAGCACGTCTACCGTGATGCGGCCCAATACGCCGCTCCTCTCTTTTTGTCAGAGCAATTATCAATGTTATTTGTATTTTTCTAACTCTTTATTTGCTAGTTACCAGATGATTTCTTAAATTTTTTAAACTTTGTAATTTTATCACCCTAATTTTGGCAATAGATCACAGTGTAGGGTTGGCCCCGGGAAATCTTCTTATGAACCCCTACTATAGGGAATAGAATACAAAGTTGAGATCCTTTTGGTGGTAATTAATTTGACATTGGATGAATCGTCTATACAAAGTATTTTCTGTCTTGGATACTAGTTAATTTTCATATGAAATAAAGCCAGTGCAAGAAAATTTTCTTGAAAAAAATTGAGAAAATCGTTTAACTAACTTCTAAATAAAAGCAAAAGTGCGTATCGCCAAGATCTAAAAAATCCCGGCACCGAAGAAAGATAATGTTTTTCCAGCTGTTGGCGATATTCTTTTATTTAATCTTAACTTATTTTTATAACAATTCGCACTAATTGACTTTGTACGAGCCAGACTCCTATACAGGTCAGTTTTTTCTTTTGACGACTTTTTGTGACTTTTAGAAGTTTCCAACACGAGAATGAATATAATCTTGATAATAAGGGAAAAGGGCTTTTTAGTTGGCTTTGGATTAGAAAAGAAGAAAATTGTTTGTACTGCATATGTCTTAAGTTTTCTTGTACCATCCTCCCTTTTCTTTTCTCACATATCTGGTGCAAAATGAACCTAAAAAAAAAGAATTTAAAAAAATACATTTTGCAAAAAGTTATGGTTTTGATACAATTAAGTTAAACCAAATTTTCATATTTCATACCTCACATAATCGTGATGTGTCAGTAGGAAACCATTTATCCCTTTTTCATTCTTATAACCCATTCCTTTCTATAACTATGATCCTTAAGGAGCACCTTCATAGAGAAGCCTTTAAAATGATGAAATGAAAAATATGAGAAAATAGTAAATTCCTTTTTTTTTATTGATTTGAATTTTGAGCATTTGTATTTAATAAAGTATATTATTAAAAAACTGTTAATGAAGCATTGTAGATCTTGTTTAAGTAAGATCCAATAATAAAAAATGCAAAGAATAACTATTAATTTATCTAAACAATTATCCCAAAATTTCAAGCTACATAACATAATTTGAGAAGATATCGCTCTTTCTGAAGTAACTAAGAATTGCAAAGAATATTTATATAATATTTGCAGTTTACATCACATTGTAAATCAATTTAAGTCTATTGTATATAGGGTTACCAGATGCCCTCTTGCCAAGTGACATATCTCTGCAATTTAACCGAATTGGCCCTTTTTTGTATGTGCAAATTATTATTTTAAAAATCATATATTTCTACATCAGGGGTAACATTTTATTAGGGATTCACTATATAAAAGGCAATACTTTTACATAAACAACTCGTTCAGACATTCGTTTCCTCTTTTTTGCCGAGGGAAATCTGGTAACTCTAATTTCATAATTGAAGCGTTCGGCCGAATAACGGTCTATGTTACAAATATTCTAAAATTTAGTTTTAATTGGAATAAGGGTCTATCTAGTCTTTATTATCGACGTGAAAGATTGGTTTGTTGATATACCATTAGATGTAGCTAGTATGCCGCTTTTGGTACCTCCCAACACATGATTTCGAATTGGAACAACGGTCTATGTTACAAAGGTCGGCGTCGTCGGGCGTGGATTGTTTTTGCATTTTACATTATAGTGTGGAACGTCGTTGTGTTGACATCTTTTTATCGTTTGTTTACGTCGTAAAGAGTATTAAATATGGACGGAGACACCACGCTGCGGTTGTCTGCTAGTGATATTAGTAGGCTGAACAAATCAAAAAGAAAAACCAGGCAGATAAACATAAGAAGTTGGAAGGATGTGTCACGCAAAACTCGTAGAGATTCAGGTCTCGAATATACGACAAGGAAGTCAAAAACCGTGGTTTCTGCTAAGACCCCTCCTAGCAATGTAAGTAGCAATAAGGAAAATGTAATTTTTTAAACTTATTTTTTTAAATTTAATGAGAATTTTTATAATAATATCTACTCTATGTTATTAATTTTATTTTCTCTTGTTCAAGGGAAGCATATGTGGCAAATCCTGTAAGCAAATGTGCTCACAAATTAACCTAGATACGAGAAAAGACCTATTCAAAGATTTTTATTCACATTCGTATAATGAGCAGTCAATGTTTTAACTAAATGTATCAGAATGGAGGAGCCGAAAAGACGAAGAGCCGGAAAAACAGACGCTACTTCATTAAAGTTGGGTTCTTTCACGTACTTCATTAATGACAAGAAGGTGTGCAAAAAAACTTTACTTGACACTTTTAAAATCACCCATAGACGAATTCAAACTTTACAAGACAAGCTAAAAGGTGGCATACAAATTCCTATAGATCAGAGAGGGAAGCATCATACTAGACCAACGGCCATTTTGTACGAGAGTAGGAACTTGATAATAGAGCACATCAAGAAATTTCCAAGACAAGAATCGCATTATTCTCGAGGTAAAACACAGAAAGAACATTTAAGTCCTGATCTTAGTTTGTCGAAAATATACCGATGTTTCCAAGCTGAATATCCCAATGTTAATGTGAGTAAAACTTTGTATGACACTGTGTTTAAAGAAATGAATTTGCGTTTTGGTGCTCCTCGATCCGATACGTGCAAGATATGCGATGAATTCTATGTACAACTCCGTGCTGCACAATCAGAAGATGATAGGAAGAAAATACAGATCGAATGTGATTTACATCAAAGTAAAGCGTCTTTAGGATATCAAGAACTTAAAGCGGACATCGTTAAATCTAAAGCAAATAATTCATCCACTGTCGTTCTTTGTGTAGATATGCAGCAGGTACTATTTTGCCCCACTTTGACCCACTCAGATATATTTTATCAAAGGCAACTTAGTTGCTATAATTTTGCTGTTCATAATATGGGAAATAACAGAGCCACAATGCATTTATGGTACGAATGCATTGCGGGAAGAGGCTCTACTGAAATAGCGTCCTGCTTGATTAAATTTGTTACTCTTAATTACAATAAATTAACAGAGGGAGAAGAGCGCAAATTAATCGTTTGGTCCGATCGATGTGTAGGGCAAAATAATAACTGGAGAGTATTGTACATATATTGCTATCTTGCAAAATGTGGATATTTTACTGAGATTCATCAAAAGTTTCTTTCATCAGGTCACAGTTTTTTGCCGTGCGATCGAGATTTTGCCGTTATTGAGAAGGCAAAAAAAACCGCAAATGTTTATGTACCCTCTGACTGGAAATATATTATTGCTGACGCTAAAGTAAATGAATCTTTTCAAATAATCGAAATGTGTCAAAGCGACTTTAAGGACCTTACCACTATTGAAGATCACCTACCGAAAAATAAAAGTTGCTCGAAATTACAAGTAACAAAGTACCATTGGATGAAGTATGACCTTGATGATCCCTACACTATCAACGCTCGAGCCAGCCATAACGTCATAAAACCTTGGGAATCATTTAAAATTTTTAAAGACAACTGGGAAGTTA
This sequence comes from Kuschelorhynchus macadamiae, assembly GCA_030620095.1. Classification (NCBI taxonomy): domain Eukaryota; kingdom Metazoa; phylum Arthropoda; class Insecta; order Coleoptera; family Curculionidae; genus Kuschelorhynchus; species Kuschelorhynchus macadamiae. The sequence goes on along the minus strand of JAUTXW010004847.1, from coordinate 393,730 downwards.
AAATAAAGCCTGAAGACTTGAAACCACTTTATAATGAACTACTGCCCATCACACAAAATAAAAAAAAAGATTTATTGAAAATGATTCCATATATGAAAAGCGAATATGCTGATTTTTATAGATCACTACCACAGCAGTGACTTCAAGTATTTGCAATGATAATTTGTTTTCGTTTATATCGTTTTGTATATTCCATCAATATGTATATCAGTGCTGCATAATAATTATTATAAGCGGATAATATTACATAATAATAAATTATTATTTCAAAGAGCTAGTTGTAGTTTTAATTATTGTGGAATAACGATCTATGTTACATTTCCGCTAATTAAAACTTAATAATAATATTAAGTCCTAACACTGGAACCTGTGGTGGAAGATAGATCAAAATACAAGAGTTCTAACCACACTACTACTAACCAACACAAGTTGTGGTGTAGTGTGGTTAGAACTCTTGTATTTTGATTAATAATAATATGAAAAACATTAGATCGCTTTTTCTCCAAACTTACAAAATGTAACATAGACCGTTATTCGTCCGAACGCTTCAATTTACTTTTAAATAATGGTTTTCAAAAGGGAAGCTTCCACAAACAGGGCTTATAAAAACAGTATTTTTTTAAAAACTTGCTTACCCAAATGTACAATAATTAACTGAGACTCAAACTTCATACATAAATACATAACACTGGTATTTTAAAACTGAAGATATTTCGACACAAGCTATTTAAAAACGCAAAACAAATAAGCAAAATCGGCGGAGCTTATATTCTACTGTCGCCACTGTCCTTGTATAAAGTGACTGTAAGAGAGCAATATATTTCAAAAATTCTACAAAAACTCTCAGAACTAGATATAACTTTCATTTCCTTTTTAGAAAGCTGAGTTAATTTCCTATCACTCTGGTTCTAAATGTATTGTCAAATCACCCTTAATGAGGGTGGGGCAGCTGTTGACTTACGAAAGATTTAAATTGCTATATCTTCTAAACCCCTTATCCGAATTGAATGAACTTAGACTTATTCAAAAGGAAATTTTAAATTGTTTTAGGATGCGGATCGGGTGATACTCCCTAGTTTTTCAGAAATTGGTTAGCTTCAGCTATTTGTAACGACTACGGTTTTTTTTCCAATTTTCTTAAAATTTTTAGATAGAAAGTCATACTTCTCTTAGGCTAGTTACAAATGATATTAAAAGATGACGAAAATTACACAACTATATCATTATTAGTTTTTAAGCTATTGCCAAATAAGTGAATAAATAGGTTTTTTTTTAAGCGAAATGATTAGTATCGGAGTGAAATTAAAATCTTCAGGGGCATCCTCAGACCCTTTCTGTTCAGGAAAAGTGCCTAAAAAATATCAACTGCAAAATTTGACAATTCAGCCAACTGCTTAATATATAGGGGCGGCGCAACTTCGGTATTTTATTACTTTGAGAGTAATATGAGTATTAAGTAAAAGAAGTGTAATCTTTTATTTAAAAATTTTAAGAAAGTTGTAAAAAACTGTAATATTACAAACTGCGCCATCTAACCAATTTCTGAAAATCTAGAGAGTATCACTCGATCTGAATTCTAAAACAGTTTAAAATTCCCTTTTTCATTTAGTTCAGACAAGGCAAAAACATTTTTTTTTATTTTCCTGAATTTTCATCACTTTCTCTGCATGCATCCTTATTTTGATTTCGACTATGCTTGATATTCCTCATGAAACCACTATGTACCTTGACAAAAGTGGTTGAGTTTCGATTCAGCAAAATGCCTCCAAAGTTACCCCAATTTTTTATTTTTCTAAGCGACTTCCCGTGCTCCTATATTGCCCGTTAGTGAACTTGCCCGAGATTTTTGAACGAGAAATCCACTTCGAGAAATTAACCGTCGCGGCTTATATATATATATATATATATATATATATATATATATATATATATATATATATATATATTTAGCACTTTTCCTGAACAGAAAGTGTTTAAGAATGCCCCTGAAGAATGGAGCAAATTTCATACTTTATCGCAACTTAACGGTAAAATTTAGAAAGATTAATAAATTGCTTTGAAGGTTAAGATAATAATTTTTGAAAACAAGAAAGAATAGTCTTGAAACTTCATTTAGTTGAAAAGATATTATATAAAACATATTTCTCTTATTTCCACCCCCTACAGCATTTCAAAAAAGAAAAATCTCTTCTCTTACACCAACGTCACAAAATGACATGCCAAATTTCCGTTTTATCACTCTCACGAACATAGTGATCGATGCATATATTTTATAACATGCATAGATTTTTTTAAAATTGGTGTGCACGGCGAGGGGTGCGCAGATGCCAAAATCTTCTACATCATAATTAATTACTTAGGTATCAAATAGGATTTAAAATATTGCAAAAGGTATATATAGTATATAAGGAGAATTAAAAGTATTTAAAACGTATTAAAAGTATCAAATCTTAATAATATATATAAATATTTCTATTTTTATTCTCGACTTGCCCAAGCCGTCTCGACTCGCGATAACAGTTAATTTTCAGCAGAGAAACTTAAAATTAATAGATGCAATTTTAAATTGTTCTAAAATAGGTTTTCTAGGTTTTTCAGTAACTATTGAAAAAGTTTTAAACTCTCAAATCGAATTATAATGTTATTTGTGCCAAAGAAAACACCAAAACCTATTAACAGCGTTTCATGGAATGCAACAGGTAAAAACGTATATTTTCTATTTAAGTCGGATTTAAGTACGGTGGGAGAAGTAATATTTAGATGTAACCGAATGTTAATACCACAGTCATTAACAAAACGAGTCCTGGAATTAGCTCATGAAGGGTAGAAACTGTACTGAAAAGGCGGTTGCGAGCTCAAGAAAATGAATGAAAAAGAATGTCGGGATTGCTTGTTAGTATCAGAACCCAATAAACCTCCGCCAATGACCAGGCATAAGTGCAGGCAATATCTTGCCCCAGATTTGAAGGACCCCCGGCCAATCAAAGATATGGCACTAGTTATTATTGACTACTACTCTAGATACTAGGATATAGCTGCTTTTGAATTAAATTGTATAGTAGTAAACTGGGACATAATTGTCCATCTGTAACGATTTTATAAGTATTTGTCGAGGTATTTGCATTCCTATTAAAATTATTTTGACTTTCCTTTTATTCTGTTTTTCGGCCAATCAATATGCTTCGCTCGTTTAAATGTTGCAAAAACAAAGAATTTTCCAATTTCTGTTGCATTGTCTGTGGAAATATTTACCATCCTAGCTGTATGGAAAGATTGACCAGCTGCGTCAGGCTTGGTGGATACAGAATATATTGTTCCTCGGAATGTCAAAGTAAAGCTTTAGGCCTAGAGGAGGAAACAAAACAACTAAGAAAAACCATACAGTTATTTGAAGTGGACGTTCAAAACCAAAATAAGTACATCGCAAGATTAAAAAAAAAATCAGTGGACTTCAGTGATTGTGTAAGCGAAGCCGAAGTGAAATATTTGTCTCAATTGACTGAAAAATCGGAATTGCTTAGAAACTTAAATGCCTAAATCATAGTCTTACGTGAGAAGAATGACAAATTGATTTTAGAAGTGGAAGAAAGGGAAAATTTATTCAAGAAGTGTAAACTGGAAATTCAGAAAATGACAGAGATGAATAATAATATAATCATTTCTATTAGGACACTTGCGAAAGACAACGAAACTTACATGCTTGAAATAAATGAAGAAACTCAGGCAGCAGCTGAACAAATTCGACCAAAGTCCCTGCAAATGTATGTCCACCTCTAAACAGCAGTCTTCAATGAGCTCTGGTTTACCAAGCGCGAATGTTTCACCTCCAAGAAGGGACCAGTTACTCTTTACTGGTTCAGTTAATGCCAGAGGCTGTGTTAGTTTGATGAAAAAGATTACAAATAAACGCTTTGACAGTAACACTCAATTATGTGATGGTCTACTATTATCAGATACTGTGACTTAAACCATTAAATTGTCACAAAATTTTACAAAACGTGATTTCATAATATTTTTTATTGGAAAGGAAAATGCCCTCAGAGGAAAAGTATTGGAGACCGAATATTTGAAAATGCTGTTAGATCACTGTACCAAAACTAATTTAATAGTAATAGGTCCAACATTTCACACTTACCGGCCCATATTAAATGATATAATTCAGAAGCAGAATCTCGATCTTAAAATCTACTTGTCTCAGAACAAAATATTCTCTTTTATTCCTGCAACAGCAACGAGTCGTCATGGTATAATTGATTACAGAACAAAGGAACAATTAATGAAGTACATATGGCTCAATTATATGCTCCCGACAGATTGTGTTCAGGACACAATCGAAAGTCAAGATTTAAATGATCATGAAAAGAATTTTCAAAAAATGCAACGACCAAAGAAATAAGACTGTAATTAATTCCAATACCAACAACAAGGAAAATAAAATTGTGATGTTTCATCAAACTGTCAGGGGGCTACGCACAAAGTGCAATGAGATTTCTCTAAATGTTTTGTCCTGTGATTGCGAAATAATCTTGCTGACTGAGACATGGCTTAATAGTGATATCTCCAGCATCGAAGTAATTAATGATGGATATGTAATTTTCCGAAGAGACCGAAAATATGAAGAACTAGAATGTCATCGTGGTGGTGGCGTGTTGATCGCCGTTTCTAGCTCATTTCAGGCATCCATCATTGATACCCCTACCCATCTTCATTACGAAGATGTTTGGGTTCTTATGAGAGTGGGCCAGATAAGTATGGTGCTTGGAGATGTTTATTTCCCACCAAATTCTAAACAAGAACATTATCAATATTTCTGTGACACTTGTGAATCCCTAAAAAACAGGTTTGAAAACTACAAGTTCTTCATTTTTGGAGACTTCAACCTACCATTGGTGAAATGGATCTACGAAGACAATACTTTAGTTCCAAAATCTTTGCCATCTATATCTTCAGAAACTCTTACCACCACAATGAGTTTTCTTGAGCTACAGCAAATGAATTGCGTACACAATCACATGGGTAGAATTCTGGATTTGTTATTTGCTGATGATTCCGTCAATGTGCTCTATTCTACTTCAAATTTTCCCCTTGTAAATGCTGACCCGTATCATCCTGCGATCGAAGTAAAGTATAAACTTCAGTATGTCCCTCCAATAAAAAACAACAATCAAGTAAGTGTGTACGAGTTTCATCGGACTGATTTCTGCAAACTGAATCTCTTTTATGAACAATCTGATTGGTCATTTTTATCATCAGAATCTGACATTAACAAAGTGATTCAACTCTTCTATGAGATATCATTTGAGGTTATCGATAAATATGTTCCCAAAAGGATTGTCTCTGATTGTAAATATCCAAAATGGTTTGACCTTCCCTTAAGAAAACTCATTGGGCAAAAGAATCGTCTTGACAAAAAATACAAAAGGACTGAACAGCAAGTTGATTATTTAGCCTATTATAATTTACGACGAGAGGTTAAACTTCGAACCGATATGTGTTACCTTTCATATATCACACAAACCGAACTACTTATCCCTGAACTTATCCCTAATGCTTTTGCTGCTCACTTTCAGTCGTGCTACTCCAACCACCAAAACATAGATCTTGGTGGGATGGAGCCCATAAGTTCTTCAGGTATGTCACTTTTTTCACATCATTTTACAGAAGCAGAGATCTGTAACAAAATAAAGACCCTCGATTTATCTAAAAGGGCTGGTCCAGATGGTGTCACTAACATTCTTTTGGAGAGATGTAATCAAATATTGTCCAAGCCGCTTTGTAAAATTTTTCAAAACTCCTTTGACCTTGGTTCCTTTCCGGAGAAAGCTGTTTTTTGAAAGGTATCATCGTACTAATTATGGGTTTAATGCATTTGTTGACCGACTAGTATATAATTATAGTCGTCACTTTTCGGCATACGACATGTTCAGCCTTACCTCAATACAATTAAAAACGCAGTTGAATGGATTGATTACGTGATTGTCCTCCTTGTTTTTATATGTTTTGTCTGATACTTGTGTCACCATTCTTTGTTTTGTCTGTTTTTATTATTTGACAATATATATATTTTTAGTCCTATTTTACTCTTAATATTATATTTTTTTTATTCTGCGAATTCGTACCATTTGGAATGTTTAGCATTCCGTAGAGTACGTTTCTGCAAGACCACTTGTCCGATGCGTGCATTGGCTACGTCCTTACATTAAAAAAAAAATTTAAAAAAAATAAAATTTTTAAAAACAACTTCAGCAATGATTATCGACCATCTATCAAAAATATTTACCCGACTCGGTATACCTAAGACGCTGAGAGCCGATAATGGAAGGTAGTTTGTAAGCAAAGAATTTAAACAATTTAGTAAGCACCACAACAATGAGCTTATCCAAACACTCCCCTTAATAGTCACAGGCAAATGGGGAAGTGGATAACATGAATAAGTCCATTCTCAAACGTTTACGAATTTTTTACACAAACAAACAATACTATCAGACATAAATACAAAAATGGATTCATTCTAATGTATAATGTTACTCTACATGGTGCAACAGGAAAATCTCATCTAAGCTACTATTCGGGAGAAAGATTAGAGATAAAATTCCATCTATAAATGATCTTATCAGCATCAATGAAGTACAGCGATATTCTAAATAAGAAAAAGCGAAAAGACAGGTAAGATAGAGCTATAGGGACAAGAGATAGCACCTTACAGCCAGGAGATAAAGTTATAACACAAAACTTGACAACTTTGATCAAACTGGAGAGCCTTTTTCTAAATTAAGAGTACGAAGTAATTGAGAGAAATGGTAATGAGGTTACCCTTGAGAAAGATGGAAAAACATTTAAGCGACACACAACACATTTAAAAAAATACCTATTCAAAAGCCTAATCAATCATTTTCGCCATACCACCAGAGGATGTCACCGTGGGCCTGCCTTTCTCTGAAGAGCAGAGTCAGGAACCGGAAGTTACCTATTGCCTCGAACCAAAGTGACACCACTCCGCTTGAAAAAAAAGGAGGGATTGTGGAAACCGATGTCGGAAGAAGATGAGTCAGGCCGGGGCGAGAAGTGATTAAACAACTTGGGCGGTCAGGAGTCTTCGAATGAACAACTCGGCGGTAGCAAGCAGAGAGTATCAATTGTATATGCATTTGTGTTTATGTGTTATCTAAAAGTAATTAATTAATATAGTTACAGTGTGTTTATAGACTATTGTTGTTTTTGTGAGGTACCACATACCTATCTTCTAAGTTTCTAATTTTAAATAGTGCAATAATTATTATGCGAATGCGGAAAAAAGGAGCAAAGGAGCGACGCAAAAAAATGCACAGGACCGCGAATAAGCAGCGCCAACTCCAAATGCTACTAAGTAACCATAATATTTAGAATACATGATAAAATGACTTTGTTAGGGTAAAATGTAAGTTTTTCAGAAAAAGCCCACTTATGATCTTATTACTTTTGATCTGTTTCTGCTACTGCTACAAAAATCTATTTAGTTTACACACGCCACAATATAAACGTTCCTAAAAATATTTCCACAATTTCCTAAATCCCTCTTATATAAGGATACACATAAAATTTCATGCAACTACGGTAACATGTGAAGAATCTGAAATTATGAGTATCGTATTCTTATCTCTTAGCTTTTGACTTTCATAAAGGACAGTAAACAAAAACATCTGCTTCTAAATTTAGTTTCAAGGCCAAGGCCAACACATATAAGCGGTATTATGAGTTGCTCGTTTAATCAATTAATTTTTTTTTATTTTAAATTTCGGCCAAATTGCGTAATAGGTTGTTTGTTTGTTTCTTTTTTTTTTAGACTAAACCTGAATTTAACCGTGGAAATGGGTTCTCCTTAAAATATACTGTGTCTGTCAATATGTAATTTACAATGTAAGGAATACATGTTGATTATATACCAAACTATTTATTAAAGAATGCAATAAACTAATGCCATGTACCTCATCTTCGCTGGCTCTTTTTTTATTAACCAAGGGAGAAAGAGAGAGGTATTATAAAAATATGAAGTTTTATATAGTTTTCGGGGATTCCAATGGCACGAAGTTCAGTTTTACTAATAGTTTTGCAAGAACTTTAAATGCCTCAAGTACCAAAAATACGTCTTTTTCATAGATATTTTTGTTATATGAATCAAAATGATTATACTATACTGGTGACTGAGATATACAGGGTGTTTCATTTAAATTCTAAAAATCAATTTTTCGCAAATTGACGAGAACATAAACAATTTCATAAACAGTAACTTTTTAACTGACTAAATTGTTATTATTAGGAGCTGATAGAAAATCGACGCCCTCATCAGTATAGGCGTCGCGGTATCAAGGAAAAAACAAAACAATTGTTGAAACTTTAAAAGTCTAAATTTTAAATCTACGTCTATTTCTAAGACTTTTTGATTATTTGCATTAAATTTTTTTTCTTGAAAATTAAATAAATTGTTTGCTTCAATATTATGCTGAGCTACAGCACATGCATTTTTGCTATTTCTACAATAACTTTTGTGTAAAATGATGCGATCTTTTAATACTCTTGATGTTTCTCCAATATAAGTTATTTTACATGAAACATGGAATACTATATATTACTCCTGGTTGGAACATGGAATACTATACATTATTCCTGGTTGGAACATGGAATACTATACATTACTCCTGATTTGAGGATGGATCTTTATTTTGTTAAGTATTTGTTTGTCCTACAATTTTAGAGTATCTTGCAACTGCCTTGACATTGGGTTCGTTTTTAAAAACTTATTAATTTAGTTGTTACTTCTTTGATATAAGGTATTGACATATAATAAAAGTGTGTAAAATTGTTGCTCCATTACATTATATTTGGCATCTGTGCTAATAATTAGTTTTTTTAATAATTTATAGAGATAGGAATTTTCTTTTAGAATATTATATAAACCGCTTGCCATAAATAGTGCATCAAGATTTTGTTTGCACATACAGGGCGTGAAATAAAATCCCTCTATTTTTGCAAAAGTTTGTTAACGCCTAAAATTTTTAAAATATTTTTTGTTTTTTTTTTACTTCTGACCAAAATGATCTTTGACAAAATAAAAAAAAGCAATTTCTAGCGATTTTTGATGTTTTCGTTTGTTTGCAACATACATAATTTCTATGAAAATGGTGACATCTTGATACAAGTGGAGCGTTAACAAAACAAATCTTTATCACCTAATTTCTGGTCATTGTTTTGTCATACCGTTACCATTAATAATAAGGGTGTCACAAAAGTTAGCTAAAGTTTACCAAACACTAACTTAATATATTCTATAGAGTTTATTATAATTTATTTTTGGAAATGATGTCAGACGAAAAATAATTACGATATACCAGCTGCTATAAAAATTTTGTAAACTATGAACTTTTTGCCAAAACGTTTTTTAAATTTTTACGCGGTTTTATTAGTCTTGATTAGGGATGGGCGTTTTATCGATAGGTCAGCGAGATATCAAATAACAAAATGCCGATAGGTATCCGATAATATCAATAGGTGGCCTAGAACATCGGTAGTTACGTATAAACGAATTACATATTTACAAGCAAATTTTGCGCTATATGGAAAGTGATAACTATCGATATATCGATAAGTAATCCCTAGTTTTGATAAAGGGTACTAGTTTTTAATTTAAAGAGTTGTACAGGGTGTTATTTAATCAATATCTAAAATGCAGACATAATTTTCCAGCTCATTTTAGCACTAAAAGTTCATTTGAACAAAACTGCTCAAAAGAGTTGCCGTTTTGTAGAATGACATAATCATACAATTTTGTAATTCTATCTAACGCATTCGGAATAAATATTGAATGACATTGTAAAAACTAAGAAATCAAATGTGAAGCTTCACGAACGATAGCGAGTCCCATAAAAGAAATCTGAGACGTAAAGATCTGGTGATCGTGCTGGTCATCTTATCGGTCCATGAGTGCCAATCCGTCTTTCGAGAAAATTATTATCCAAAAAAGGGTGAATAATACGGACCTTGTGAGAAGGTGCTCCATTTTGTTGAAAGTAGATGTCGTTTAATTGATTTAAAGGTACGTTGTCAACATCTTCAAGAATTCCTAAATAGCGATTCGCTGTCATGCCTCTTTCATATATGCGATATACCAGTTTTCTTCTTAAAAACATATGCAACTCTAGAACAAAAACGACCTGGTTGTTTCCGTTCAAAAAAGACATAATGGTTTTGACAATTTCGAATGTTATGGCGGTTGATGATACCAGAACTTTTCGCCTCATGCGGGTACCTATTTAAATAAAACGTAAAAACTAACAACTTAGGACTCACCTATTTAAATATATTTCAGAAGCTTCATTTGCCTTTTCGTTACTTTGAATAAAATAAGCTGACATGTCAATTAAGAAATCAAGGTTCTTTTGATTAGACTGTGTCAAATTGCAATTACTATCCGACGCTTCGCCTTCGATCGCACGAGGCATCTTCAAAGATCTTTACTCTACGAGATCTAAAGTGAAGATCCCTGAAGATGGAAACGTCGGATAGTATTGTCAATTTGACGCGGTCTAAGTTCTAATAATATTCTTCAGCTTTTTTACAGATATATTATTTGCAGCGATGCAAAACATTCAACAAAATATTTTTTTTTAAGTTGATGACTTCAGGTTTACCAAGATTCTTATTAAAAAATACGGAATAAGCCAGAATAAATACAGTATTCAGATGATGTGATTTATTTGCGCTTTCTCGAGAAACCTTTCGTCCAGTTACTGGATTTCCAGTATATATATATATATATATATATATATATATATATATATATATATATATATATATATATATATATATATATATATATATATATATATATATATATATATATATATATATATATATATATATACAGTATCTATCAACCAAATTCCTCGGAAATTTCTTGATATAATTCATGTACAATGTCCTATCTTCAACTGTTTCGGAAATATTAAGTGTTTTCACATTTATTGCAAAAATTATAAAATTATTTGATTACATAAATGAGGAAAATCCACATATTTGTAGTCGACAACCAGCCCCAATGACGATGTTAAACATTAAAAGCAAATAAAATGCGTCCCTATATAGTGATACCAACTCAGATGCTCATGGAAGACGATTTCGATAGGACAACGTATTTTTGTGAACAAATGGTGGCAATGTTAGATAACAATGTGATCCAATTAGAACATGTTTTGTTTTCTGATGAGTGCACCTATACACTTCACGGTCATGCATTACTTATTGGTTTTTGAATGTAGTAGAATTTCTGTAATTAAATAATTTTATTTTTTTATTGTTAATTTTTGCAATAAAACTGAAAACACTTAATTTTTCCAAAACAGTTGAAGTTATAAGTATAAGATTTTGTACATAAAATATGTCTACAATTTTCTAAGAAATCCAAAAATTGAATTATATAAAGGGTGTTGTATTTAAAATAAGAAAGTTGGTATTGGCTAATGTTACAAATGTATAAAAAGTTTTTGTTAAAAAAAATGCGCAACTAAAAATACGATTCGACGTGTCCGAGCGTTTTTTCGAATACGCCCCCATTTATTTATTATCGAATTTATTTCATTTGGCTGATACACACTGTATATATAATGTTCTTGTATAGATAAATAACGGGGATTCGGCCGAAAAATCTACACTACATTTGTTTATTTTGAAGCTTTCGGAATGATTTTAGATTAATTATCGGAAAATTAGATAATTTTTGGAAAATGTATGTTGGCACATACATTAATTAAAATGTATAGACAATTTTGAGTAAATTTCCGGAAATATATTAACTTAAAAAAGGTTGATTTTGGCTACTAAACATGTGACACTGTTTGAAAAGAAATAAACAATTTAAAATCAATTGTTTTGTTATCAAATGCTTATTATAAAAAATCGTAAATTTCCTTTACCCGGAACTTCTTTCGTTATGAACCTTTTTTTTATTAGGATTAGTGAAGTGTTACCCAGTTTAGTTCCGCAACCCGCGTAGTCATTTAATAACATATTTATTCTGTCTTTCGAAACGTGTTTATTGGGCGTCATTTTGTTCCAGTTTCACCATATTAGATTCTTAACAATTTTTACTAATTTATCTCTATATCACAATTAATTTTTACGCTAAGTTTGATATCAATGTAACAAGTAGGTTTTCAGGTTGATCTTTCAAATAAATATTTTATTAAACCGCCATCTTGATACTTGTTCTTTGGGGCAAACTGGATAAGTAATATTATAGAAATAATTTTATTTTGCATTTGACTCATCCGCCATTTTTGTTCCGCCATATTCGATTTTTGCCAAAACGTTAGCATGTCATCCCCTTAATTCTTGACCAAATTGTATAAAAGAGGAAAAGTACCAGTGAGTATTCTTTTTAACTAATTAAAATATAACTTTCATAGTTAGTCGGAAACGTATGACATAACACATTTATAAAAACAAAACAGGTAAAAGATGTTCAACACATTACGTTACTTTAAAAGAGTTGAAAGAAAACTTTGCGTCAAAAACGACGATGGTGGGTGTTTACATTTGAAACAATAATTGATATCCCTAAACACTGTTACTGTAGCAGTGCGAAAGATTATGAAGTTTTTATATATAGTTATTAATAGGTATTTTACTAGCCGTCGATCGATCGAAAGTATATATATTAAAATGTAGGATTATTTTAAAAGTTTGTGGTATATTGCACAGAGTTGTTTTGTATCTGTTTTTGTATTCACCGAGTTAGGATTGTTTTGTATTTAGAGCATTTCGTAGAATTCCTTTTTTATTAGTTTCCGTGAATAAGATTTTCGTGCCTTCGTAATTGAAGGTGTAGTTGTTATCGTCCATATATATCCCATTATAATTACGCTAATGTATTTCATTTTTTTTTCTGTTTTTCTAATTTTTTTCAGCAGATTTTAACCTTTGTATATATATATATATATATATATATATATATATATATATATATATATATATATATATAAAGATTAAAATTTGCTGAAAAAAATTAGGAAAACCGAAAAAAAAATTGAAAAAAAAAAGAAATACATTGGCGTAATTATAATGGGATATATATGGACGAGAACAACTACACCTTCAATTACGAAGACAGGAAAATCTTATTTACGGAAACTAATAAAAAAAGGAATTCTACGAAATGCTCTTCATACAAAAGATATATATATATATATATATATATATATATATATATATATATATATATATATATATATATATATATATATATATATATATATATATATATATATATATATATATTATATATATATAAAGATTAAAATTTGCCGAAAAAAATTAGGAAAACCGAAAAAAAAAAAATGGAAAAAAAAAATACATTGGCGTAATTATAATGGGATATATATGGATGAGAACAACTACACCTTCAGTTACGAAGGCACGAAAATCTTATTTACGGAAACTAATAAGAAGAGGAATTCTACGAAATGCTCTTCATACAAAAGAATATATATATATATATATATATATATATATATATATATATATATATATATATATATATATATATATATAAAGATTAAAATTTGCTGAAAAAAATTAGGAAAACCGAAAAAAAAAAATTGAAAAAAAAAGAAATACATTGGCGTAATTATAATGGGATATATATGGACGAGAACAACTACACCTTCAATTACGAAGACACGAAAATCTTATTTACGGAAACTAATAAAAAAAGGAATTCTACGAAATGCTCTTCATACAAAAGAATATATATATATATATATATATATATATATATATATATATATATATATATATATATATATATATATATATATATATATATATATATATAGTATATATATATATATATATATATATATATATATATATATATAAAGATTAAAATTTGCTGAAAAAAATTAGGAAAACCGAAAAAAAAAATTGAAAAAAAAAGAAATACATTGGCGTAATTATAATGGGATATATATGGACGAGAACAACTACACCTTCAATTACGAAGACACGAAAATCTTATTTACGGAAACTAATAAAAAAAGGAATTCGACGAAATGCTCTACATAAAAAGAATATATATATATATATATATATATATATATATATATATATATATATACGTTCCGCCATCTTGAATAAGTAACACAGTTTTTGGTACTAGTTCAGCCCTGTACCACAATTAGTTATGGCAGACAATTTGAAATCAATCCATTAATTCGTTTTTTCAGGATGAATTTTTAAATACTTTAATATAACGCCATTTTGTTCCGCCATCTTGGATACCAAAATTTTATCAGTTAATTCCAACATAATACTTGATGTTTATACAAAGTTTAATTGGATAAGCAGTTTTTGCATAATATTTTTTTTAACATTTCACTAGGCCGTCATTTTGTTAGGCAATTTTGGATTTTTACCAAAATATTACTAGGTCATACCCATATGAACCTTAATTTTTGATAAAAATCAAAGTCAATCGGCTAAGTATTCTTTAAGTAATGACGCGAACTGACAGACAGTCAAACATACCGACAGAATCCCTATACCAAAATTAGTTAGGACACACAATTTGAAATCAAACCATAAAGCAGTTTTTCGGGCCGAATTTTTAAAAAATTTTATTAAGCCATCATTTTGTTCCACCATCTTGGATTCTTACCAAAATATTACCTGTTAATTCCAATATAATACTTGACCTTTTTTGCATAATTTGAGATAAATTGAATGAGTAGTTTTTTAATAATATTTTTTTAAGGCTTCACTGGGCCGCCATTTTGTTTCGTCATATTGGATTTTTACCAAAATATTACCAGGTCATCCCCAGATAACCCTTAATGTTTGACCAAAATTTGAAGTAAATCGGGTAAGTGATCTTTGAGCTATGCCGCGAACTGACAGACAGACATACAGACAGCAGACAGACGGACTGACGGAATTGATAAAACATATTTTTTGGCATCTAGCGACGCTAAAACGTAAGGATGTGTAAAACCTGAGAAGGTGATTTTTTCACAATTACAAACATTTTATTTGGCCGCCATTTTGTTCGGCCATCTTGAATTAATACCACTATTTTACTAGTTGATCCTTATAACACAAGTAGTTATGGCATACATTTTGAAATCAAACCATTAAGCACTTTTTTCAGGCTGAAATTTTAAATATTTTATTATGCCGCCATTTTGTTCCTCTATCTTGGATTCGTACCAAAATTTTACCACTTCATTTCAATATAATACTTGATGTTTTTGCAAAATTTGAGATAAATTGGAAGAGTAGTTTTTTAATAATAATTTTTTAACACTTCTCTAGATCGCCATTTAGTTTCGCCATATTGGATTTTTTTCAAATTGTTACCAGATCATCCCCATATGACTCTTAATTTTTGACCAAAATTTGAAGTCAATCTTATAAGTAGTTTTTTAGCTACGCCGCGAACAGACAGACAGACTGACGGCATTGGGAAAACATGTTTTTCATAATCTAGGGACCCTAAAACGTGAAGATCTGAAAAAATCTCGGAGAGTGATTTTTTCACGATTACAATACTTCCCTTTTACGAGGGAAGTAAAAACAGAATAAATGGGCAGAAATATGACATAAAAATTAAACAGTTCTAACAAATCATATGGACGAGAACAACCACACCTTCATTATAAAGAAACAAAAATCTTAATTACTAAAAATAGTTCTACTAAATGCTCTATATAAAAAAGAAACTAGAAGGTATCGAAGAATATTTCTGAAATTATTAAAATTAAAGTACAGATAATGAAACATGCAGAACCGTTTAAATTCATATATATGACGTACATGAGAACATTGGAAATCGTAAGAGACACACAGTAGGTTAAATTAGAAAAAAGTTAGTTTCAGATAAATGTAAGGTTTGGGATGATACAAATTAAGGTAATACGTACCAAGAGTTTTCTAAAAAATTGCAAAATGATATTTTATGAAACTTTATTTAAATCAATTTTTTTCAAATAGCTAGTACAAACATAACGAACAGAGATGTAAAACACTTTTATTAAGTTTTTTCCACAATTTGTTGTTATTTAGAAAATCAAACTTAAAAATTGAGACTGTCTGTATTTGACATCGATTTACTTTATAACAACACCTTGTGGACATAAAATAAAAGTTGATTTAAAAAATATACACTTTTACACTTGAGGAAGTAACATTTTTGTAATTTAAGCTACTTTGTATCTCTTCATGCAGTCGGAACTTCCACCCTCAATTTTTTGGACTGCTTTATGATAGTATAGGAGTACTTATAATTTTTTGTTAATAAATGAATAGTAGTGCCAGTTTTAGCATTTTAATTAATGGCAAATTTTGCGTGAATGTAAAGAATAATATAATTTTACTATACATATTCTATTGCTGGCCGTACTTAATTTTGGATCTTAGAAAATCATTCATTCTTCTAAGAGAAGAGAAATTATATGTTCATTTGATAACCTTAAAGACGTTCATTAAAATAAGAAGAAAAATATGTTTTGACCGCCATATTTAAATCTGCTGTAGCTTACCTGACCTTAACAATTATTGTATTCTAAATTTCAATAAAATTAGCAAAAAAACATTATGTTGACAGCTGTACCGCTGTCCGCTATAATTAGTTCTTGAAAACTAACTCATACTATTGTTTACTAAACTAAAGTCCTTAATAATAAAAATGTTAATACAAAAAAAGATTAGTGGTCACACTAGATCCGGTATATGGGTATCTAACCAGTGTCGTAGCTACACCCCCGCCAGCCCCCGTGGTGCGGGGGGGCCCACGAGGTCAGGGGGCCCGACGATAATTGCAAATGAGCTCGAGGGGATTATAAGTATGTATGACCTTTTTTTTAGTCATTATATATTTTCCAGCTATGTTTTGGGGGCTACATTTATTGACAAGTAAAGGACCTTTTTTTGTCATCAATTATTATTTTTTTGTTTTGAGAGGGGGCCCTTTACCAAACACCGCGGAAAGGCCAAAAATTTGGAGCTACGCCACTGTGACCAACAAAAAAAATAATTTCCTGTAGACATTAATTCAGAATTGATTCTTTACCGAAGTACAGGGTGGTGTTAAATATTTTAGGATTGTTTTCAAAAATTCGGAAAATCGAACATTTTACAAGAAACCCTAAAAAAATATTTTTAATGAAAAAAAGTAAAAATGATCTAAACATTATTTAGTTTTTCTGCAACGAAACATTTTTAAACCCACGTTTTTAGCAAATTTTTCTCTTATTTTTTTGTTGGAGAATCACTCCTGAAAGCTTGCCGGGGAGTTTCTGTACGTTTGTTTTGATGCGATTTTATTTATTTTATATTATTTTAAATATTTTCCAGTAATTTGGATGCGTAGGAAAAAAAACATGTTTTTGAGCATATAGCGACCTTGAAATGTGAAGATATTGAAAATTTATTTTTTGTTTGATATGGTTTCTAGCAAAGAGAAGTAATAATGCTTATTTTGCCAGGAGATATTTTATTTTTCAATCACTCTGCTTACATCGCATCGGCGTCAATTTGTGTGGTTATATTGACGGAGAGTTTTGTCAAACTGTCCGACGGTCTTATCTAAGTTTCTGTAAGTTTTACTATTTTAAGTGATCTTTCAAAAGTTTTATAATATACCGAGGCGGAAAATTAGAAAAAAATGGTAAAATACTGTATAGTTTCTAGAGTTAGGTTTGCAGGTAAGTAAAGTAACTTCATTGGTGTGACACGTGTGTAATCCGTGGAGTTAAATTAACTTGTTATGTAAGAAAAGTAAGACAACGAATCATTAACGACCAAACAAATTCACTCCCTTTAAATGCCTATCAATTAAATACACATTGGAGAATATTTAAGTATAATATCTAGCATATACCTAGAAAACATTTTTACTAGGGTGATGCCTCGGGTGATGCATAGTTTCAATTCAGTGTTTTTTTTTTAAATTGTAGTGTATTTTATTTTCTCCTACATTTTAATAAATACAAAGTTTCCGTATCGAACACTTTTAGCGTAAATTTTCTAGCAGGATTTAAATTTGTGACGTATGTTTTACTGTAAGTCTTACTGTCTAGTTTGTAGTTTTCCCAGTGTGAGAAAACTGGCATAACAGTAGAGTATCTATAGTAATATTGAAATATTGTTTTAAAAATGTTATAATTTCTTTTAATTCATTTCCAGTTTTCCGACTTACTCTAAGATAATTGTTTCCGGTTAAACGAAAATTAATGGATAATAGGTATATATTTTTAATAAATGACTCCTGTATAAATATTGGAATTTCCCTAGTTCTTGACTAAGTTTAGCGAAAATCATTTGCCATTTACTCGAGCTGACAAACAATGCACAGGACACAACGCAGTCACCAAATTAATGAGAAAAAGGGGGTTTCTCTAGTCCAAAACGGATAACTTGGGTTTTTAGAAAAACGTTTTTACTATTTATGTTCTTTTTTCTAGTCACAACACCAATGATGTGAAAAGTAATAAATCAGTTTTTGCATAATATATGCACGAGTAAAACGCACTTAACCATTTATAAATTAGTATTATGAAAATTCCGAATAAATAAATCAAAATAACTCGCATCAGATATTATTTTCTTTTTTTAACCTTCTTTTATGCACGCCATTGGAACGATTGCCCTTATTTGTTTACTTTTCTCTAACCTGCGTTAAATTTCTTATACGTATGTTTCACCTACGTACTCTATGTTAGTTGAAAACAATTCAAAGGGGAATAACACTTCATAATCCTTCGCAACCCCTACAATATTGAGCTGTATCAATTATTGTTTCCAATGTAAACGACCCACGAACATCGTTTTTGACAGAAAGTTGTGTTTTAGCTTTATTTAAGCTAGATTTAAATTTTAAAAGCCTAACTTAAGCAGTTTTTTCGGGGTTATTGCATTTTGACATCATAGAAACAATTAAAAATAAAAAAACTAATTTTTGATATAAATTTCATCGTGCATATTATGAGAAGCTTTGATAGTTGAGATTATATGAAGTAATACCAAAAAATACATAGAGAGTTAAGTTTAAAAAAGGCGATTTTTCAAGTAAGTGGCGTCAACCGTGTGTAATCCTCGGAGTTAAATTAACTTGATATGTAAGAAAATTAAGATAAAGAATCAATAATGTCCAAAGAAATACACTCCCTTTTAAATGCCTACCAATTAAATACACATTGGAGAGTATCTTTGTATATACCTAGAAAACATTTTTATTAGGGTGATGCATCCTTCAAATCAATTGTTTTTTAAATTGTAATGTATTTCATTTTCTTCCACAATTTAATATATATTTATTTTATTTATTATATATAGTTATTTTTCTAGCAGGTTTTAAATATGTCACCTATTTTTTTACTATAAGTCTTACTGTCTTAAAATTATAGTTTTTAGATTTCCGAGGGAAATTTATCGGAAGGAAGTCTGGGGTGAGAAAATTGGCATACCAGTAGAATATCTATAGTATTACTAAAAAAAATTGATTCAAAAATGTTATACTTTCTTTTAGTCTCAATAATACTTTTCTATTTTCCATGTCCAGTCTTTCCCCCTTCTTGAAGTTGATCGTCCCGATCAGACATCTTCGGTATCTTGGTTAGGGGCTAGTCGATGGAGGTGCACCACTTTCATTTTTACATGAAGGTCTTCTGAACCGGTATACCAAGTCATTCAGTCGGGTCACCACACGATAAGGGCCTTTCCATGATTCTACAACTTCGGCGAACGTCCCTTAGTTCTTTTTGGATTGTATAACCACACTTTTTCATTGACTGTAAATCCAGTTTAACTTGCTCGTAGATCATAAGGTGACTTCATTCTATCGATTTCTATCTGTAATTTGTTAGTTCAGCTTTATGGATGCCTTTCACCGGTATAATTTCACGGTTGGCGGTTTCCAAGACATATTTTGTTGTATGGATTTTCCACCTTGTATGGATCTATAATGTCTGGCCTTACGATGGTGCGTGTTGAGCCTGTATCTAGTACCATTTCACACTCCCGACCGCATATCTTCCCCATTACTACCAGTCTGGAGCCATTATTCTGCAGCCTGCGATACTTTAACTTTACGCTTGGCAGCACCTAGCCAACTTTTTCCCCTTAAAACTTGGTAATAGGAGTTTTCCTGAATATCCTCATAAATCCCATTGCTGGTACAGCGGCTTTGCACATGTCCCTCTTTACCACATTTTCAACAACGGATGCCTTTCCTTTGTCGGAAAGTGAAAGTTTTATTTTCGTCTTTCTGATGTTTAAGAAAAATCTTTTTTCTTTTCATTTCCTTTAAAATGTTCGAGGTATTTTCATTTGAAGTCACGCATTCTGGAGTGTACTGTAGTCTTCGTAGTTTTTCTTGACTCCTGAATCTTTGTTTAGCCGTTTCAAACTCAAGGGCATATACAAGAGCTTCTGAAATCTTCTCTATTCTAATCATTTTTAAATCCTAGTTGGTATCAGGATCACGAAGGCCTTCAATAAAACTGCTTACTGCCAACTCTTGCTAGCTCTCTTCAGGGTAGGATGGATAAGTCAATTTAATTAGTCGCACAATATTTGCCTCATACTCTTGAAGACTTTCATCATATTTTTGTCTTCGACATTGAAATTGAGTTTTATAAACCTCATTTTGTTTATCTTTGGGTATGTTCCTTAACATATCCATTGCTTCACCACGCAAGGAACAAACCAGTGCTCGTGCTTTTTCGGTTTAATCCCATTTATTTCTAGTTGCGGCAGCTTTAAATTGTCTCAGGTAAGTAACCCACGCCACCTTGCCATTAAACGAAGTTCCTGCATCATATACTCTTGACTTCTCTTCATGTCTTTCATATCGTTGCGCATTGTCATTATCACATTCATTAAGGAATCATGCTTCCATAATTATGACAATTTCTGTATCTTCTGCGTTTAAAAAAACAGTTCTTACTTCTTCCTCTTCAGATTACTCCAACTTCAGACTCAGCTGGATCCTTATCCCACTTCTGTCACCAAATGTTCCGGGTTGGCCGGTAACCAAACACGTAGTTTCTGAATGCACTCATTTTATTCAAAACACAGCTTACAATTAGTACAGGTAAAGTCTGGTTATACCTAACACTCGAAACTAAGGTAACCTAAAACTGTGACTATCTGCTTATTTAAACTTTGAAATCTCAAACTAAACTAAATCAAAAAGTGGCTCCGCGACGCGTTTATATACCCTTTAGAAAAGGACGGAATGATCTAGAAAACTCTAGAACCATCTAAATACCACAGGGTGAAAAAAATTAAGCCTAAGAGAACATTCCAGAATGATTTTTCACACTCTCATAGTCGTTACATGGATAAAAATCAGGGTCTTACTTCATTAAAATAACAAATAGTAAATAAATTCAACTAAAATTTAACAAATCTATAACTAGGGTTAAAAAAAAATGGATATTAACGCGGCAAAAATATTATATAGTAGAAAAAGGATTTTTTTTAGCTAAAGCACATTGAAATTTGGCCAACTATAAACACGTGTTTTTGACTTAAGGTCATCATCAGTACAGTCAACTAGTTGAGAGAGAAGTACAACTAGCGCCAAACCTTAATCCAAAAAACCACACAGTCGCCAACAGGAGCAAACCCGGATGTTCTCTTGGTAACCACAAATGACGGTTTTGGTCGTGATGGTGACTGTGGTGTTTTTTTTGCTATTAAGTTTTGGCGTTGGTTGTACTAGTCTCTCAACTAGTTGACTTAAAAATAAGTCGTTTGTAATACAATTCGATACACCAGATTGGACATATTGCACTTATTAAGCCTCAGGGCTATGGAGAATGTGTTTTTGTTTTTGACAAATGTCTTGCGTACGTATCGTACTTACACTATACCACGCGCAGGACGTAAGAGGTAGATATATAAAAAGTTTACCAATTGCCTAGTTAGGCAAAAGGTAAGCTTTTTATATGCCTCTTACGTCCTGCGCGTGGTATAGTATAATGATTAGGCGTCTGGCCTAGGAAAAGCGAGCAAGATGACGGATGGTGGGAAACTCGCGTTTAAATAGAGCTGGGGCACAATATCGATTTAGATTATCCAAAACAATTAATTATGGTCTTTCAAGTAAAAAAATCATTTTGCGGGAGGGCTAGATTCTCTCTAAATCCGCTACTAGTATGGGTGAAGTTTTACGACGATAGTCCAAAAAACAGACTTAAACTAAGAAAATGTAAGCAAAAATAAGATTCGTTTTTGGCCAGAACAGGCAAGCAAGCTATAAAGTATAAAATAAAGTTTTACATTTGCAAATGCACTATGACCCGTATTTGTGTTTGAAAAATTACACCCGGGAACAGTCAGGCCGTCTCATTATGGGGCGCTAGCACGGGCCTATTTGACCTCTTTGGGAAATAGGCCCTAATTAACATATTTGAGATGTTAAGAAAAATGAAATGTTGGATTAAACTCAATTACTTATGAATTTATCACAAAAAATATTTTTTTTTTATTCAAATCCTACATTTTATAGTCAAACGGGTTATTCGAATATGCTCACAAAATTCTGGTTTGGTGGTGGAGGCACTAAAAGGATTGGTATTAGATTAGCATCAGGTTATGCGCCGGAGCGTGACAGCGCAGGGGCATTATCGTTAATACCATAACGTTAGTAAAATTAATAGCCACTAATACAGATCATCTCTTGCTTTAATTTTGTTAATAACCATGCAAAATTTGCAGAACAGCAGTTCCTTAAAAGACTAAACAAAGAAAACTTACCTGCCTACATCTTTATCGCAGTTTGTGTGCGATCAATGGGCGGAGGAAAATTCTTAACCAGCGGCAAAGCCTTAGAAATTAGTCAGGTATTTTCCACACCAGAGATATGGATTCGTATAGACATTTTCTCCACTTTCTAATAATTTGTTAGTTTCTTTCCTAAAATAAATAAATATTTCAGTTTGTGTGGGCAAGTAACGTTAGAGTAAAAGTTTGAGTATTATAGCTTTAACGTTTTAGCGCTCCCACGTCTAACCTAGTGCTATCACACATACAGATATGTAACTTTAGTTTTATAAAAAGTAAAATTTTCTATGACGAGTAAATCTTTACCAGGATTGCAAGACGCTGACATTTTGGTAAAAATCTGAACACAACACAATGTGTGCTCAATAATGTTCGAATGAAAAATAAAATCTGAAACAGAGATTCCCTTTATCTGATAATGAAAATTTATATTTAGTGAGCAAAATACCTGTCATATAATTAAAGTCTTTTGCCTACGTAAGTAAGAAAGGATCTATGGCGAGGAAAACACGCCTGCCTCGACCAATAATGAGACATTTTCGAGCGGGTTATAACTAGTTTTCTGTATAATTTAATATATATTATCTGAAACAAAGGATTGTGGCGAATTTCATGACGTCCAGTCGAATTTCAAATAAAATTTAATATTCAATTTACTGACAAGTTATAACACCAATCAAAGCTGGATTTATACAGACAAATAACATAAAATAAAATGAGAAATAACATAAAATATGAATTGGCGATTTTGGCCGTTTATACAGCAAATCAATATAAAAGGGTGTGAATTAAGCGGGCAATATTATAAATACTTTAAGCAATAAAATTAATATTTTGAGCATTAAAATATGATGGACCTCCCAATAAATAAACGAGTTATTTGAAATAATTAAAATTTAATCTTACTTAATTTAAAGTTAGGCAAAATATATAATTTTTTTAAACATTGAAATAGTTCGTTTTAAGCATTACTATTTGCGTACTAAAATATAGGATAATAGAGTAACACTATTTTTTTAAGAATAAATTTTATATACTACTACGAAATACCCGGCATGCGTTGCAATGTCACTCAAACAAAGAAAGTATTTGTGTTGTTGCGTCACAAACCGGAAAAAAGTAACACACAAAGTAGATTTTTTGAAAATGTATTATGCTTATTTCGTAGACAATAGTCACCCTATATTATGTGTCAAATTTAAATAAATTATCTCGGTTGATAAAAAGTAAAAAGGAGATATTAAAATTTTAACACCCTATATTTTGGAAACGTAGCACTTTTGACAGATCTTTATATAAACATTATGCTTATTTCCTAGACATTGGTCACTCTATATTGTATGCCAGGTTTAAATAAATTACCTAGACATGTACAGGGTGGTTTTCCCTAATGGGAAAATTGGAAAACATAAGAGATATTAAAACCCTCGAGTTCTTTTTTTTAGAAGGTTATAATGGCACAAACAGATCATGGCTATCGCGACCCGTCACGGAGGCTACGGGATGGTTTTCAAATTTTGCTATAGTTTGGCGCGCGAATCTGAAGCTACGTAAAAAATGCAAATATCTATGGAAACGGTGCAATACTCATTGCTGATTGGCCAAAACCCTACATATCCATAGAAACGGCCTGCTTTTGACAAACCTCCCCCTTTCGTCGAGGCCTCAGATCCGTGCGGCGCCAGCGTACTATTTTTTAAAAATAGTCCTTTAGTTTATTTACCATCGGAGATATACATACATGATATATGGCCCGAACATGTATTGATTTAAATGGCATACCCTGTATTTTTATAGTTCATTAAATTTGATATTTGTTTGCGGTTAAAATAGTGTAACACACTTCATATTATTTATTTTTTTTTAATACCACAAAATAAGAAATAACCGTTTATTATAAAAACAAGAAAATGTTGTAAAGAAACGACCTAAATATGGCTTTCTTCTTAATGGGACATTTTGTATTTTACCGGGCTACCAAACTTATTTAATTTGTCTGATGAAAATGATTTGGTACCTAAATTTGATTCTTAGGCCAAATTTTACAAAAAAATACATTTTACGGTACTGATTTTTAACTACTCTTCTCATATATCCTATTATTAGATATTTTTGCCCTTAAAAAATGTTTTAATATAGCTAATTAAATAATTTATTTCGCAAAAAAATAGCAACAACAAAACAAATTTACCGCAAAAGTCAACAGTAATTAAAATGGTAAAGTGAAACCAGCAAAGAGAAACAAAGTATCAAAATCATGAGCAAAATTAAATAAGGTTTTCATACTGGTGTCCATTTTCAGTTAAGCAGATTTGGCATCGTTTTTGAAAGCCCATAATTACGTTGAAAATTTGGATGTTGGTTACATGACGCATAGCTGTTTCAATATTTTCTCGAAGTTCCTCTAATGAATTGCTTCTATGTAAATACATGTTACTCTTTAAAAATCCCCAAAAATAAAAAGTTGAGGGAGGTGATATCACGTGACCTAGCTGACTATCTGATATGCCCTACATTGCCGATCCATTGCTGCTTAAAATTTATATCTAGGTACTCACTTATTACACTAGCTTTGTGGGCTGAGGCTTCCTTGTGTTGAAAATAAAGTTTTTCACGTTCTAGCAGGAGTATATTATCTATATATGTTGTAATATTTCTTTCCAAAATATTGAGAAAACGTTGTGAATTTAAACTTTCTTGATAAATTTCATATCCAATAACTCAATTGCCTAATAACGCGACCCAAACATTGAAGCCAAATCTACCCTGGCAAATGCGGTTGAGTTGCCGAACTTGTGATTCGTGCTTCATGGGTCCATATAATATTATTGCCAAAAAGATTGACCTCATGAAGTTTTTCTAGGTACTAGTCGCAGAATTGTATTGTCCTTCCTGCATCTCCCTGGTAGAGTAGCTGAGTTTTTCTTGCCCTGTATGTAAAAATCGATATGTTTTTGCCCTGATTCTTTTAAAATTTCCAAAATTTATCAGATTGTCATCAAGGCTATGAAAGATCTTTAGGCTTGGTTGAGGCCGTTCTAGATATCTCTCAAAATATAAATTTGACGCAGCGCGATGATCTTTGAGACATTGAATATAGCATTCTAGAATATTCAATTTTTCAAAATGTTCGTACCTCTGCATTTTGTATGAGCAAGAAGAGACTTTTTTGAAAACCAATTATTGTAATTTGACTTTTGCACTGACAAATGATTTCACAGATCTGAATTTATCTGACTGATAAAAATCGTTATTTTGTTTATCATCCATGGCACACTACATTTCTTAAATAAATTTTCATCCTTGATTGCAATACGATGCGACATGTATTCTGATGAGAATGTATGCCAGTCTGAATAAAAAAAATTATTTCAAAGTAATATTTTATATATTTAGTAATTTAAATTAAATTAATAATTCCATGGCCCCCTAATATATTTTTGTATACTAAGATTTTTCCTATTTTTTGGTATTAAACACAAATTATAATATAAAGTGCGTTACACTGTTTTAACCGCAAAAAATACCAGATTTAATGAGCTATATAAATACCCGGTGTCCAATTTAAAAAATACATGTTCGGGCCATATGTCAAAAACAGTAGCCCAAAAAAAAAAACGTTGCGCCACACTGGATTTTACATCAAAAAGTGCCTTCAAAACGTGTTTTCAGATTTTATGTATCTCCGATAGTAAATAAACTAAAAGGCTATTTTAAAAGTAGAGAAATTTGAAAACCACCCCGTAGCTCCGTGACGGGTCACGATAGCCATGATGTGTTTATACCTTTATAACCTTCTGAAAAAAAGAACTCGAGGATGAGGTATCAGAATTTTATGGTATGGTTTCCAATTTTTCCTCTAGGGACAACCAATTGAGACACCCTGTACACTGTTGATAAAAAGTAAATAAGAAATATCAAAACTATTCCTATCTTGAAAACGAAGCACTTTTAACACATCTTTTTATGAACTTTTTGTCTTAAAAATACTTGAGGAATTGTCCTATAAAATATCGGACACTTATTCCATGTATATGTTCAGATTCCCAGTCCTGGTCTTACTCCCGATCCCGTTTCCATTCAGAATCCTTCGATTTTATCTATGAGTATTAAAACAAGGATAGGATAGTGCTTATTTTAACATTTTTAATACTCGTGTTTTAATTTAAGGGTTAAAATATTAATAGTTGTCCAGAAATTTTAGTAGAGAGCAAACTGCATATATATATATATATATATATATATATATATATATATATATATATATATATATATATATATATATATATATATATATATATATATATATATATATATATATATATATATATATATATATATATATATATATATATATATATATATATATATATATATATATATATATATATATATATATATATATATATATATATATATATATATATATATATATATATATATATATATATATATATATATATATATATATATATATATATATATATATATATATATATATATATATATATATATATATATATATATATATATATATATATATATATATATATATATATATATATATATATATATATATATATATATATATATATATATATATATATATATATATATATATATATATATATATATATATATATATATATATATATATATATATATATATATATATATATATATATATATAGGGAAGTTTAATTAAATTGTTGTAAATGTACTAATCCATACGTAATTTTAGTTAAAATTATGACACTTTTTATTTTTACTGCTCATTTTTTTTTTTAAATATAGACTTATAATATAATGCCAATTAAATTATTACCGACTAATTATATTTAATCACAAAAGTGTTTATTTTTATTCAACACCACAATGATTTTTGGATCGAAATTAATTTTTGTTAGTGTTGAAGTAAGCAATTTCTAATTTAATTAGTTTATTGCCACTTCTTCTTTTTAAATGCTTGATTTTTTTTATTAATTGGATTTATATTTAACATAATGAAAGCAGCAAATGCTACTTACATTTTAAATAATGATCATTTAAATTGAAGTGAAAATAAAATAACTCTGATCAAGATATCTTTTAAATGCGTGCCTGTTGTCAGTTTTGCCAGTCAAACAGGCCGCTATGGGCAGTACCGCACCTACAAACTTTTGACCCTAGGCCCGCTTGAGATTACGGGCCCATATCGGTCTTATCCCCTAAAATCATTGCAGCCCGTGCCGGATAAATTATTTTCTCGCCCAAACGTATTTATGAGCTCCAAGCTAGTGGGAAAAACCGACGACCAAAAAAAAGTCCTCTTTTCCTTATAGAGAAACGTATCTCTACCTTCAATATAATAATATTTAAAAATTACCTACTTTACTGACAAAATTAAACAAGGAAAATTATATAGGCGATTTTTGTTGCAGCGGCGGCGGCGGGCCCTCTTTTCGACAGGCAGGTCGCTTTTCAGATAAAATAAAAAATTGAATTCGGCCATTTTCGAGGGCATTTGTTATGTTATTTTGCCTTATTTGCCTGTTTAAATGGTCTAATGGTATGCGTATAATTTAATTCTTAAGTTATTTTTATTTTATGTTATTTGCCTGTACAAATTCACCTTAAACATTTTTTAAATACTTCTTTATCTATAGGTACAACAAATCTGTAACCCCAATAAATTGTTGAGACGTCGTTCTGTCTATGGCAGCTAAAGTGTGTCTATAAGATAAATCTAATAATTAGGTTGAAATTTATGCAACCCTAAAACCCTTTCAACGGGTACCAAAGAATTTCCAGGCCGCTGCCACTATCATAACAATAGCCCGCTGTATTTATCTAAAAGGCACTCTAGCAATTTTGTTAGGAGTTTTAGGTCATAAATTATGATACCCTTTTTGGAATGTCTGCATTACATTGAATTAAAATTAAAAATGAAAGAGTTATGTTTTATGATTGCGTCCTACGGTATTAAATATTCCCTTGCTTTAGCTCAGTGGCGTATTTAGGGGAGGGGGCAAATGCCCCCCATGGCTCTTAACCCAAGCAAAATGTTTGAAAGTGAAAATTATTTTATAAGGCATTACCACGATTATATAAGTGTGAACCCCTATTATGGAGACAATTTCGCCTTTTTTTACCACAGCATAGTGTTAACATTGACAAATTGGCTTTAGTTTAAAGCAAATGCCTCACAACGCATGCTCTGAATGGCGCTTTGTTCTCTTTTTGTAAATATGTAATACAAGGCGATTAAACAAGGCAATATTTATAAACTAACAAACTTTTAGTAGGAACCCCACATGTATCCTTGGATTTTTCTAATTCTAAACTACGTTGTCCTATAGCTCAAGATAAGACTAACCCGTACGACTTTTAACTAAAATTGTCAAAATGGACTGACTGGACTGGATAAACTGGTAGTTCATTTTATAAGGCTATTATGGCGAAACAAAATGGCAGCCTAATGAAACATTTAAAAATTTAGTACCAAAAAACTGCTTTCCAAATTTTTGCGCAAAAATCAAATGTGAGACAGGGATAGACTGGTAAAATTTTAGTGCAAAACCCATATGACAGAATAAAACGGTAAAAAGTTCAAATATTGGGTAAAATTCCAGTTCTTGGAATGAAACCTTCTTTTTATGAAGGAAAACTGGAAACTGGAAAACTAATTAACGGATTGTCTTCAAATTTTGGTTGCAAAGGAACCATGGTCTATTATTTTATAATATTATTAGTGATCTTCTTACGGTAATAACATCGTTATTTTAAATGAAATACCCTATATATTTTTCCATTTTCAGATTCTTTATATATTTCTGAGCAACTTTTTTAAATACGTTCTTCTAGCTATCTGTAGCCGTTTGTGAACTTGTAAAGTGTCTAAAAGACCCTTTATATCAATATTGATTTAAAAAGCTAAAAGTAGCTTTTTAGCAATATATTTTTTGCCTATATATAATTTCACAAATTTTCGATCTATAAACATTTCTTTTTGAAATTTCATTAAACTTTGGTAGTAGTGGCTGATGAAAATAATTCTTAAACGCCACAAAAATTATTTGACAGAAGTTTCATTCTTTCGCTTGTGATTTTTGAGTTAATATTGCAATAGCAGAGAATAACAATTACTCAAATACAGTTGTAATAAATTTATTTATTTTAGATGGGTAGTGTGATAAGATTTTCAAAATGACGTGTACAAAATTTAACGAAATGTATTCAGATTTATTTCAAATTAATAGCAAGAATTTCTTTCAGATTCAGAATAATTTCAGAGATTTTAGTTAAACTTTAAAAGCACCAAGAAATTTGCCAGAATATTAACAATAACTCAGATATTAAAAAAAATAAATAACGATTTAAAAAAGTCCTGCGCAATAATTTTTTTAGAAAATGTGTAAAATGTTGTCCATTATCTTCTGAAATCTTTAATAAACGCGTATCGGCACTATCACATGTAGCACTTCTAATAACATATAGACTAATATCTTGAAAAGCAAGGACTAACAGGATTTTTTTTGTGTTAACTAACTAAGTTTTTAATATTTCAAATATTTAAAATATTGCCCATTTACTAAGCAAATATTCGCCAATATGTAACATAACATCGGAATTCGTAGCTTTCTGAATTTCCTCTGGACTCACTTCATTAAATGCCTGTCTTACCTTATTTTATAGATGGTCCTTACTATTTATCGGTTTTCCATTAATTATTTGTTTGACCCGGCCCCAAAGAAAAAAGTCTGAAGATTGCAATAGCCATCTCCAAGGCCCCTGCAGCCCTATCGATCTTTTTTTAAACATAGTATATAGTTCTCTGGTTCTCTGGTAACTTTGTGCTATGCGCAGGAGCACCGTTCAGCTGATATCAGCAATTGTGCAAAGTTTGCAACGGCAAATCAACCAAGAATTCCGAAACAGTATTTCTCGAAATTTCTAAATATTTCTGGGAAGTTACATTTTCGTCGTATATGTATACTGAAAATTGTCCATTCATAAATTCAAAAATAAACTAAGTTTGTGCTGAAAACCCTTTTTAAGCGACTGCAAAAAAGGCGGAATTTATAAATTTGACTCTATGTTTTCTTTTACGTTTGTTCATTGATTACTCCATGATGGCTTGACCAACTTGAATGACATTTTTAGGAAATATTCAGGATATTTCCGTAGCGATCCCACAGGAGGCGTTTTGAAAAAATGTTAAAAATGACGGAATGGCGCCATTATGAACTCTTTACGCAATGCGAAATTGAAGGGGTCGGTTCACAGTGTTCAACATTATATCAGGAAATAAAAGTATGTATATTATGCACTCGGTTATGCATATGCAGTAAGCCCAGTGGCTATTTGTTAGACCTGAAATTGAAAAAGAATGAAATTAAAATGTGTATAAAAATATTAAAACCTACTTAAAAAAATGCACTAAAAAGTGAAATATAATATTTTATTCCATCTTGAAAATGTTACTATGTGAAGTCGGCACTAAACTAATAAAGACAGTAAAACATTATACTCGGGGTATTAGACATCAAAACACTAAGTACATAAATATATTTTTGTGATAAAGTAATTAAGAATAAGTTTGGCCCCGACTTTACAGAGAAAAAATTTCAAGATAGAATAAAAGATTATCTTTCACTTTTAGTGTATTTTTTGAACTCGGTCTTATTTTTCTCTATAAAAGTGTTTATCTTTTATGAAATGTGAATTTTCGGTAGCTCAAAAAATGGTTACTTTGGTGGTTAAATATTCCTTCGCGCCTCAATTTAGCTTCGTCTGTCCAAATTATCTTTTTTTTTTAAATCAGAATCATTTGGCTATAATACTTGGAGCGTAATTAGCTTAAAACGGTGCAGTTTGTTTTTATGCAACATTTTAAATATTGATGCTCTGCTCTGGTAATTCCCAGATCGTTTCTCTTTGCACTTCTAACTGACGCGTGAAGATGTACCTACTTAAAAATACGGATAAGGTAGGACATTCATTTCATTATCTTCCCTTCCAGTCACTGGATGAACGTACATTATAGGTGCGTGAACTTGTCCAAAATTAATGTAGATATGTATTTTCAATTTATTAAATTTTTTTTAAGTGCATAGGTGGCAAATGTGGGTTTAGCTCATTAAATTTTCTGCATGTTCTCGAAACGATTTTTTGATACTCGCCATGAATATAAAATACATATCAAATATCTAAATTCGAATTCGCTATGGTGACGAATTTATAAAATATACATACTACATAAAGGTAATAAAAAGCAAGTATAACACTTGTTTATTATTAAATCACGTTAAAGGTAAGTAGCTGAATAGCGTCACACTTACCTTTTGTTTATTATCCATACAAGCCTCCTATTATTTTTAAATACATATTTGATAGGATAGGTGTATCAATAATATTAATAATTATTAAAATCGCTTTTAGATAAAAAGAAATGGTTTAAATTAGGTATTCCTTATATGGAAAAATTCGAATTTGTCTGCTCACTTAAATGGTGTAATAAAAAATACAGATATCTATTTAAAAAAAAAGTCAAAAGTCACTTTTTTAAAATGAAAGACCCAATATATGTCATTGTCAACACGCTATTTTTTATTACACCATTTATCTGAAACAGTACTTTGCACTGCTTTTTTTTGACAGCCTGTATACAAATTATTTATTCTCTTTTTATTTACCTAATCTGCAACATTATATTAAATATTGTCGAAAGTTTGATTACAAATTAGGAGACCCAATTAGAAAAAATAACTATTAGTCTTTATCATAAAAAAAGAAACTAAATAATATTTAAAAAAGCGTGAGAGATATGTATAGGACATACTTTGTAAAAAATATTCAGATCAAATAGAAGAATATAAAAAATGAAAAATACACAGGTGTGCTATTTAACATAACAACAATGTGAATGAAAATATTTTTATGATATAGAGCTGAGTTTATTATGATTAAAAGCCAATTTTAAAATGATACTATCTGGTAGTGTAGTGGCCTTTTTAAATATTTATTTTTTTTAATGTCACGCGTGTAACAAATTTCTTGCTGCTTTTAAAGTTGAACTAAAATCTCTGAAAATGTTTTGGATCTGAAAACTTTTTTTGATATTCATTTGGAGTAAAACTGGACACATTTCGTTAAATTTTGTGTATGCCCTTTTGAAAATCTTATCACACTATCCATGTAGGATAAATAAATTTTTGCACAAAAATCAAGTATTATGGATTGTCAAACAACTGGTAAAATTTTGGGACGAATCCAAGATGGCGGAACAAAATGGCAGTTTATAAAATTTTCAAAAAATACTATAATAACAATAATAAAAAAAAAATTGTGCCATAATTGTGGTACTAATTCAAAATGGAGGTCAAAAAAAATATTTTGTAATCGTGAAAAAATCACCTTCTCATGTTTTACATATTTTCAGGTTTTAGAGTACCTAGATGCCAAAAAATATTTTAATAAATTCCTTCTGTCTGTCTATCCGTCCGTCATTTCGCGGCGTCGCCTAAAAACTATTCATCAGATTGAATTCAAATTTTCGCTAAAAATTAAGGGTATATGGGGATGATTTTGGTAAAAATCCACTAAACCGGAACAAGATGGCGGACTAGAGAAACGTTAAAAAAAATTAATACTAAAAAAATTATTTTTCCAAATTCCTCAAATTTTGCACAATCAAGTGTTACATAGGAATGAACTGGTAACATTTTGGTATGAATTTAAGATAACGAAACAAGATGGCATACTTACAAAAATATTTGAAAAATCGGCCTGAAATAATCTACTCATTAGATTAATTTCAAATTTTGTATTAGTATTAAGGGTGATATTGAGATAAATTGGTAAAGTTGTGACACGAATTCAAGATGGCGGAATAAAATGGCGGCCAAATAATTTTTTTTAAATCAACGTAAAAAAATCTTATTCAACTGACTTTAAATTTTGCAGAAAAATTAAATGTGATATAGAGATAAATTGGTACGAATTCAACATGACGTAACAAAATGGCGGTGTGTGTTAAAACTACTTCTTGAATTTATTTTAAATAATGCCCAAAAAATAAATGTGGCATAGGTAGAAACTGGTACAATATTGGCAGGAATCCAAGATGGCAACAAAATGGCGTTCAATAAATATATTTAAAAAGATGGTAAATATGTGTTACTAAATGACTATGTACTGAACTAAATTGGCCTACATTTCACTATTCCTAATATAAGGAAAGATTCATAACGAGGGAAGTTCCGGGTAAAGAAAATTTACCGATTTTTTATTAAAGCTGTAAGTGTAGAGGACATACAACGCTTGGCATATTTTAATATATTTTCATGATTATCATCTCCTCTTTTGGCGGGGTTTATTTATTAGGCCTTCCTCTGATTGACATTGAAGAATTCACGTAACATTGTCTGTAGCTGAATAGAATTGTAGTAATAGGAGGTAAACTTGGTCTGGCACAAGAAATTATCTAACTCAAGAAGGCACGACCACGAATAAAGTAAAAAAAACGGCCTAACCTAGGCAACATCGAAAATAAAGAAGTTGTAAAATCAGAAAAAAATATTTGCACATCTAATAGGAACATTAAAAAGTTACGCAGATATGTACTAAATGGGAACAGACATGCAGAAAACGACAAAAAACGAAAAAGATCGTTTAGGGAAACGAATTTAAATGCAGGTTTTATTAAAAAAATCGAAGAAATGTCATAAAGATTATTCAAAGGAAAGACACAGACAAGTTAACAACTAAAGAGGAACTAGAACAATAGTCAAGAAAAGCACTTGGCATACAAGGAGGTTAACTACAATTATAACTTCTATTAAACTAGCAAAAATAAATATGAAAAAAAAATTACAGACCGTGTAATATAAGAAAAGAATTATAATACCGATAATTGTCGAGAACTATATAAAAGTAGGCTTGATGGATATGGTGTAGAAAAGGCTATACGTTAGATGACTGTGTCTAACTTAGTCTTCTTATTTTATACGCAGAAATGAACACAAATCAGACATCAGAATATGTATACATCACATCCTGTATACTTAAAGTATACTACATTTTCTTCTAATGATCCTAAACATATTCAGAGTTGACCCATAACATATTGCAAGTGGATTGCATAAAACACAATATATAAAATACTAGATACAGCTTTAATTTTTAAGCCAAAGTGGGAAAGCAATGATAGATGTCTTCAAGTTTTGTAAATAATACCAAATGCCCAGCAATCTATCTACAACTAGCAAATAAATTGTTCTAACTTTACATCAGTTGGGTTACGCGTGGACAGATTTCAGAAGAATATACAATTTTACTTTTAACAAAGCATCGGGAGTCAGTCTAACTACTTTTACATTTTTAAGGGTCAATCAGATATTGATATAATTCTTGCGTTACGTAACCTCATAAAACACGAGTAGAAGAAAATCCATAAGCAAAAGAAAAAGAACATGGTGGCTAAGGAGAGTTAACAAAGAAATGTTTTTAAGGGAAATAACAGAAATAGCAGAGCAAGAAAAACTACAGAAGAACTCGCCAAAAATATACACATTATAATTATTGTTATTATAATTAGGATTTAAAACGAATATCTGTACTTACTATCTAGGGCAAATGATTATTTTAAGGAGATTCAGAAGCCTGATATGTGTTTAACTAGGAAGAAGCTCAAAATCTCCTGGAGCCAAAAAATTCAGTAACGACATTATGATGGTTATAGTAGCTGATGTATCATAATGGAATCTATGGAAGGAAAAATTACTCTGACGACCTTTTTACTTGCTGGTTAGTCTAAGGCAATTAATAGAACACGTAAATCTTCGAAGACTAGAAAATGAAATATAAAAAGCATGACCAAGAAAATTAATATGCACTGCCTTCATATACCTAGAAGGTCGGCGATAAACGTTTCTCACACTAACAAAATTTGCACGAGGAATAAATAGACTCCATATAAAGATTTATGCCCATTTACTCCTCGATGTCAGAAATGCATCCTGTAAAAATATCCTTACAAGTTAAAGAGGCAAAACATAGGTCCAGAATTATTTTAATTTTCAAGTAGTTCTCTAAAAAACCCATCAATACTACTCGAGGACAGTGGAGGATGACCAAGGTTCTGTAGATAAGAGGTCAAAAGAGGGTTGCCACAGTGTATCAACTTTGACTCCACCCTGTTAATTATAACAAAGACTACTGCAAAACCAATAGGATTTGGGTATAGTCTAGCTCTGCTGCAAACCTTACAATTGAAGTTATACGCAAGTGCATGAAAACAAAAGGGGTGAGAGAAAATAAATAGATATAAACGTTTTAATAATTTAAAAATATTAACCCCTGAAACAAAAAAAAAACTATGCGATCATTCCTTCCTAGTACGTTTAAACTAAGCGTCAATATATTTTAAATATTCTATAGCGTTCTAAAAAAGATGCGAATAAAATGTTCGACTCCAAACGAAGTTTCTGTAAGTGCTGAAACACGTAAGAGGGTTCATATCAATTTATTATTCCGTTATGGTTTAGAGAGAAAAATATCGCCTTCAAGTAATTTAACATCGAATTGTAAGAAAACAAATATATTTTCTCCAAAACGTGGGATTTGACTTGATATAACAATAAAAGTGAAAAATTAGTTCAATAAAATTCGACAGCTTATTTATAAAATATACAACCGTTACATGCATAAGAAATGCTTATTGAAAACGATTTGTCAAAATGTATTTTACTGGTGATTGATACCTCTGTAGCTACTAAAAAATTGATTTTACTTTTAAGAACATTGAAATATTTCCAATTTCTTCAGACATTTTTAAATGATATGGGTATGAGACCTGATAAATGAATTCTGGACAATTCTGTAAAAATATGACTATATTTTTCTAGGATATTACTGTAATTAAATGGTACAAATTTAAATAAAAAAAAACGATTTATTTTCATAAAATTAGAATATAGGCAATAAAATAGATTAAAAGTTTCGTTTAACGATTATTTAGCATTTAAGCAGGGACGGATTTTCCAATAGGCAAAATAGGTGCTAGCCTAGGGCGTCAGCATCTTGGGGGCCCCGTGCTAAGAATCGATATGTTTTATCATTATAAAAAAAGTTCGATACATTGGAAAGTGGTATAGTAGTGGGTAGTTATTTGCACAAAACTTTCAGGAAAACTTGCCCCGAGTGTTTAATCTTTCCTTAAATTGAAATTGAGAACTAAATTTTTCTAAAACCTGATTTTTAGTTATTTCTAATTATTAATAGAGGAATACGTTTCTGCAGGGTTGTCTAGCAAAATATAGCCGTAAGTACTTTTGCTCATATACATATTAGTGAGAAAGGCCTAAATATATTTCGTCCAATATTTCAATAATTATTGATTTTCGCAACACAGATTCAATTTAAAAGTTATATAATTTTTATCACTCTATAACACGGTATACCACCCTGAACTTATTTTTTTTTAAATATGGACCTGGATATTTTATTCTCATTTTCAGAGTTATTTTTTATGTCCTTTCTAATGATGTACAAATACCTTTGACGACGTTTTGACCCTATAAAATGCCATCTTGCCATCTTGCCGTGGCCTATTAGAAGTATCGGGAAAACCAATAAATATAATAAATTTGGCTCTGTTCATAGATGAACATAAACTCTCTTGTTTAAATATTTTTAATTGTGCGGTGCACTTCTACCTTAAACTAGTGGCAATATCTTGTATATTATTGCATTTTTTAGTGTGCCGAACATTCTAAATACTTTGTGTGTATATATGTGTCCTATACCTAAATTAAACTGTTTTCGAGAAAATCGCGCTTGAAAATTGACATTTTTGACCTTTTGAAGCTCTGTAACTCCTCAACAACTTACCTGGCAAAAAAAACCGATTGCACTTTTCTACCTTACTTTTTATTCATCTATCTGCTATCAATTTTTACTTTAACTGGAGATGTTAAAATTGTCAAAATGTCAATTTTCAAGCACCCTTTTGTCGAAAACAGTTCAATTTGCGTATAAGAAACATCACACAAAAAGTGTTTAGAATGTTCAGCACAATAAACATGAAATAATATAAAGGACATTTCATTTAGAAAGCAAATATTGCTAATATTGATTATTGCATTTTATTTAGTATTTGGAACATAAGTGGAAATTAATTAATTAACAATTAAATGAGGACAAACATGCAAGGTTTTAACACAAAGAATCAAAACAAATTTCAAAATATGTAGTTACAAAGGAATTTTCTAAATTCGAAGAATTTATTACAAGTGTTGGAAATGACTATATAATTGGTATGATTCTTTGAGGTAAAATGTTGTTTGTTCCCATATTAGTATTTAATTGTTTATTAATTCATTTCCATTTATGTTTTAACACGTTCGCTGCCAACTCGGTCTATAAGACCAAAAACATAGTTCAAAATACAAGAGTTCTAACCACACTACACCACAACTTGTTACGTTCTGGACGCGCGTTTCATTAACCAAGTTAGCATCATCATAAACTTTTTATATTGAGAGAGAGAGAGAGTTTATATCATCTGCTGATGATGATAACTTTGTTAGCGAAACGCGCGTCCAGAACGTAACAAGTTGCGGTGTAGTGTGGTTAGAACTCTTGTATTTTGATTTATCTTCCACCACAGGTTCCAGTGTTAGGATAAAAACATAGTTGTTTTATCCGCCACCATATATACTTATCGAAGTAATATAATATAAGTAAACGTGCTGTGTCCGTCCTAAAAGTTTGTGTAGTTCCTTCGTCAGTAAAATGTGTATATGTTTATTTATTTATTGTGTAAATCTCCATTATTAAGGTTTTCACACTAACTCAAGAGCTTGAAAAAGTGTTAATGTAACACGAAACGTTGCAATTGAAAATAGTGGTTTCACTTTAGACCTTATTGCAGTCCCATAACCCACGAATTCAAGTTACACTTATTCATTAGGGACACGAAATGCCTATCCAATTTACTTATATCTAAGAAGTTTCATATCTATAAACTTTATTAAAGCACTCTAAGCAGAAAAACGCTTCTCCAGCGCAACCTTTACAATAAAAACGTACTCTTGTCAATTTTCATTCTTCTTTCCATCCTTTTTGGTTTTTTAGTTTTTCATAGCATTTACTTCTGCCTCTGGATCTGGTTCGACCAAAAGATCATGCGCTTCACATAACTTATGCATCACAGCTTTTCGAAACTTAAGTAAGGAAATAGAGGTATCCACACATACCTTATACATAATCCATGCGTTGACCCTCGCGGGATTCAGAATAATTTCCACCGCCAACTTACGATACCACTTAAAGGCTCTACGCAAAGGTGTTTGATAAGCTGTCATCTGATCAGATATATCGACAGAAGACTTTCCTGCGTTATATGCTATAATGGCTTCAGGCTTTGTTACGATTTTTTGTCTGCGGTTTGTTGTGTCCATTGTCTATTGTTGTGTTTGTGTGTTTTGTAGAAGACACTAAAACGTTGCGTTTATCTTTCCATGAAATTACTGTGACACCATCCTTGTTTTCTAGTGCCGCTATTTCTCCGGACTTAAGTTTTTTGTTGTTTTGAAGTTCTTTTGGAAGGCCTCGACTATTTTTTCGCAATGTTCCTATCAAGTAAGTTTGTCTATCCATCAATCTTTTCGCCAAATCGACGCTTGTATACCAGTTTGTTACAAGAGTGCGACCTGTATCTAATATAGGCTCTAAAAGATGCATAACTACAACTATAAATGTAATGCGACCTTGATCTAAATTCTTTGCAGCATACATTTTTAAGTTGTAGGTATAACCTCCCTTGCTGCACAATTTAAATTATTTTATTCCATACTTATGCCGCTTGTTCTTTATATATTATCGCATTATTAATCTACCCCTAAATGGAATAAGCTACTCATCAATGCAACAAGTCGCAGGAGGTTCATATGATGTCTTAAAATTATGCACTACTTTATCAATGAAAGGCTGAATTTTATAGAGTCTATCATTTTTCGGATTATCATTATTATTAGCAAAGTGTAACATACGCAGAAGCAACTCAAATCTATTGCGTGTCATAATTTTAAGGGCCATTGAATTTTTATACATATCTTCTCGACTTCAGTAGGCTTGTATATTAGGCATTTTTATAATACCAATATTTGAAAGCAAACCAAAAACTTTCTTGATTTAATTTTTATCAGTGGGTAACCAATTATGTAACCTAGATTTGGCTTTTACATCGGCCTCATTTGTAATAACTTGGGTGGCATATAGATTCGTTTGGTCAGCGATGTATTGAAACATAGAATCATCAACCGATGCAAAATAAAACATTTCAAGAGGTTTTTCGGGTAACAGCTCAGCTAGATGGGGTTCCGTACCAACCTTTTTGGTAAAGGGTAATAAAACTGGTTGTCTACCACGTGGAATATTCCATGTCATGTCTTCGGAGTCTATCAAATTGCAGTCTTCGTCCGTCAAAGTTATCCATGTTTTGCGCAGGTACAGGCCCAAAGGGGATACACCGGCACTCGTTCCTGGCAAAGTCAATACAGAATTTGCATCAGAATCATCATCATAGGATCGTAATTAGCACTAGAATCATTATCGTCATTAGATTCGTTATTAGCATCTATGACACTATCGCCTACAAAGAAAAACAAAGTTCACGAGCTTATACGAACTGTGGAATAAAAAATATACTCCTTACCATCATTCTCTGAATATTCATCCGACATATTTTGCATAATTCGATCCCTTTCCTCATCTAATTCTTTATCCGTCAAAGCACGCTTCCTGGAAATTCTAACAATATATATATAAAAACACAAACGAAAACAAGAAAACTACAGCAAATAACACGTGCTCGGTCTGCAAACGTTTACCAATTAGACCCATAGATAAATATATATATATATATATATATATATATATATATATATATATATATATATATATATATATATATATATATATATATATATATATATATATATATATATATATATATATATATATATATATATATATATATATGCTAGAATAGATTGGACTCTTACCGCATGTCATTAAAACTTACAGTGACTTTATACGAGAACAGTGGTTAACGTTTTGATTGGCTGGAGCCATATCCGCCATTAATGGGCAAAAATTTTATTGTTTACCATTGATCTTATGGGAATTTCGTCTAGTATACTTTAATTTATTTCCAAAATTATAATATATCGTTACTTGATTTTTGCTTTAATCGAAAGCTAGTTATTTGGACTTTGTATTTTAACAATATTTATGTGGCTAGGGATCAGCTGTTTACAAAAATGTGATGATTTAGTAAGGCCTGTTTTTTAACAAATACTGTAAGGTATGTTTATATGTTACTGATGTCATAAGCATAAAATAAGGTTTAAGCTTAATAAAAATATAAATTTTAAACATTATAATACATCCAAAAACTTAAAAAATCAGTTATATATGTCTATAGGCTATTTCCTCCAACGGGAGACCAATATAACAAATTTAATATTGATTATATCCATTAGGATTCTTTGGTTTTTAAACATTATTTAAACTTCATTTTTATTTGTTTTTAGGGTTTTTATATATTTGTAAGTTAAAGTAAAAAACTTAAAACTCCATCTCTTACCACTGTGTTTAGTGTCCGTGCTTTGAATTTGAATTTTTGTTTTAGATTTATTGATTACATTTTATGGTAAATTTGGCTCTTTAGCTTATGCCTAGACGAATGAGTATGTTTATGTTCAACTAAACCTCACAAACAAGGGTTCTTCTACCATACTGTACCTACTTAGAGAGTTTATTTAGATCATTTTATACCAAATTATTTTGAAGTAGAACATGAACTATTAAGTAAGTAGTTAATTAAACTACATATACCTGTATGCTTTAATACTTACAATTACATGTGTACTTTTTGGTTCTGGCTCATACAATTTACATAAAAAAACATATCAATTAGGTGATTTTGTTGCTGTTAAATAAATTGGAAAAGTTACAAGCAATATCAAAGTAAGTTTTCTTTAATTTTTACGTGGGTATATTTAAAATTTGAAAAATTTTGCTGTTATGAACTCGCTACTAAATTATGAATCTTCGTGGTAAAGTTGCGTAACAAAACATACTGATTATGTGATGTTGCAATAAATTGTTAGTTTAATTTTTAATTAAATATAATATACCGTGGACTAATAAGCAAAAAGTACTAGGTCAACTGTATTCACATTTGACTTAGTGCCCTTGGCTTGTAAGCCAATATATGAAAATCTGTCTAATTTTTTTTATTAGGTGCATATAATATTTGACGCATAAATGTGAGTTATTGCATGCACAATAAAAAAAGCATTTTTGTGTTGCTCATGTTTCATTTCTTTTCCAGGCATTGAATTTTTCGTAAGGCATATTACAATTTGAATATATTTTTTAGTTTGATGGTTCATTTGATACTGCCAAATTTAGCAACGAAATATCTGGGTACTACCAGCAGAACACAGGAAAACTAGTTATAATAGCTTTTTAATTATATCACAGAGGCCTTGCTTATGCAAACCAGATTTGGAAACAAATGAATAATTTATAGCAATTATGAATTGGTGTCAATTTTATGATTATTAATAAAATGAAGACTTGTCAAAGTATATAAGTAAATTATTTTTAAATATTACTTTGTTAATTTTATTTCCTCAGTTCCCAAATAAATAACATTTTATAAACGTCTTTTTCATAGGTCCTCGTGTTTGTTTTGAAGGTACGTGGATCACACTTTCATGAAGGCTTTAACAATAAAATGCTATTTGCCATATCTTTTATTTAGATATACATAATGCCTACACAATTTTTAAAGAATGCTTTGTAATAATAAGGTTATTAACAGAAAATTTGTAATATATTTTTATTTAAAAATACTTAATAGTTACCTAAATGGTTAAATTTTCGAACATAAGAATTAAAGTGAGTTGGTTTCAAAGAGCTGCCTGGAAAATATTTCTTTTATAAAAAAGGTTTATCCTTCTACTATCTAGTTAAGCCCTAACTGGAATGGGCACATTTAAACAGTATGGCAGGGGCAATTCTGAACTTTTTATTTTTTTTTCCAAAAAAAGCAATGAAAAGTAAACATACTTGCTCATAATATGTATGTTTTTTTTCTAAATAATTACTTTTGGGTAATATTACAATTATATAGGATGAAAGGATATATGTATGTGGAAAATTTCAATATTAAAAGTGTATTAAAAAAAACAATTTGCAGATATTTTTTTAATCGAGAATAA
Organism: Kuschelorhynchus macadamiae; assembly: GCA_030620095.1. Taxonomy (NCBI): domain Eukaryota; kingdom Metazoa; phylum Arthropoda; class Insecta; order Coleoptera; family Curculionidae; genus Kuschelorhynchus; species Kuschelorhynchus macadamiae. Next base: position 350,639 of record JAUTXW010004847.1, on the reverse strand, counting down.
AACATATAAAAATACACCTGACTTGTTGGCAAAAAATCCACTAAGGCAGATGGGTTGCAGATTTTGCAGTTTAAAAATAATTTACAGTTAAATTTTCTACAGAGTAAAAATTGACCCTGCCAGATCAATTAACATTTAAAAAAACACAATTAAAACACTAATAAAGTCCCCGGGCACTTATATTATGTGGCAAAACAATTAACAAAAAAAAACAGATTATTTAAACTTATCTAATGTCTTACTAGAATATTTATCAATTATTTTTTTTTCTTCTTACTGGCTATTTTTAATCCGAAAACTACATATCTACTTTTCAACTTTTGTTTTATGTTATGACAATTCAAAATGTCGGCATCAATTTCTAACATCTTGCTAATAAAAAATGCCTTTAAATCTACATTTTGTGAAGAAACTACTTGATAGTATTTTCAAAATACACTTTCCATTTCTATAAATCTCTGATGACTGGAACCATCTTTTCGAAGCAGGCTTTTTAATTGGCTTTGGCTTAGAAAAGAAAAAAATTGTGGGTACTGCATTTGCCTTTAATTTTCTTGTACCATCTTCCCTTGTCTTCTCCCACATATCTGGAGCAAAATGTACCTAAAAAAAAATAATTTAAAAAAATACATTTTGCAAAAAACTATGGTTTTGATAAAATTAATTAAACTAAATTGTTACATTTCATACTTCACATAATCGTAATGTGTAGGAATCAATTTATCCCTATTCATTCTAATAACCCATTCCTTTCTACGACTAGGATCCTTAGGAAACACCCTCATAAGGAAGCCTTTTTTGGCAGAATTCGAACATCCTACTGCAGCACAGCCCGGCATAATTATCTGAAAAAAAAAATGAAAAATAGATATTGTGAAACTTAACCATACGTTTGAAATCCTCAAAAGCTCTAATAATTTAAAAGGCTCAGAGTGGAAAAATTAAAAATTAATTCCTTCCTAACTCAATTTTTATGTCCTTGACTCTACTGCTACTATAGTAGAATGGTTAAGTCAAAATATAAGCTTTTTTCATTTGAGTATTTGTATTTAATAAAGTATGTTATTAAAAAACTGTTAATGAAGCCATGTAGGATTGTTTAAGAAAGATAATAATAAAAAATGCCTTATTTGCAAAGAATAAACATTAATTTATCTCAAAATACAAGAGTTCTAACCACACTACACCACAACAACAAGTTGTGGTGTAGTGTGGTTAGAACTCTTGTATTTTGATCTATCTTCCACCACAGGTTCCAGTGTTAGGAATTAATTTATCTACATAATTATCCCAATATTTCAAGGTAGACATAGATGGGAAGCCCGACAAGGGCAGCACTTAGGCTCACTGGGGCCCACTGTGCTACATATTTCAAGGCACATAACATAACTCGAGAAGAAATCAGTCTTCCTACGTATTGCAAAGAATATTTATATAGTATTTGCAGTTTAGATCACTATATTTTATAAATTTAACTCTATTGTATATTTTAGTTTCCTCTTTTATGCCGAGGGAAATCTGGTAACCCTAATGTAATAATTTATTTCTAAATAAATATTTTCACAAGGAAGGCTTCCACAAACAAAGCTTATAAAAACAGTATTTTTTTAAAAACTTGCTTACCTAAATGTACAATAATTAATTGAGACTCAGACTTCATACATAAATGCACAACACTGGTATTTTAAAACTGAGGATATTCAGGCACAAACTATTTAAAAACGCAAACAAATATGCAAAATCGCCGTTTACAAACATATAAACAACAAAGATTTAGCCCATTAATGGCGGATGGGCGGAGCTTAAGCTCTATTGTCGCCACGGTCCTGTATAAAGTCACTGTAATTAAAACTGTGTTTGAGCTGCCATCTGCAGAAGTGGAAGAAACTATCATGGAGTTTTAACACTGCACTTATTTAACGTACCTGTATTTTTACGTCAACGTTAAGAAACTTATCTTTTGGCACTACGCAAGACGGGAGAAACTTTGAATACAAAATATATAAGGTTTTTACTCTTTTATTTTTTAAGCTTATTAAATTAAAAACAACAAGAAAAAGTTAATATAATGACATATATTACTGAGTTTCGAGATATTGATATCTGAAAAACACATACAACCATTTTAAAAAGTTTTTTTCCCCAAAAAGCTATACTATTGCAATTTCCCATTTTAATGTTTTTAATAATAAAGTTTAATTTCCGGCTACCATAGAATCAATATTGCATTTTTTATATCAGGGGACTTCCATATAAACATAAGCCAAGAGTTGAAATTGGAATATATTGTTATTAAAAATTAGGAGAAAAAACTGCAAACCGTTTTTAAAAGAAGTTTTATCCTTTAAATTATGTTTTTTATTTTGATAACCTTATAGGATAACAGAGCAAAAACTTTAAATATTCTGTATTCCAAGTTTCTTTTTATCCCGTGTGCATAGTTAAGGCTGTAGCTTAAGTATGAAAAAATAGAACGAGTTAACACTCTGAGTGTGGAGAATAAGTATAAGTAATTAATGAAAGGACGTAGCCGATGCACGCATCGGACAAGTGGTCCTTCAGAAACGTATTCTACGGAAGTCTAAACATTCCAAATGGTACGAATTCGCAGAATAAAAAAGGATAATATTAATAAAATAAGACTAAAAATATATATATTGTCAAATAATAAAAACAATCAAAACAAAGAATGGTGTCACAAGTATCAGACAAAACATATAAAAACAGGGGACAATCACACAATCAATCCATTCAACTGCGTTTTTAATTGTATTGAGGTAAGGCTGAACATGTCGTATGCCGAAAAAATAATAAATTGACACCTTTTATTTTTAGAAGAATTACTAATACAACACGAGATGCAATTGAAAAAATTGATTGATGAATGGAGTGTCATCGATTTTCTCACCAGCATCTCGTATTTAGTTTCAAGAATATTTTGTTTATATTGTTAATCATAATCTTATGTATTCGTTGGTGTTTTACCTATTGACTCACCTTCGTCTCATCAATTCCTTGATGATGTGTTTCATTATATGGAAGAGCTAGGGATGATTTTAATATAACATTTGCACAATGAACTGTCTTGTCTTACTATAGTCTACTTTTACACTGTGCACTGGCATACCACTGCTTCTTTCCAGCTTTTGTTTTTAGTCACAAAGAAATAAATCTTACAAAAAAGTAAAACATTTATTTCAATAAGATAGTATTTTATTTCTATAGAGATATAATATATAAAACCATACATCTGAGGTCAAGATGAGTGTACATAATTTACTAAACATGTTATAATATCAATTCAATAAAAGAAAAAAACATACAATTGAATCAGAATGGACATTTACAGACTGCATACAAGGTAAACTAATCTTGTGTTACAATTTCAAAGAACATATAGCATTAAAAATAAACATACTTACAGCATATTATAATTAAAACACGCAGCATATTAGAACATTGCATATATAGGTTGGAGCAAAAGATAAATATACTGAAAATGTACACTACATACACAAAAAATTCAGATCCAAAATATAAGGTTCCACTCAGTAGAGATATTCTTTGACATTGATTAAGAAAAAATTCTTGTTACTGTAAAATAATTTAATAATTATGGGTAGGCAGTTAAAAAATTAATAGTTATACAATGCCCCCTCTCTTAAAAGATGTTCTGTGTATCATCTAGTAATTGTCAACAGATCGTGGGCTATTATAATGACCCTTTAACGAGTGATTAAAAGCCTCAGATTGCACAGTTACAACACATAGGGTGACAAAACAGCAACTTAACAATTGCCTTATAGAACTATCCTTGAATTAGTCTAAAATCAAAAGTAATCTCTCTAAACAGGATGACTACAATAAATTATTAAGCAATATTTATTTCAGTAAATGAACTAATTTTTTGTGACTATGTGAAATAATTAATACACGTTTTAACATACATTTTCTTAATAATAAATAAAAAGAAGTATTCTAGTGACCAAAAATAACTTTCAGTTAATATAGCGATCAAAAATTGCTAGAGTATTTACCTTTTGTTCAATTTTTTGTAATTAAAATGTTTCTCCTGTATACTTTTTGCATTCTTAAAGTATTTTGGTGCATTCAAGGGAACAGGCTTCAGATTTTTTCCCTTGATTACATTATTAATTTTATTTATGTAATTATACACATTAATATTTATAAAATATGTAAATATTGTTTTAGAAATTATGTCATTATGCTGACAACTTGATAGAATAATAAACCTCTGTAAAACTTTTAATATATAAAAAAGAACTCCTTTTTTGTGTAAATTTATGTTTAAAATATATTTAATCATGGCATAGGCCTTACTGATTTTGCTTAAGAGCTCTCGATTCACATCATACAATTTATTTTTTGTTTTTTCATATTCTCTTTCTAGAGTTAGTTCATCATGTTCAAAATCAGATTTGCTTTCTCCAAGCAGAAACATTTTGGTGCAGAAACAGTTTTTAATTTTCTTTTGTTTGTTCTTCTTTAAAAGAAAGTCACAAACATATTTTAAAATTTTCTGCTCTAAAGGAATGTTTACTGCAGGTAAATCAGCAGGTACGGAAACATAATTTGTATCTTCTACATATTCTTCTGGTAAACCCTGAAAACAATAAGAGAATTGATTAAAAAAAATAAACAAACTTCATATTCAGTACAGAAAAAACAACAATAATGTACATTTTAATAGAAAAATTCATACCTGAGAAATTAGGCGCTGCAAAGTTAAAAAAATCTCAGTCATCATCTTAACAGTTTGCAGAAAATGAATGATCTGAACTTAAATTTTTTACAAGCAACGATTTATAAATTGGTATGAAGCTTCTGCAGTAGGGTTAATAAATCTGTGTCCCCTATGCCTAATTTGCCCGAAGACATTTTCAATCGGATCCTGGTTGAAAGTTCTGGGCATCATATAATTAAATCCTGCTGATTCTAATTTTTTGAAAAGATTTTTAAAGTCTTCAATGGTTTTAATGAGATTCTTTACACTAGGCGGAACAAAAAAGCCTGTGTCCTTTTGACATTTAAAACTCTTAAATTTTATTAAAGCTTCATCCCAAAATGTTCGATATGGGGAATTTTTGGTCACCGCCGCTCTCAATATTTTTCCTTTTGGTGTTTGGAATGTGCTTCCATTGAGGCTGTCCCTCCCTTCTGGTGGCAACTGAAGCTTTTTCTCCTCATATTGCACAGTCATTCCTAAAAAATTAAGGTAGTTTGTATTTATTTATGTTAATACAGTTCAGAATAAAAAAATTCTAACTGTCAGAAAAATACTTAAAACTTAGATCTGACTAAAACTAAACATAAAAATAAACCTAACAAAAATAAATCCAAGATCATTAAGCAACAATACATATTTGATATTTAAATTATGAACTGTATACATTTATCCTAAAGTAAAAAAATTATACAACAAAATAAGTAAAATATCTATACCATATTACCTGAATGTGCTAACATATTTGTCGCCACAGCCACTGAATGACTGAATCCTTGGGTGCATACTCACACTTTCATTTTCTTGATTTTTTTTGGATTTATATGCTGCTCTGTCAGCTTTGGGCAAAGCTTTAGAGAACCAAAAAATTTATCCATCTCATACATAGGTAAAAGAAAGTAAAAGTGTTCCCATTTGGCAATCTTTTTTTGGCCATTTTCCATAAAATGTAAATCATGATTAACAAAATTGTTTCGAACTCCTTTAAACAAATGGAGGATAGTAGTTATAATAGGGGAGCGCCTCCTCCTCCTCCTCTTCCTCTCTCTCATGTCCCTCATTCTTAACTTCCTCCCCTTTTATTCTCATTCGCATCATATTTTTTAATTTTTTCTCTTTGTTCTCCCACATTTGATTTTGCATTCTTAAGTCTTATAAATAGGTGCATCAAGATCATTTTAGTATGTTAAGGTACGAGTGACTGTTAAAAGAAAAAAATCTGTTGAATAAATCTATTAATAATAATATTAAAATAAAATGAGTGAATCAGTTGGAGAAAGAAATCGATCCATTCCGCTTCAGACAATTAGCCTCGAAGAAATTATACCAGGAGTTCAAGAAGAAAATATACCATTAGTTCGAGAAGAAAATAATGGGATTGTTTTAAAAAATTTGAATAAAACTGAGAGTGAAGAGAAAAAAGTGTTTTGTGCTATTTGTTTTGAAATAATCGAATATTATGATTCATGTAGACCAAATACATGTTCCCACATTTTTTGTTTAAAATGTATTTTAAGATGGAATGATGAAAATGGTTGTTCTATAATGGTAAACAATTGTCCTGTATGTCGCACTAGATATTACTATTTGGTACAAATCTTCAAAGATGTAATTAGACATCATTTTGTTGTAATTTTAAAAAGAGGATAATATTTTTTATAATTTGTGTTTGTGAAAACTCTGGTAACAAATAATTTTGTAAAAAAAGTAAATGTAAATATATATAATAATTGACACACATTTTTTCCTTTTCCTATATTGAAACGACAACAATGATCTAACAAGTTTTTTAATACATACTAATTTTCACATTACATAACAAAACAATTGTTATGGGTTTACACAAAAAGTGCCACGCCCTAAAATGGCACCACTTTTGCAAATGGAAGCTTAAATTTTCTTATGGGAATTTACTAATAATATTAATATAATTTGCATCAAGTAAGAGAAAACTCAATTGAATACAGAAACAAGCGTTAACAAAATGTTATGCTAATATATGAGTGCTTCTAGTGGCAGTTGACATAATCGACACTTTTTTTACATATGATTAGCTATTTCATTTACAAATACAGTGTCAGATGTTAGAATAAAAAGAAGTATTTTGCATATAGCAATGAAAATATATAACCGCTTATAGTAACAGTTGACATTTTTTAAAATTAATATTGTTGACATATTCTACTTATTATCTTTACAATTTATGTTTAAAATTAATATTTTTGATATAATCTACCCATTACGTTTATAACCTATATTTAAAATTAATATTGTTGAAATAATCTACCCATCACCTTTACAAACTATGTTTATTATTAATATTTAACAACATAATTTTCTATCTCTTTTTTTTTTCATTTTTGTTGCAGTAAAAGCAAGCATGTTCAGGAATTAGTAGAAAAAGATGTATCCTACAAATAGCACAATGTAAATCAGAAGCACTAACAACATAGGCTCTTTTGTAGTGGCAGCTCACATGATCGGACTCCCCTCTCCGTAAATATCTCATGTGAATTGCACTACAAGGAAGGCAAATAGCAAATGTTCCTAGTCTTCGACTTTCAATTTTAGAGTAGCTTTGTATAACACATACATCTTTTTCTTCAAAATTATTAAATAATTCACTAGCCCTAAACTTGCTTACTTTTACGTCAGCCTCGGTTCCTAAATTTAGTAGTTGTCCATCCATGTCCACTCCTTCGTCAATTTCCTGATCATCTTCCTCCATCTCTTCTTCTTCCTCCTCAATATAATTAATGTCGATGTTACATAAGAATGATCTTCTAACAAGCCTAGATGATTTGTCCAAAAATGAATGTTTATAAGTGATGGAATCGCCTTCCAAGTTAATAAAAATTTCTTTTCTTTCTTCAATTTGAGCGGCGTTCTCCACATTATTTTCTTCAATTTGGTCAGCGTTTCCAATCATATTTTCTGCCATCGTTAGGAGCTTTAGATTTAGATAGATATATTTGATAAAAAACAATTTTGGTTATAGCTTATAAAATAATATCGACAACTGATATTACAGCGAATGATACTGTATGATCGTCGAGTGGATGTTCTTAAGTATATATCCCATCAACCACCACTTTTACTACCTGCAATACTTAAGTTTTTTTTTTTTTTTTTTTTTTTTTGTATTTTCGGTGTCCCTTTCCCTGTCAGTTTCCTGGGGGGGGGGGGGGGGGGGCTTCGCCCCCCTCCCCGCTCCGCCAACCCCCCTAAGGGGGGCTTCGCCCCCCCTTAAACCCCCCTCACTCTCACCTTATCTTCTTTCTCTCCCTTCCTTCTTTCTCTTTTTTATATGTTTCTCCGTTTTCCTTCCTTCTCCTTTTTCCTTCCTTCTCCTTTTTCCTTCCTTCTTCTTTTTCTTTCCTTCTCCTTTTTTCTTTTCTTCTTTTTTAATCTAACCTAACCTAACCTAACCTAACCTAACCTAACCTAACCTAACCTAACCTAACCTAACCTAACATAACCTAACTTAACTTAACCTGAAGAGGGTAGCCCGAAATTGGGGAACCGGGATTTTAGTCTCGGAAATTCAGGGGTCCGGGGGGGGGGGGGGGGGTAAGGTTGTTGATCGGCTTGGGAAAGTGGTTTTTAGAGATTGTCGTTCAACTTTAAGTAGGACACATGTGATTAACTTTTGCATATAAAATCGCCTCAGCGAAGAGACGAATGCAATTGATTTCTGCATTCACACTGTGCAGAGCTCGCGAGTTTTCTGGTGTTTACATTGTGTCTATTTGGTAAATTTTTATTTTTATTTCTAACATTTTTATTTGGCAAGATTTAATTCTTATATATATTGGTGACATTTTTATGTACATTTGTGGCATTTTTATTTGTTATTACGATTTTTTTCATAATGGACAATTTTTTGGCATCGAGTAGCAAAATAATTGACAATGACTTTGACTTATACACATGTACTCAAATGCAGAATTTTGCAAACCAACAAAACAATGAAACAGACGTATTTACAACTAGTCAACAACAAACTATTCAGGACTTGAATGAAATTATTTATAATAGCCAAGTTCAGAATAATGCCAACAAACACAACAACGAAAAATATTTATTTACAGCTACTCAACAACAAACTCTTGACGATCTTAATGACATTATTGACAACAAAACGGACTTAATTACAACAAAAACTAAACAAACTCTTGAAGAACTGAATGACATTGACGAAACTGAAAATTCTAGCTGTGAGGATATTGTTTGTTTTCAAAAATCTAATCCAAATTATTTAACATTAAAATCGCCAATTAATTCTCCGAGACCAATTTGCTCTCCCTTTTTGTTTAGTGAAAATTCTGATTCGGAAGAAGAACAAATTGATCAAAATTTAAGTTTGGCTATTTGTCCTACTAATTCACCATATGATATTGTAAATTCTGATTCGCAAGAAAAACAAATTGATCAAAATTTAAGTTCGGCTATATCTTCTATTAATTCACCATATGCTATTGTAAATTCTGATCCGCAAGAAAAACAAATTGATGCAAATTTGACTTCGGATATTTCTCCTAATAATTCACCAGTTGAACAAAATTCAATTTCGAAACCATCATTTATCATTAAAAAAAAATTTAAAATTAATAAAAAAAATAAAAAACAAATAGCAAACCTTAAGTGTCTGGGTTTCGCTATTCAAAATTTAACTAATTTGATCACAATTAAAAAGGGAGACGAAAGTACGGTGAATTATGTTAAACAGGCCTTTGACAAATTAGTTGACTCATTTGAAGAAATGGATTCATAAAGTCAATTAATTTCTATTGCTTTTTTCAAAATTTGACTATAACTAAATAAAAATGCACAATATTAATTTTATTATTATACAAAGAACTTCAAAAATGCAATTGCTTTTTTCAAAATTTGACTATAACTAAATAAAATTGCACAATATTAATTTTATTATTATTATTATTATGCAGAAAACTTCAGAAATGCATAAGTGTGTAACATGTAATAAAGTCTTTACTAGAAAGGATAATTTACTGCGACATATTAAAAAACATGTTAACGGAAATTCCACAAAACTCAACAGTTGGTTGAAAAAAACCAAAGCTTGTTAAAGGTAAGAACATTTTATTTTTCATGTCATATTTTGTAAAATATTTTGTAAAATATTTTTTTCTTAATTTATATAGATTCTACAAATATTGTAAAATATTGTAAAGAATGCAAGAAAAATATAAACCAAAGTCTATGGGGTGGACATCTTCGATCTAGTGTGCACAAGAACAATTCCAAAATAGGCTTGGAGGAAGGTGTTGAAATTATCAAGTCAGCATTCAGGGAACGAATAATATCTTATAGGATTTCCTCACACCAAAACTTCATAAATGTGAAAGAATATTTTCAACATTTGGAATACAAAATTGCACATCTAATAGATCAAGAACTGCAGAAACATAAATGTATCAAGCTAAATATGGAACTGTTCGGTTTCTATTTTAACCCCAGCAGCGACAGCTATGATGTCAAATCTTTTAATGCGCCGTTCCAAGTCATTTGCCAGGGATATCAGAAAAAAGAACTGTTAGAGCAAATCTGCACCATTATTGACCAGAAAGCTGACGAATTTGCAGAAAGAGATTCAGGTAAAGAATTTATTTTCGATTTTACAACAGCAACAAAAAAAGTAATTTTTTAATTTTTACGTTGCAGGATGGGCTTTGATGAATTTACTTCATTTGGAAATTAATGTTAACAAGCACAATCCGCTGAGAGCCTCATCTTTTATCGAACTTCCTCAAGAGATCAAGAGACGTCAAGCTGTGATCAACATTAGGAATGATGACAACTTTTGCTTCGCCTGGGCAGTTGTGTCTGCTCTTCACCAACCACGCGGATTAGATTTTGAAACTTCATCCTACCCACACTACTCTTCTGTTTTGGATATGTCAGGTATAGAATTTCCAATGTTGCTAAAGAACATTAAGATTTTTGAAGAAAAAAATAACATTTCTATTAATGTATATGGATTAGAAATTATAAATCCTAAAAAGGGGTATGAAGTAATTGGTCCACTTTATTATTCATCGAATAAAAAAAATCAACATGTCAATTTATTGTTAATAAGTGATGATGATGAAAAAACTTTTCATTATTGCTATATTAAAGATTTATCAAAACTAGTTTCTGCACAAATTTCTAAACATCACGGAAAAAAATATATTTGCGATGGTTGTTTACAATATTTCCCTACAGAAGAAAATTTATTACAACACAATAGCTATGATTGTGATCATTTACGAATTAACCTACCTTCTAAAGAATTAATAAAAGATAAGTTTGGAAACTATTCATATGATAATATTTTGAAATTTGTAAATTATCATAAACAAATGAAAGTTCCTTTCGTGGTGTATGCAGATTTTGAATGCATTTTAAAGCCTTTAAATAATGACAATGTTGATAAAAATCCTAATACTTCATACACCTTAAAACAATATGAACATATTCCACATTCATTTGCCTATTACATTAAATGTTCCTTCGACGATAATTATTCTAAATTTGAAAAATATAGAGGTCAAAATTGTGATACATTATTTATAAATTCTTTAGAAAGAGATGTGTATAACATATACAATAAATATTTAAAGGCTCCTAAAAAAATGATCCCTTTGAACGAACTGGACAAAATTTATCATAACTATGAAAAAGTTTGTCATATTTGTAATAAACCTCTTTTAAATGACAGGGTTGCAGATCATTGTCATATAACCGGTCTTTATAGAGGTCCAGCTCATTCACTCTGCAACATAAATTACAGAATACCTAACTTTATTCCAGTTATATTGCATAATTTGCGTAATTATGATTCTCATCTATTTCTTAAAAAATTATGCTTAAACAAAGAACAACTAACAGTTATCGCACAAAACAAGGAAAAATATATTTCATTTGAAAAGCTTATTCATGTGGATAACTATTTTGATAAAAAGACACAAAAGGCTAAGAAAAAAAATATATCATTAAGGTTTATTGATTCTTTTCAATTTCTATCCCATTCTTTATCAAAACTCTCTGAAAGCTTAAAAGATGAACAATGTAAGGAAATAAAAAAAATTTTCAATGATGAAGAAAGATTTAAACTTATTCGGCAAAAAGGTGTATTTCCTTACAGTTATATTGATGATTATTTAAAATTAGAAGAAACAAATTTACCTCAGAAAGACCAATTTTATAATACTTTAACGGATGAGCACATCAGTGATGCAGAATACCAAAGAGCTGTAAAGGTTTGGCAATTGTTTAAATGTGAATCTCTTGGTCAATACTCCGACGTTTACTTACTCTCTGATACTTTACTTTTGGCAGATATTTTTGAAAATTTTAGAAGCACTTGTTTATCCACATATAAGCTCGATCCAGCTCATTTTTACACTTTTCCAGGTTTATTCTGGGAGGCGTGATTGCGTTATACTGGAATAGAGTTAGAATTGTTAACTGATCCAGATATGATACACTTTTTCAAAAAAAGCGTTCGCGGTGGTGTGAGCTCTTGCATTTGTAGAAAATCTGAAGCTAATAACCCATTTCTTTTAAATTTTGATCCTTTAAAGCCAACTAAATACATAATTTATTATGATGCAACAAATTTGTATGGTTATGCAATGTCACAGCACATTCCAACGGGAGATTTTGTTTGGTTAACAGATAAAGAAATCAATGATTTAAATATTATGAATATTTCTAAAAAATCTAATAAGGGATATGTTTTAGAAGTTGATTTAGAATATCCTACAAGTCTACATTCCTATCATAACGATTTTCCGTTTTGTCCAGAAAACTTTAAACCGCCAAATTCTAAATGCATAAAATTAATACCCAATTTAAATGATAAATCAAAATATGTTATTCACTATCAATTATTAAAACAATGTTTGGAACATGGACTCAAGTTAACTAAAGTTCATAGAGTTTTACAGTTTTCTCAATCTGATTGGTTGAAAAAATATATAGACTTGAATTCAAGATTAAGAAATGATTCAAAGAATGAATTTGATCGTAATACTTACAAGTTGGCAAATAATAGTATTTATAGCAAGACTATGGAAAATGTTGATAGGAGAATTGACGTAAGACTTGTTACAGAGTGGGAAAAAAATAGAAGAAAAGATGGTGCTGAGAATTTAATTGCAAAACCATATTTCAAGGACTTAACAATATTTTCTGAAAACTTGGTAGCTATTCAAATGCAAAAGATTCAAGTTAGTTACAATAAACCAATATATGTAGGCTTCTCAATATTAGATATATCTAAAACTGTCATGTATGATTTCTTTTATAATTTTTTAAAACCTCTTTATCAGGAAAATATTTCACTTTTATACACCGATACCGATTCGTTCATTTTAGAAGTCACAACTCCAAATATTTATTCTGACATGATAAAAAATATTCACAAATTTGACACATCTAATTATGAATTTAATAATATTCATGAAATGCCTATTACAAAGTCAGTTATAGGAAAATTCAAAGATGAATATGCTGGTGAACCTATTACTGCTTTCTTTGGTACTGGAGCAAAAGCATATTGTATTAAAACGGAAAACAGTTTAACAAAAAAAGCAAAAGGTGTTAAAAAAAGTGCAATTAAAAAGCAGTTGGATTTTATTCATTATAAAGATGTTGTTGAAAATCATTCTAAAACCTTTTGTTCAATGTATGTTTTTCGATCTAGACAACATACAATTTTTACAGAGTTAATTAATAAATTGGCTTTGAGTTCCGAAGATGATAAGCGGTATAAAATTCCCTATAGTTTTAATACATTAGCTTGGGGACACCAAGATATTGCTTTGTATCAATGGAATGCAGAACATGAAGATTTAGATATATTTATGTAGATATTATAAGGTATTTAAATTTGTTGTTTTTGAAACCAAAGTTAGTCTTCATAAGTCTTTCACAAAATGTGCATAGAAACTTTTGACAAAGAAATTGATAACAGTTATTTTAAAACATATGAAAAACGACTTTCCACTTTTAAAAAATGGAAAGGAAAATTGAGACCAGAAGTGTTAGCTGGAGCTGGCTTTTACTATACTTCAATCAATGATATTTGTAAATGTTTTTATTGTGGTATTGAAATTTTTGATTGGTTAAGTTATGATGATCCTATTGTGGAGCATAAGAAATTTGCTAGGAATTGTGATTTAAATAACTGTTTATGGAAAAATAGGAATCGAATAATTGTAACCATTCAAAATAAGTCTTCAAGCTACACATTTTATATAGTATTATTAATATCCTTATTTATGAACTTTTACATATATTTAAATTAAGTATTTTATTGTTATTTTTTTACAACTGCTTTTGCTTTCGTGGTGAAAGTATCTGCTTAATGTTAATAAATTTGGAATATAATTAATAATTTGTTTTAATGACTATCAGTAGATCTCAATTTATTCTTCTTTATTTTATTTTCCAAAATGTTTTTTATGTTCATCATCCCCCTGGCGTAACACAGTGTGAAATATGTTTTTCTAATAAAACAGACGTCACTCTAAGTAAATATTGTAAATTTATGAAAATTGGATTAATTAACAATAGTACAATTAGTTGGATGGAACGAATAAATGGAAATGAAAATGCAAGTAAATTTTTTAAAATTTTGTATCATTATCCAAATCGATCTATTTTTGATACAAATTGGATAGAAAGGTTAGAGTTTAAAAATAATCAGTTACAAATTTTAACCCCCAACTGTACCAATTATTATGACGGATTCAAAAATTATTACTTTTCCATCATTAGTGTTACATTAAACTTTGCATTATTTTTATACATTACCATTTTAATTATTTATCTTTATTACAAATTTCAAACTGGAAATCTATTTTTTCATTAATCCATTTTAATCGAAACTTTAAAGAAAGTGGGGATGAGAATATTTAAGTACAAGAATAACACAATATGTTTCAGTCTCGTTTAGTCATTATGAACAACGCCGTGGTTCATAAACCTTTGGAAACGCTTCTTAATTCAAAAATTTATTTTTTAAATAATTCTTTGTCAAAATTTGTTCTTGTTGGCATTAGTTTAAATGATTTTTCTCCAAAAATTGTGATTGGTGGAAAAACTGGATTTTCAATCGCACTAACCGAAGAAAATTGGAAAGACATTTGTGTTCATCAAGGAATTATTGTAAACAATTTCTACTTTCCTCAAGTTGATCAAACCAGTGTGAATATAAACAACATTCATCTGCAGGTTCAGAAAATAAATGATACCCCTGTTCTACAAATTACAAAAGGCCCACACTTCATATACTTAGGACAAGAGTCTTTGGACAATTTGTGGCGATTAAAGGAAATTATTGATTATAGATTATCTATACTTAAAAGGCAAGAATTCAATACATATTTCAAAATATTTCAAAATAATATTTCATCTGATTGTGGCGACTTGTGTACGCATGTTTATAATATAATAAGTCCAACAGAAAATCCTAACAGTGAAAATGTTTCAACTATGATGGAATTACTTGCTTTATATCCTGAACAAATGGAAAACAAATTGAAGCAAAATGGAACAAAACGAAAATATTACGAAGAAAACAATGAAAATGGATCAAAAAGAAAATATTACGAAGAAAACAATATCTTTTCTGGAAGAGAACAATAAGGTGCATGTGTTAGTGAAGTGGAGCTTTGCTTACAGACAAGCCCGAGGAGTAACTTTCAGATGTGGTACTTAGATAGACTCCGTTTTGAAAAAAGAATAAATGATTGTAAACTTATTCTAGATTCGATATTATCTGAGGAACATAGAAATAAAATATATTTGACACGTTTTAATAAAAATTGTATTTGATGTTTTACTTAATAAAATTTTAGTTTAGTAAATGTGAATTTTATTTGAAATTAATTAGCACATTAAGACTTTGTAATTTGTATCAGCTAAAGCATAAAGTGAGGAACAGAAATAAAACAAATTTAACTAAAATTTAATTTCAATTTAATTAAACAATATTTTTTTTATCAATCCATGTATTATATT
Source organism: Kuschelorhynchus macadamiae (assembly GCA_030620095.1). Taxonomy (NCBI): domain Eukaryota; kingdom Metazoa; phylum Arthropoda; class Insecta; order Coleoptera; family Curculionidae; genus Kuschelorhynchus; species Kuschelorhynchus macadamiae. The sequence continues at coordinate 334,861 of JAUTXW010004847.1, read as the reverse complement.
TTTTATCAAGTCCTAACCATTTCACATAAACTTTGTTTCCTTTCCTTCTCAAAATCTTCTCAATAAGATACACATCGGTATGCTTTACTTTTAGTAATTCTTGCTCATAAAAACCACCCAGAATGTCCTGATTATCTTCGTCTTGAATTAAATATGTCCAAGGGTTTGTCATCTTAACTTCTTTAATGTGGAATATCTCATTTGACCAATTTGGTGTGTAACCTTTTGAAAATGCCTCTCGATGCTTGCTTATTCGTACGTGATCACCCACTTTAAACTTTGGAGATTTTATATCTAACGTTTTAGCATGAGTAAATGCAGATTTCAAGATTCTATTTTCATTTGTTTTATTTACTTGTTTTGGCTTCATTCCTATTGAAGAATGTTTTGTATTGTTATAATCTTTTACAATATCCGCTAATATATTAAACCATTTGTAATTTCCTTGAATGCTAAATATTTTCCACATATTATTCTTTAAAGTCCTGTTCACTCTTTCTACTATACTCGCTTTCAAATTGGAAAACGTGCTATAATGGTTAATTCGAAATTGTTGCATCAAATTTTGAAAATGTACATTGAAAAACTCTCTCCCTCTATCCGTTTGCAAGTTTTTTGGTGGAGTTTTTGCACTGATTAATATTTTTTTCATTGCCGCTGTTACGTCTTTTCCAGATTTAGATTTTAACGGTTCGGCCCAAACATACTTAGAAAATACATTTATGGTAATCAAGATATATTTAAATCCCTTATTAAATTTGGCATAGGGTAACATTTCAACCAAATCAGCTTGAAAAAGATCATTTAACCCTTTCACTACCACCCTTCTGCGTTTGTAGTTTTTTCTAGCAGGTTTATGTAATTCATTAACGACTTGTTGTTTAACGGTTGTCATGACAACAAACTTGTTTATTCAATTTTAAGGAAGTTCACTTTCTATGTTTTGTAATAATTCGAAATATAACTTTTATATGTTTTTTCCCATTCATTCAATTTATCAATTTGTATTGTATAACTTTTTTCATTTAAAATTTTACTAATTTTAGTAATCTCCTTTTCTAACGCATTAAAGGATTTTTTTATCTCTCCAGTTAAGAAAGTAGTTGATCTACTATCACTATTTTTTAATTCCTCCTCTGTTTTATTTAATTCTTGTTCTAATTTCTTAATTACACTGGACATTATATTTTCCAAGGAAATATATTGTTGATTTTCTTCCAAAGTGAGTTGGTCAATTGTTCTACTGTTAAGAATGCTATTTTGATTTCTTTTTTTTTTCATCATCTAACCTTTTTATAAAAGTTCTTAATTGTTTAATTTTTTCCTTGTGTTTTTCAATTATTACTTCTCTTATATTTGTTTCCATTATTTTATTAATTTTGTTGATATCATCACTTAATTTTTTGTCTTCCTTTTTAACATGTTCATTTAAAAATTGCAAATCTTTACTTATTTGATTTAGCGTTAGCAACTGTTTATTAACGTTTTCAATTGAGGTATAGCATCCTTTAATCTGGTTTTCATACTTTAAAAAATTTTCATCAAAAACCTTAAGCTTTTTAGCAAAGATTTCATTATTTGTTTCATTTTCACCTAATCTCCTTTTTAAATTATTAATGTCACTTATTCTCTCTTGATTTTGTTTTGAAATATGGCGTCCAAATTTATCAACTGTCATGTTGAGCTTTCATTAAACAATAAATATGATTATATTTGATAGCTGTTATTTATAGTATTACTTTATCTTCTCTTAATTCTTCAATAATAGAGATAATCTCGTTACTATGAGCATTATTTCCCGCATCACTTGATGAAATTAATAAACGTAGCCTATCAACAATTTCGTTAACATTATTCCAGTATACATAGTCTGTATTTGATCTGTTTGTTTTCAAAATTAATCCCTTTCCTGTAGATTTGGCTCTAGTTGTTCTAAACGGAGGTTTTGGTTTGTTAAATGCTGTAACTAATCTTGGCAAGGTTTTTGTCTTTGTAATCCCCTTTCTTTGTAAATATGGTCCTATTATTGTAACATATTTGTGTGATGTATTTCCTTGAACTTGTTCATTTGAATCAAAATTCCTACGATATACATTTGTTTTAGCTAGAATGTTCATGTAATTATCTAAATCTTCCTTCTTATAACCTTTCGGTTCTTTTTTGAAAAGCAATTCGTATAAACCTGGCGTGCCTGTGTACGTTATTCCTCCCACTTTAATGTCTTTTCCAATAATTTCTACCGGTATCTGTGTTAAACCAAAAGAAAACTTATCCGTTTCGAGGTCATGAACTATTCCATAATAATGGTCAAATTTATGTTGTGTATCTTTCACACCCTCATCAATATATGATCTGGGTAATTCATGAAAATCTGCTAAGTAATCTTTATATGATGGTGTACCAACATAGGTTTGAATTGTTTTTCTAGTTTGTTCCAATATGTCTGACAAGTTTAAATTTGTTGTTGTGTCACTAGAAGGATCTGAAGTTTCTGCTATAACAGTTGATGACAATGGTTGTACTACAGGAGAGGAAGAAGTGATACTACTGTCATTTAAAAATGTTGGTAGTTCTGTAGGGAGTGACGGAGTTTTTCCTGTTTTCTGAATATTTTTCGTCGGAGTTGATGTTTTATAAAGCTTTGTAGGTGTTTTGAAATCTTCATACTTTGAAACTCTTTCTTCTTTTAAATCGAATGGTTCGGATTTACCAATACTTGAAATTAGCTGTTTAAGTGGTTGTGTTATTGGTCTATAAGTTTGTTCTAATTCGGACTGAGCAGTAGAAGTAGCTAATTTCAAGCTTTGATATTTCTGCTTCACGGCTTGTCTCGATCTTATTAATTCTCGAGCTAAACGTTTATCCATGCTGTACAAGTTTTAAATGAAATAAAACTGCAAATTTTTTACTTTTATAAATATATAAAGGAATCGAATTTACTCCTATATCTGCCGTGATTTACTTCACAATCTTTGTCAATTACAAGAAAGCCATATGGATCCATCCAACAGTTAGCACAAATATTTTTAAACTGATCAAATGTCATATCCAATATACAGTGGTCATTATATATATGTTTTAAACTCAAACAGTCCTGTTTAAATAAAATTAATAAGTTTGCATTTTCTCGAATTAGACGTTTAAGGATTGAGGAATATCCTTGAAAAATAAAAAAACAATCGGTGTTTCTATGCCTTCCATGCGTGAAATAGTCCCTAATAATAGATTGATTATGACAAGGAATATCATCAAAAATGATAACGGAATTTGGCTTTATCTCATGAGGTGAAATAATGTTCTCATCGCTATCATATTCAAAGTATCCAATTTCTTTCATAGGTTTTAACAACTTTCTTAAATATTCATATTTTGGTTGATCTAATGACTTTGAATAAACATAGACATTTTCAAACCTAATTCCATTTGGATGCTCGAGCAGTGTAAGCATAACGTTGGTTTTACCGCTACCACTGCAACCAACTATAAGCCCTCTTTTTGAACCACCGCAAAATAAGTCACCATGCTTTCTCAACTGTTTACTTAAAATTTTTTCATCATGATTATTTACTGGTAATGAGAATTTTTGTTTTTCAATCCTCATTCTTAATCACACTAGTAAATATTTTTAGCTGTAAAAGTATTTATACCAGAAAAATGTCAATGTGCTTTTAGTATAAAAAGAACTTCAATGACTGTGGGTCGCCATAAGTTGAAAAAAACTATTAAAACACGTAATAGAAAAGGCTCTGGTTTAGTAAATAAATTAATTAGCAAACTACCTTTCGAAGTTCATATACCAGGATATAATTATTGTGGTCCCGGCACCAACTTGGAAAAAAGATTAACTAGAGGTGACGTTGGTATAAATCCATTGGATTCCGCTTGCAAAGAACATGATATATCTTACTCTCAGACTGAAGATTTATCAAAAAGACACATATCTGACCAAATATTAGAAAAAAAAGCCTGGGATAGGGTAAAAGCTAAAGATTCTTCTATTGGTGAAAAAATTGCAGCTTTAAGTGTTGCAGGAATAATGAAGGGTAAAAGAAAGTTCGGTTTGGGATTAAAAAATACAAAAGGGGGTAAACTTAAATTGAGAAAAAAACGTATCATTCGAACACCCAAAAAAATTGGAGGATTTCTACCTCTTTTGTTTCCCATTCTTGGCGCCCTGGGTGCACTAGGTGGAGGCGCGGCAGGAATTGCTAAGGCAGTAAATGATGCTAAAGCAGCTAAACAGCAACTAGAAGAAATACATAGACATAATATTGCAATGGAAAATGCTTCTAAAGAAGGGAAAGGATTATATATTAGACCATATAAAGGAAAGGGACTATTTATTAGACCTTATAAAGGAGGATCCGTCAAAATGAAAGCAATCAGACAAAAAAAAAACTCAAAATAAGTTTTCCAAAAAGAGCACTTACGAACAATGATATTATTAAATATGTAAAGTTGTTAAAAATAACTGGCTTTAGAGGTGTTTTTATGCTCGATGAACTTCCAAAAAAAATTAATCTGAAAGAATGTGGTATTGTAAATTTGGATAAAAAACAAAATAAAGGATCTCATTGGACTGCTTATATTAAAAATAACAAAAATGTAATATATTTTGATAGTTATGGAAATTTAAAACCACCTTTTGAACTTCTCAAATATTTTAATTCGAATGGCAAAGTGGATGTATTTTATACTTATGAAAATAAACAAAAATTTAATTCATATAACTGTGGTCAACTATCCCTAAAATTTTTGCAAAAAAATATATAAACTCATTATTTATTGTAATATCTCATTCATAAATAAACTGCAATGTCTACCACAATTGCCATATCAGGAAACAGTTCTGTTTTGTCTGCTGATTTTAATCCGCCCATATATTTAGAGGATGAAAAACAATATTACCTGGGTTTAGCTGATTTTGAAACGTTTATGACTATCCCCAATATAAAAGAAGGATATAATAAATTTTATATAGATAAAAAAGTAATTGTTATTCCCGACGGAACTTATGACATTACAGATATAGAAACATACATAAGAGAAAGTATAGAAGATTTATTTCCGAATGAAAAATTTTTTTTTCTTTTAAAAGCAAATGTTAATACTCTAAAAACTTTTTTAATGTGTAGTAGAATAATTGATTTTACCAAGGAAGATTCGATAGGAAAAATGTTGGGTTTTAATAGCAGGATACTAGAAGCTATGAAAGAGGAAGAATCAGATAATGTTGCAAAAATAACTAAGGTGAATGCTATTTGTATTGACTGTAATATTTGTGTCGGTTCTTACAATAATGGTAAACCTGTTCATATTATTCACCAGTTTTATCCAACTGTAGCTCCAGGGTATAAAATAGTTGAATCTCCTTTGCCCATTTTGTATTTTCCAGTTAGCGTCAAAGCAATTAACAATATAACAGTTAAAATAGTTGATCAAGACGGAGAACTTATCAGTTTTAGAGGAGAAACTATAACAGTAAGGTTACATTTACAAACAAGTGAAATATAAAATGGTTGTTAGATATAATAGAGCCCTTGGGATGAGACTTGCCCCTACCACTATCAACAAAGTAAAAACTTATAAAAAGAAAAAGCCTAAACAACAGTTCAGTATCAAATCCAACACCAACAAGTTAAGACGAGATAATCGTAAATTTCTCACATCCTTGGGTTTCACTGTTTTAAAATAATGAACATATTAAACGTAAACGAAAAGCTTTATGTAGACAATTCCATCGTCAGTTCTGAGCTTCACACATATCAACCATATATTTCTTCAAAATTCGATTACAATGATGAAATAAGGATCCCAATTCAAGAACTCGATGCTTACACTCTACCATCAGATAGTTTACTTTATATCGAAGGAAAATTAACTAATACAGAAGGTAAATATAAGAAAGAATTGCTATTTATTAACAATGGTATAGCCTTTTTGTTCAGAAAAATCCGCTATGAACTAAACGGAATTACTATAGATTCAATAAGAAATGTTGGATTAGCATCAACCTTAAAAAGCTACCTTTCTCACAATACCAACGAAAGTTTAAAACTGGAAAATGCAGGTTGGTTTCCACATCGGAAAGAAGGTGATACAATTTTAGTTGATAATGATGGAAAATTCTCCGTATCCATACCACTAAAAATGCTTTTAGGATTTTTTGAAGATTACAGAAAAATTATTATGAATATGAAACAGGAATTGGTTCTTATTAGATCAACTGATGATTTAGATGGTGTTATTTTCAAAGAAGATCCGGCACACCTTGTTACTGCTCCTGACACTCCATTGGTTACTTTCGATAAAATTTATTGGAAAGTTCCTCACATTCTAGTTGATATGCCACAACAACTTGCTCTATCAAAAATATTAGAATCAAATAAAGATATATTGATAGGATTCAGGAGTTGGGAACTTGTTGAATATTCTTCTCTAACCGAAACAACCCGTCACACATGGCCGGTAAAAACAACTAGTAAACTAGAAGCTCCTCGTCATGTTGTGATTGGCTTTCAAGAAAACAGAAAAGGGAAAATTGTTAAAGATATGAGTAAATTTGACAATATTACCTTGTCAAATATTAGAGTATATTTAAATTCTGAAAGATATCCTTATCACGATTTGTACTTAAATTTCGAAGAAAACAAATTTTCTGCTTTATACGAAATGTTTGCCAACTTTAGACAGTCTTACTATGGTGTTCCAAATGAACCCATTTTTAATCCTGAACAATTCAAAAACATTAGTCCTATTACACATATTGATTGCTCCCATCAAAAAGAAACAATTCAAACGGGATCCGTAGTAATGAGAATTGAATTTGAGACACACAATGCAATTAAAAAAGATACTTCTGCTTATTGTCTTATTTTACATGACAAATTATTTAGCTACAACCCTCTTACTAAAATTGTGAAACAATTATAAACTTTATCCCCACTATTTTCATATTTCGATTTAATTTAAAGAAATTTTCAAAAGCTTTTAGTTTTAATCATGACATCAAAACTACAACTACAAATTGAAAAATTTATTTTTAAAATTAATCAACTGAAAGAAGAAATTGCAAATTATTCAAGTAAAAAAAGTCTCATTAAAAAATTTGCTGCTTTGAAAATATGAGATTGGTTATAGATATTCAAGGATTCAAAGATGAAAAAAATAAATTTATACCGAAAGAGCTTGCAGCTTTTGATGGTTATGAAATGACTCATTACATTTTTAAAAAGCCTTTTCCAATGGAGTTTCTTTCACCTGATTGTCACAAGCAGGCGGTATAGTTAACGAAAAATTATCATTGTATACATTGGAATAATGGATTTACTCCATTACATCATTTCCCAAAAATAATTGAAACACTTACGAAGAAAGCAGATTTTGTTTTTGTAAAAGGAAGCGAAAAAAAGGATTTTATACAGAAATATTCTAAAAAGCATGTGATTGAAATAGATGAACAACCAGCGCTAAAGCTAATGGAACCAAAATGCTTCTATCATTCAAAATCACCTTGTATGTGTGCTTTGACAAATGTGTTATTTTTATATGACAATTGTTTTATGAACGAATAAAAATATAAAAAAAAAAACTTAATTACCTTTTTATTTTGCATTAACCAACCATGATTGAATACAATTAATATGATACCTTAAATCTAATTTTCTAAATTCATTTAAAAGTTCATACTCATTTTTATATTTTAAATAATCATTACAAAATTTAGCGGCTAATTTACATTGTTTCATTCGATCTATATTATTAACATATGCTGACAAATCTTGTGCTTCTGCGTCTTCTTCGCCTACAATTGATAAATATTGGAAGTATGCAGCAGATATAATAAACTCTTCATACATTTCAGTAACCATTTGCTCCATTGTAAATATTATTAAATTTATTCTTCCTTTTCAATTTCTTGAAGAATAGTATCCTCGTCAATAAATTGCTTCAAGTCTTTTAAATAGTAACCAAAGCCAATATCTTTTAGATCTTGAATAAGTTGAAAAAAATTTAATGTTTCAATGTATTTGTTGCAACAGAGGGCAGCCTTTACGAATTCCTCAGATTGATTACAATAAAAGTCTATCCACTCCGGACCACTTGCCATACAATATGAGAAATAGGTTTTTGAAAGATTACTAAATTTCTCCTCTAATAATTTAACTGCAATCAGCAACTCAGCCATTTCATTTATTTAACATAATATTTTAAATATGTAGGGGGACGTCTCTTGCGAATAGGATTAACTTTCTTTGATAATACCTGTTTTTTATCTTCGTATAATTGAAACCTCTTTTGGGTTGCAATAATAGCAGGTATAAATTGGCAATCTTCTCCTATAAATTCTATTAGGTGGCTTAATTCTCCTACAAAGTATGATTTCCCAAATGTATTGAAAAACGTAGTAAGGCTTATAATTCCTTCTAAATAATCATCACAACAGTCAATTGCTTTTAAATAATCTCGTTTCAGTGGATAAAACAGCTTGGTGTATTCATCTTTCGAAATCACTTCAAAGAAATTGAGATATTTAACTTTTAACTGTCTGATAGTTGTAGTTAATTTTTCGCGATTACACATAATTCACTTATTACTTGACACATTTTTTCTTTTTGTTTTATACAAAATTGGTGGAAAAATTCAAAAATAACTTTTTACGCAACTCGAGCACAGCTTAGTAAATGTGTCTCGGCATACTAAAATGATCATGATGCACCTATTTATAAGACTTAAGAATACAAAATCAAATGTGGGAGAACAAAGAGAAAAAATTAAAAAATATGATGCGAATGAGAATAAAAGGGGAGGAAGTTAAGAATGAGGGACATGAGAGAGAGGAAGAGGAGGAGGAGGAGGCGCTCCCCTATTATAACTACTGAGGATGTCATATAATAGAATTACTTCTCCACCATCTATCTCAAATGTCTATTCCTTTTTTTTTCAATTTCCATCCTCAGATATTTTTGCTTGGTTTCCCTAATTAAAGAATTTATTGCAGACACATTGTTTGACCCTTGGTCACAAACCGTTGCAATAATTTGCAGACCAATATCGTTGCACCTTCTTATAAGTACTTTTAATATCCTTTTGATATCTTCGGACTTAGTGGCTCTGTAACAAAAGTTGTAAAATATTGGCTGTTTCCACTTTTTTCGAATGCCTCGTAACATGAAAAACTAAAAAAAATATTCAGTGTTTAGTAATAAGTCAGCAAAATATAATCATAGTAAAGTACATATTATACTTTTAAGGGAGAACTGCACGCAAAAACTGAAAAACTAGCGCGAAAACACGCGCTGCAGAAATACAAAGACATGAGTATGATTTACTATTTCAAATTTTGCAGTTACGTAGACAAAGGATCAATGCAAGGCGGGAAAGAGCCATTTTGTGGAAAAAAAAATTATATGCGACGGCATTTGCGTCTAAAAGTGGTCGAAAAATGGTCGAAAATGGACAATTCTACTTCTATATTATAATTCTAGATTAGATTTTTTCATAAAAAATCGCATTTATAGCCCAACTATACATATTTCCCTATTGAAATCACATGGAAGCTAATACATATCTCTTATAGTTTTAACATAATATTGCAGCGGCGGAAGGCTTGCAAATGATCCATAATATTGCGTGCAGTTCCCCCTTAAGTGATTGATGACTGAGTATAGAATTTCTATGTATATGTAACTAAGTTAGTAATCCGGTATCTTATTGAAAAATATTATAAAAAGAAAGAAATTAGTATATACCTGGGCATGATTTGCAATTTGGTCGGTGGTCTTGTAGCAATAGTTTTCAAAACCTACTATACTGCCATTTGCTTTATTCACTCCTAAGCTTGGCTGAATGGTCATCTCATCAAACATGATAAGACATACTTTGTCTTGTGGGTTTTTAAAATTTTTTGCTTCAGCCTTCAAAACAGAAAAAAAATTCTTCATTTATGCCTGGTTGAATTGGGATTCTGTTTAAAAGCTTTGTGACAGTTTTTCTAGAAGGTAGAGCAAAAATTTTAGACATAAACCTATAATTTGACCCACTATGTTTATAACGAGCCAATGCAAGAACCTTGTCTTCAAGCGTATATCTACGTCCCTTGGGCTTTCTTTTTACATTTTCCAGTTGGCACCCAAAAAACCTCTTTCTAATGCGATCCATGCTCGACACAACTTCGAAATCTCTCCGAGACAGCAAATTTTTCAGCATATTCCAGCCTCTTCCTTAGCGACAACTTGGATTTGGTGCTTAAAGTAGCACGGATTTTGAAATATGAAGCTTTTTCATATAGAAGTTTTGCTTTTGGGGTAAGTTGGTGCTTTCTTGTAACATTTAGCTGCTTTAGCAAACCCCTTTTACCTAAAAACACTTTTAAAATTTGGCACTAAATATGACTTGATGGCCAAAAATATAAAAAATTACAACTCTGTCAAGAATTTCAAAGCTAAAACAATATTTTATGTTCAAAAATATAAATCTAACAAAAAAAGCTATTTTTGGAGCCAGAAATCACAAAACGCAGAAATTTTAGATTAATGTACCTAAAAAATTCATTCATTCTATGAAAATATAAACGATAATATAGATATAAAGTGATTTTAAATTTTAAAATCGAATTCGAATATTCAAATTCTAAAAAACCAAACCACATGAGAAACATGGAGGATCAAGAATCTCGTCAAGTGGGGACGACCCTTCAGACGAAGACAAATACAGATTAGTATTCTAACAAAAAAATGCAATAAAAATTAATAATTCGAAACATTTCTTTTTAAATGAACTACTAATCAATTGACGAGAATAATTACATTTTTTAAAGGCTTATGTCACCGGTTTGATAAAGTAAATCAAATGCGTTTTTTTATATTGAATGAGGTATTGTAGTTATGCCACCATGATGAGAAAATTTAAATATTTACTGGGAGTAACATTTTCTGAACTGGTTTTAGGCGTTTGAATTCCACTTGGACCTGCAGTAGGCTCAACATGAGAATAAGTACCAACAGTTCTAGCTTGAAGTCGAGGAGATTGTCTAGGTGTAGTAATAGACTGTTGAGGATTAGTTGGTCCAGCCATGGGCTTCACTGAAAATTCGTCCTCTCCAAGTTCTACAGACTTAACATCTTTTAATGGAACTATTAAAAGAAACAAAAAGCATGTGAGTGATTTAAGCGCAGATTACGCTTACTGGGGGTTTTACGAGTTTAAGTATCTAAGTACTGTTATAATTGCATTTTATTAAAACTTTATAACTGATAATAAAAAAAATTGATACTGTACTAAAAAAATTTGGCAAATTCTGTAGAATGAAGGCCGTATTATCCATTAGATTAGGCACAGTGTTCACTGTGCCTAGGACTTACTACGGGAAAGAAAAAAAATTAAAATTATAGAGAAGAAAATGATTAAATGTCACAGATAAATATAATAATTTATTATAAAAAGAATTACTTAAGAGGAGGGGGGAGGCAACTTTTTTTTTCATAAAGAGGTTAACCAAGTGCTCCTTTCATTTAAAGAAATGGAGGGGTTGTCTAACGTTTATTGATAATCTTAATTTGTAAGCTATAGCCAAACACACATACGGTGTAACTTTAGCAGTGAAAGACCAATAAAAGTAGACATTATTTCACGGAAAATCTGCTTTAAAATAACAATACGTTGTTATAAAAACAATATCTAGGACATTCACCCCATTAGGAACACGGTTACGTCTAATATGATACATTAAATCTGACCCTGTGTAGAATCCAAATAGTTTAATGTACAATAACAAATAAAAACCTATTTCCACCTAAGAGGTAGATCCAATTTAAACATGAACATGTGTAACTTGCAGTTCTGGCTTGGGGTAAAATGCTCTAAATTAAAAAAAAAAAAACTATAAAGAAAACTTATATAATATATATCATACCTGGTAACTTTAAAGATGGTATTGCAGTTTTGAATAAAACATTGTTTCTTCCAAAATCATTTGGTAAGAAATGATCTGCACATACTTTGCAGTTAGAGTAAACTTGATCTGCTGGTCTTTCAGAAAGTTCTTTGTTGCCACAGAGCAAGACCCACTTATCAAATCTCCCCATATCGTTTCAAAGATTGGGAAATCTATGTTTACTTGATTTGCTAAGGTAGCAATATTTTACAGAACAATAAATCCCAACCTTATTTAGTTCCTAGAAACAAAAACTGTGTAAATACTGAGATTTAAAATAATGTTTACAATTTCCATAACAAAAAACTCTTAAACAAAACTCGAGATTCTATTTTACAAAATGTACTACAAACTTTGTGGCTTTTAACCAAATAAACTACAAAATTACTTAGAACTATGTGAAATAGGTGATTAGAGTGCCACCTTTGAACCAATTATAGTTTCTAACATATTGAACGATGCAGAATTTTTTTCACCTAGTATGATCTAAAAATTCCATTTTTTGCCAAACGTGTACGTAGGACCCTATAGAACTCATACAACGATCAACATTAAATAATTGTAATTGCCTTGTAGATCTCACAGGTACGCATAAACTAACAATTTTTTAAAACGGGAGCAATCAAATAAACTATTAACTAACTTAACGAGCAAACATAAATCAAAATTTTTTCCTTTGACATTGTCAGACTTGATATGCCCCAACAATATTGACAAATCATTGTAGTTTGTTTCTTTAACTAGTATAATCATTATGTAGGCAAAAAACGTACTTGCACTTTGTTTCCTACATAATGATTGTTATTGTTAAGGAAGCAGTTTTTATAGAAATCAGCTTTTTGATAGTTGCCAAATTACTAATCTAGTTACGCTTACCTGTATTATCATCACATGAAAATTTTACCAAGAAAAAATAAGGACCACGCACATATTTTTGGTCTGTGATTTAGTAAACTAACAATTTTTATGAAATTTTAGTATCTAACAGAACCTGGCCTTCTGATTAAGTCTTTATCTACAGAAGTCAATCCTATAACTAGTTTCAGAAATATATAAGTGTCTACTCAAATTCCATATAAAATTCATAGCGAAAACAAGATTACATCAAATGGCTTTTTTCAAACATATTTAATTCATAGTACCCCCTAAATAAGCAAAAAGTAATATATGAAGATAGATCCAAAACCAAAACTTCTGTTTTCTAGATATAAGACAAATATATCGAGAACAAAGTATTAGGGACAGCTTTACACTTTATACTATACCAAAATTCCATGAAAAAAAAAAATGTGGGTGTGTGGTTCTTTGTGTAAAATAAAGGTTTTTTTGTTAATCCATAACATGTATTTCCTGGTAAAGATGGCTAACTGATTAATTACATGGGTATACATTTTTAGATCCACTTCTCATCATTGGTGAATTCAGCAATAATTAAGTATTTTAGACGAAGTTTTGTTACAATGGCCAAAAACAAAAGACACTAAACAACAATTTATTAATATTTGGAAAAGTAAAATATTCCTGTTGTAAACTTTTTTCTCAAAGCATTTGTATAGGTATTACAATCAGTCTTTGTCTGATAGTGATGATAAAAGAGCTTTTAGCCCTTAAATATTTCATAATGTAAAATTGTTCTTAGTGTTTTTTACGATGTTGGAAAAACCCAAACTTAAGCTGGCGCCACGTCGCCTTTTGTCTAGTCTAGACGAAGGGCAATAAAACTAACTAAAAAAAATTGACAATTTGGAAACTTTGTCAATGTAAAAAATTAATTAACGAGGTAATTAGTATAACACTTAACTTAAAAACTAACTAAGTAACATTCTGGATAAACAAAAGTCTTAAAACACAATAAGAAACACAATAAACGCAAAAATCGCACAGCCACACAATCCTACACTTCGCAAACGCAACGAAATATTGAATGTTTCAAATTTCAAATTTCCAAAATAATAACTTGTCGACAGGGGAGACGCTGAGCCTTAGATGGCTATTACTTCAACTACGACTATGGGTAAAATGAAATCTGCACAATTTATTTTCAGCGCCAATTCGGAAAATACTAAAATCGTAAACTAACGGAAAAGGGGAGTGCGCAGGGCGTGATTAGACCTAACATAAAATGCCATAGATAGTCGACGCAGGCGGGCAACAACCTCCCCCCTATCTTTCTCTATTTTTACTCCGTGCGGACCGAGGAATGGATCGAGCTGGCGCATGCGAAAATAAAGCTACTTCCACTCCGCCTCGGTCTATTAAGCCGAGTGACATTTGTGGAAATGTTGACATCAAAATGACACTTATAAAAAAACTAACTGCAGGAGGAATAATAATAACTAAAAAATATTCTCTGGACAAACGGGCCTCCGAGGAACATTTTTTTTCTCAGCCCCTATTTTCTTGGCCTTGGTGACATAATTGCAAACAATGTGTAGCAGCGAACGTGTTAAATAATAAATAAAATGCAATAAAGTGTTTCTAAGGGTTTTGAAATATGTAACCAGAGCCATACTTGTAAAAATTGCTGATAATGATATTTTACAGGGTCGAAACCTCGTCAATGGCATTTGTGTAGTAAATCATTAGAAAAGTGATGAAAATAGTTCTAAAATGTATATTAAAAATCCAGGTACGTATTTAAAAAATAAGTTGATGGTAATAGCTCGAACACAAAATGTTGGAGGTGAAATTTGAACCGAGAGAGCGAAAAAAATTATAAAACTTCAAATTTACACAGTGTTTAAAAATTCAGTAGTGTTTGAAATATTCAACGTAATACATTTTAGAGATTTTCACAAATCACACTGTGTATTAGAAAAAGTACTTGTCGCCATATTTTGCTAGACAACCCGACAGAAATGTATTCCTCTATTAATAATTATCTCTAAAAATTACATTTTGTTTAAAATACAGATAGAAATAGAAAACGTTCAGTCGGATCTCGTACTAGAAGCTGTATGAAACAGGAAAAAACTTCTGATCTTTGAATGTTATTTATCGAATCAAAAATTGTTGAAAGCATAGATAACAATGAACCACTTGGTTGATGATTTTGTTAAAGTAAAGGCAAAAACATGTTTTCTTTGTCTAATAATAATTTGGATATGTATACCGAAAATGTATTTGTTTGAATTGTTGTAATATTATTAGTATAATATGTTAATGTGTCTGGCTTTTCCCCTTCCCTCAAGGAAACATCTTAAAGTTATTACAGCTCTTAATAATTATTACCGAGAGAGTCTCAAGTTATATAGAGCCGGGGGTCTGAGTAAATCCGGCCCTGCATTCTAGTGATATGAATTTCTAAACTGAAAAATCTATTATTGACCTCATACATGAAGACCGCAAACCTATACTTTTTTATTGCAGTGAGGTTAAAAGTCTAGAAAGGTTTATATTAATTTTAAAACATAATGTAAATATTTAGGATTTTAGCCATTTAGGATAAACATGAGTGCCAAATACACCTTATACGATTTATATTGGCACCTTATTTTAAATAGTTTTATCTGTATACTTAACATTGCAATGTTAATTTCACTTTTTCTGATTTTATTTGTTTAACTATTTCCAGTATGTTATATCTGGAAATGTGGTTTATTAAAGACATATTGTTATTATCGTATTAAACTTTCGCACTTCCTCCCTGGAAAAATTGTTATGTGATATTTATATGTACAGTACCTAAGTCTCGGGTATTGGTTCTTTATTTTTTGCGGGATTTATAGCATACCTAGTAAATATAGTGCGTTTTACTGCTCACGTTAATCTCGCAAAATTTTCAAAAATTTATCCCGCGTTTATAAAAAGCTGATTTCGGTGCTATTTTTATACAAAAAGACGTAGTAGTCTAATAAAAACGACAATGTAACACTGCAATATATTATACGAGTCTAAAATTTGGCAAACTTATGCTTACAGACCAGCAAAAGTCATAAACGCAGATATCGGGAAAAATTTGTGATTGCAAAATGTCCAAATTAGACATCTAAAATATTGCAATATATTGTAAAACTTTGAGCCTGAAAATTACATAACATTTTTGGACGTCGTTATCGGCATTTGAAAGGGCAGGCAGAATTTGACCCGATAAACCGTTTTTTAATATAGGCTAATAACGTTTTTTCTGAAATTCTTTAAAAATATAGGCGCGAATCTTCAGAAACCAGTTTCCCCATAATTTCCGAAAAAACAAGGATATCTGAATAAAAAAATTGCGTTTTGAAGGAGAATGGTGCAGTTATTGATATTAAGAGGGGGAAAAAATTGTATTTCGCCAGATGTTGACCTCTGACCTAATTTCCTTTTTTGCCTATAACGGACAAAGTATTAGGAATTCTATGATGCCATTTACAGAGGTTTTTCTTAAATGCCTATTCTAGTACCTTATTAAGTTACATGGAAATTGAATAGTAATTAACAAAGATATGACAAAATTTAGATTCGTTATTTTGAAGTGACCCAAAAATTACAAAAAGAACTCAATTTTAAATAAACTATTTGACATAATGTGTGAATATTAATCGTATAATATGTATTTCGCACTCGTGTTTATCCTAAAACGCTAAATCCTAAATATGTACATTACGTTTCTTAATTAATATAAAGCTTTCTATACTTTGCACCTCACTACTATAAAAAAAAGTATAGGTTTGCGGTCTTCATGTGTGTCGCCAACCATAAGTTTTTCAATTTAATTAAATTTTAATCTATTTTCCTGCCTATATTCTAATTTTATTCTAAGAAATAGTTTTTTTTCTCATTTTAAAATTGCCCAATTTAATTAGACTAATAAACTAGATATATGTTAATATGTTTCCAAAACTGTTCAGAATTCATTTATCGGATCTCATACTTACATCCTTTAAAAATTTCTGGAGAAATTTCAAACAATGTTCTTAAAAGTAAAATCAATTTTTTAGTATACATTTGACAAATCGTTTTCAAAAAGCATTTCTTATGCATGTAATGGTTGTATATTTTATAAATAAGCTATCGAATTTTATTGAACTAATTTTTCTCTTTTATTATTATATCAAGTCAAATCCCACGGTTTGGAGAAAATATATTTGTTTTCTTACAATTCGATGTTAAATTACTTATAATAAATAATAAATATTTTGCTCTCTAAACCATAACACAATAATAAATTGATATGAACCGTATTTCCTTGGGACTCGGATATATTAATATATATAACTTAATTGGACTTCTTTCTTGGGTATAGGTTTATTTGCAAAATCAAACAAAGGGATTAACTTGACGTTTCGCCTAGCATAGTAGGCTTTCTCAAAAATTGCTCATTCCTTTTTTTTTTTTTGGTATATAAGGCTTTCCTTTCTTATCTACAAATAATTTAAAAAACATTTAGTGGTCTAATTAAAAAAAAAACATTTACAATTTTTCTAAAATTGATTTAAAATTTTATACTATTGACAAATAATTATTACAAAATTAATAAAATAAGGTTACATACGTCGAAAAATGCATGTTGATTATTTATTTATATTTGAATAATAAGTAGCAAGTTAGTGGTTTGCCAGGCAACTCATGGCATACTTTTAGGTAAAAAGGTGTTCTTATCGTAGTACGTTTTTTTGAGGAATTTAAAGATAATTTTTTGCTATTTTTTAATTTAAAGCTTAGAGTAGAATCACACATTCACAATGATATACTACGTTTTAAAAATAACGGCTTAGACGAAGTTAAAACCATACTAAAATATCAAATTGTGGTATATTTGACTTAAATTTTTTATGTCTTGTTTGTCATTTACTGCATTTTTTTCTTTTTTTATGTGAATCATTTCTTTGATAATTAATTTCTGATATAGGTTATCTTCATCAATGATTTTGGTTTCAGAAAAATTAAATTCCTGTTTTGTGATTTTTTCATGTTTGTGTAATGCAGTGGATGATTTTAGTTTTTAATTTTGTAAATAGGGAGCCTATCAGGTTCTGGGCTTTATGACACACAATTATGTTATATTTTCCTAAGATATGTTTTAATTTTTCAGATAACTGAGATGTGTACTGCATTGCAATATATTTTTTTGCGTATTGTCTTGTTTTTCGTTTTCGTTATGATTGTTATATTATATGTATGTCCTTTGTTTGATAATTTTTTTATCAGTTTTTCTGGGAAATGATTTGCATTCAAGGTCTCTTTAACTTTATTAAGGGCTTCAGGACGGTATTCTGGTCACGTTAAAGATACGGCACGGTCAACTAGACCAATCACAACACTTCTTTTTTGTTTGTAAGGACGGTGGGAATTGAAATTGAGATATCGTCCACACCAAGTTTCTTTTGTAAACCATTTAGTTTTTAAATTATTTTCTTTTTGTCTTATTATAGTAAGGTCGAGAAAATTTATTTTGTTTTCTGTTTCAACTTCAAGAGTGAACTGAAGTTTCGGATGGAAATTATTGAATGCGAAAAGTAGTTCTTCTATTTTATTTTCTGGAACTGATGCTAAACAATCATACACATATCTCTTAAAAAAAAACAATATTAAAATTAAATTTTTCGAGAACTTCCTCTTCTAGGTATTCCATAACTATTTGTGCGATTGTAGAGGAAATAGGTGAGCCCATAGCAAATCCATCAAGTTGTTGATAAAATTGGTTTTTGTATTGAAAATAATTATTTGACGTTATAAGATGTAAGGCTTCTAAGAATTCAGGCTGAGTTAGAGTTGTAAAATTTTTTAAATTATTCCATTTGCCTTTTATAGCACTAACTATGAGTTCATTTGGTATATTAGTATACAAAGAAATTACATCTAGTGATATTAACTTTGAATTTGGTGGTATTGTTAATGTATCTAGAAAATGTTTAAATGTAAATGAGTCTTTTATGTAATAAGTGTTTTTACCTGTGATATTTGACAAACATTTTGACAAATACTTTGAGAGCTTGTAGAAAGGAAATTGAATACATGAAACTATAGGCCTGAGGGGAATGTTAGGTTTATGCAATTTGGGTAGGCCGTATATTTTAGGCGTGACTGCATTATGAATTGACAAATTTTTAGCTTCCGCGACAGTTAATAGATTTTTGTTGAGTTAATGAGTTTTTTTACAAAAGTATTATTTTTGTTTTGAAAGATGTTAGTTGGGTCATTCTTTAAAAGTTTATAAGTACTGGTATTTTTTAAGAGCTGATTCATTTTTGTGT
Source organism: Kuschelorhynchus macadamiae (assembly GCA_030620095.1). Classification (NCBI taxonomy): domain Eukaryota; kingdom Metazoa; phylum Arthropoda; class Insecta; order Coleoptera; family Curculionidae; genus Kuschelorhynchus; species Kuschelorhynchus macadamiae. The sequence goes on along the minus strand of JAUTXW010004847.1, from coordinate 315,748 downwards.
CATAATCATTACTGCATTTCTCTGGTTAAAGTATGGTTATTTGAGGATTATCTTTAATGAATTGCCTAGTTTTATTATGTTGTTTCTTGTATTCGTTTTTGAAAATTGGTAATTTTATTTTTTTTGTTTAATTTTAATTTTATGATTGGTAATTATATTTACTACGTCTGCCCTTATGCTATCTTTTATTTCATTTGATTTATCTTGTATAGCCGTTTCTACGCAGGATATATATTCTGTTAAAGGTAAGTTTTTTTCGTTCTGTACAAGAAGCGAGAAGTTTTCGCCTAAAGCAAGAACTTCTGCGACATCGTTAGGAATATCTGTGTTAGAGATGTTGTCTAACCATGAGGATGTATTTATTTGTATGTCATTTTTTTCAGTGACCGATATTAATTTAGAAAGTTTTTTTTAATTTTTTTGTTTAATAGAATTGAATAATTTTTCATATTTAATGTTTTCAAACCTCATGAATTTATTTTACCTAAAACTGTGCCATGAGTTGCCTGGCAAACCACTAACTTGCTACCTATTATTCAAATATAAATAAATAATCAACATGCATTTTTCGAGGTATGTAACTTTATTTTATTAATTTTGTAATAATTATTTGTCAATAGTATAAAATTTTAAATCAATTTTAGAAAAATTGTAAATGTTTTTTATAATTAGACCACTAAATGTTTTTTAAATTATTTGTAGTTAGGAAAGAAAAGCCTTATATACAAAAAAAAATAAAGGAATGAGCAATTTTTGAGAAAGCCTATTATGCTAGGCGAAACGTGTAAGAAACAAATTGAATATTAATTAATATATATATATAAGTATATATATATATATATATATATATATATATATATATATATATATATATATATATATATATATATATATATATATATATATATATATATATATATATATATATATATATATATATATATATATATATATATATATATATATATATATATATATATATATATATATGTATATATATAGTATATATATACTCGTATATATTTTGTTGCATATCTTGAATATACGATGTTAGATCTTTTCTTATATGGTACTTTGCTTTTTAAAGGAATAAACAGATGGGATAAGCGGTTAATATAACAATGAAGTTCTGCTTTACTAAAATAGATTTAAGCTTTTCTGATGATGCATTTGTATACGGCATTGCAACATAGGTCTTATTATTATTAGTTTTTGTTTTTTCGTTTCTTTTCTAATTGTGCAGTATAAAAACTCGTTGTTTAATGATTTTATTAAAATGTTTTTCATGAAAACAACTTTCTTTTAAAATTGTTCTAACTTTATTTAATGTTTCAGAGCGATACTCCGGTGATGTTAAAGTGAGAGCTCTGTCGGTAAGGCCTATAATCACGCTTTTTTTTTAATTTTTCGGGTGGTTGAAAATACCAAATCAAAAAAGATCTAACATCGTATATTCAATACCCTGCCTAAACTGCCCAAATAAATATATAGGAATGACCACCCAGTACTTAGAAGACTGAATGAGCATAAGAATACCAAAAACGCTTCAACCGGTCTACACAAGCATGAATAGAGTGAAAGACACGAATTTAATTCTGACACTAAAATTTTAACACAAAAACCCACTTACCGTAAGCTACAAATAAAGGAAATGATACACATCAAAAAAAGAAAAATATTCGGTTAACGACAAACGAGACATTCACAATTTAAGTCAGCTTAATGTCCTTATATATAATTGTTCATTAATGTCCTAATTTTTGTTGTTTTAGGTAGTATGATAATTTTATACACTTTTAAAAAAGCCTACTATGTTAGGCGAAACATAAAATAGAAAAAAGGAGGAAGAAGGCGTTTCATTTAACATAAACCTAAACCCAAGAAAATTTAAATAAAATATATGTGAAGAAATGGTTCAAGAAACTGCTACATATATATATATATATATATATATATATATATATATATATATATATATATATATATATATATATATATATATATATATATATATATATATATATATATATATATATATATATATATATATATATATATATATATATATATATATATATATATATATATATATATATATATATATTTTTTTTTTTTTTTTTTTTGGAGATACTCATACTGAACTTCGCTCTATCTAATACATACGAAGAGCGTATGTTCTCCGTCATCTTCAGTTTCGCAGTAGGTACAGTCCAAGGATTCTGCTCTCCTGCGGGCAAAGAGGTACTTACTGAAGCAGCCATGGTCTGAAAGAGCCTGCGTGAGGAAGTAGTCGACATCTTCGTTTGGTCTGCTTTTCAATCTCTGTAAATCTGGTATTAGTCGATGCGTCCATCTACCGTATAGCCCTCCGTCCCATTTCGCCTGCCACCTCTCCATTAGGTTGGCTGTGGAAGTTTGTTTGTCCACTCTCATAAATCGTTCGCGTCTCTGTATGATTTGAAGGTCTATGGGGGAAGTCCTTCAACAACTCCAACCGCCTCAGCAAAGATAGTCCTATAAACTCTACAGATCCTAATTGACATAGTCTACTTGGGTTTTCCAATGTGAAAAGTGAGTGAATCACACTCGACAGGGTTCTTCTTTCGAATACCAATTGTCCTTCAATATTGGACATAAGTTTAGACAGAGCCGATACTGTTTTTTCGGCCTTTACAATTGCCTTAGTGACGTGTTCCGCAAACGTTAGCTTAGCGTCAAACCAAATGCCTAGATATTTGACCGCCTTGCTAAGGTTTATCGTTGTGCCTTGGATATGGAACATTATCGGTTCTATTTTCCTTTTTCGTGTTAGCAGTACTGCTTTGGTTTTATGCGGCGCTATTTCTAGGTGCAGCTTTTTCATTCACAAGGCCACGCGCTATAGGCTTGTGTTAGCCACATTCATTAGGATGTCTTCGGTTCTGGACTTTTACTACGAGGGCAACATCCTCAGCGAAACCCATCAGTGTGTTCCATAGAGTTGGTCCTAAAATTGAACCCTGCGGCAACTCACTATTTACCTCGAATATATATTTATATGTATATATATATATATATATATATATATATATATATATATATATATATATATATATATATATATATATATATATATATATATATATATATATATATATATATATATATATATATATATATATATATATATATATATATATATATTGGTATAGAATGCACGAGTTTTTTACAAGAATTTTAAATTTTCGTAGTGGTTCTTGCCACTTAAATACAACACCCTGTAATTGGAGATAATTAGTGATTTACTCCTACATATAAACATATCAAATTGTTGAAAAGTTTTAGTATCAATAAAATCATACCTAAAACGTATGTCTTTTGGTTTGTACGGAACAAATGAACTACCAGTCACTTAAGAAGTAACGATATCCAGCACTGATTCCTTCCGAAAAGTTAAATGTCTGCGTGATGATTCAAGAACCTATTGCAAGTCCCAGTGGTCCTCAACAACGACGTAGACAGACTAGTCCTAGTCTAGTAAGTATTTAATTTTATAGGTGGAATTTAAGGACATAGATTTATATATTGCTGAAAAATTGTTAAAACTTATTAAAATACTTATAGAAAGCAATACAAATAAGAGAAAGTTATTGAAAATCGAGTAATTTACTTCCCTCGTAAAAGAAAAGAATTGCAATCCGAGATTTTTTCGGAAATTTACGTTTTAAGGTCCCTGGATGAGTCGGTCTGTCTGTCTAATTATTCGCGGTATAGTTAAAATGCTACTTACCCCAAATTCTAGTCAAAAATTAAAGGTCTGATGGGGACGACCTGGTAATACTTTGGTAAAAATAAAAATCACTCTCCGAGATTTTGCAGATATTTATTTTTATAGATGCCGCAAAAATATTTTCCTCGATTCCGCAACGCAAACGCAAACATCCAATGAAATTACGACTACTAAGGTGGCGGTAACATGCAATGAGTCAGTTTCAGAAAGCTTTAAGATACATAGAACGTGCTGTTTTTTTATTCCTTGTGATTTCTGTGTTATTGAGGACTGCAAGAGGTTTTTGTTTTTGGTTTTATCGGGTAAGTACTTAGGACTTAGACATATAGTTGTACCATAATTTTTTTATATTAATACTAGCGGGTACCCGCGACTTCGACCTTGGGAAAAACAATCGTAGTGCAAGTCTACTCCAGCTCTACTTAAGGATTGCCCTTGAGCTTTGTTAATTGTCATTGCGAAACAAAGCTTTAAAAGAAATTGTACACGTTTAAACTGAAAAGGATAGTCTGACGGAATTAAAGGGATACGTGGTATAAAAACTGTTTCTCTCAGACCAGGGTCAGAAATAATAGTTGACTCTATTACATTGTTTTGTAATATTTTAACCTGTAGTCGAGTTCCATTACACAATTTTGGTAATTTTAAATTTCGAATAAGCATCATTGGTGCCCCCACTTTTAAAGTTAATTCACGACGAGGGATTCTTGAAGGGTCTAGAGAGTGTAGGAACTCGACAGGATATCATCTATTGAGAAGTATGTTAATTGTGGAGCAGTAATTTTCTCTAATAAAGCTAGATTTATTTCATCTGCTGTGCTATTTTTTGAAGTTAATATAGCAGGTTCTTTAAACCAAGAAGCGGTTTCATTTTGATAACTTTCGAGTCCACTATAAACATTTAAGGGGTAGTTTCACCCTCTTGGAAACTGAGTTTGGAAGAATCCCTTCTTATCGAAACTCTGCATTTTAAAATCAAAGTGATTGCACAAACTCAGCTTTCTAAGGCAAACGGTTTGAGAAAGATCGCAAAAATTAATCAATGACCCGATTTTTTTAAAAACCCTATATGAATTTATAAAAATTTTAAAATATGTAATAAAATAAAAAAAAAAGCATCTTCAAGTGTTCAGGTGTTTTTCCGAGTAACTAATTGTTTTATAAATAAAAAATATAATATTAAAGGGGTGGTTTAAGACCCTTGTACCCTGTCTCGGTTTTAAAAAAAATTTAAAATATGTAAAAACATAAAATAGAAAGCATATTATGTTCAAGCGTTTTTCGAATAACTAACGGTTTTTTAAATAAAATATAATATAATATTTAAGAGATGATTTCACTCCTTTGAACACACTGTATGAATTTTTAAAAAATCCTAAAATATGTAAAAAATAAATTATAAAACATGTGTTCATGCGTTTTTTCAAAAAACTTACCGGTTTTTAAATGAAAAATATTGTATTATTCAAGGGATGGTTTTACCCCTCTGGAATTTGAGTTTTGAAAAATCCCTTCTTATCGAACCTCTACACCCCAAATATCAATCTGCAAGCCAAAATTCAGCCTTTTACCTCAAGCGGTTTGAGCTGGAGTGTGATGAGTGAGTCAGTCAACTAAGTATTTTATATATTAGTATATAATATAGATTGATAAGGCGTAACTACTATTCGCGTATTAAAAAACTACCTAATTATGATTAATAGTCGAAAATAATTCATCTTTAATGAATCGACAAGGGCTCGTACAAATGAATCGATATAAGGCATAAAAACCTTTCATGAAAAGAGAATATTTTGCTTTATACAGGGTTCCTTAAATACCTGTAGAGGGTATTCCATATTCGATACTTTTGCGGGGTATCTCGCCTATTTTAAAGATAGAGAGTTGCGATTTTTGCAACAATTTACTACTATTTTGTAAAACTTACGATGCCGTAAACAAAATTTTGCATAGCCCGCTTAGCTTCTGCGAACAAATCCAGGTTCTTATTAAATAAAAAAAGGCTTGCGTCATATTTTAAACATGATAGTGTCCGGAATTTCAGGTGCCATATTTCAGGGTGTGATTATCTGTATGTATAATCACACCCTGAAATATGGCACTTGGAATTCCGGACAGCATGTATATATAAATAGTCCTCCCCTTATAACTTTTGAAAGGCAAAGAATTAAAAGATTGATCGACTTACCTGTAAGGAAGAGCAATCGTAATTATCCGAGCTCATATTCCGAACATTTTTGCTTACATTGTAGTTATATTGCCCCTGTGCAATGACTCACAAGTTTAAAGAAAGAAAATTATTTCTTTCTTATCACCTAATATGTGTCACCCTTGCCCGAATTCAGGTATATTTTGTTTACATGATTCATTATATTGTCGGGTGATATAAGAGATAATAGATCGTCCAGGGATGGGAACCGGGAGGGAGCAAAAATGTTCGGAATATGAGCTCGGATAATTACGATTGCTCTTCCTTACAGGTAAGTCGATCAATCTTTTAATTATCCTTCGCTCATATTCCGAACATTTTTGCTTACATTGTAGATGTTTAGAGAACAAATAAAATAACTGACGATCTATTAAACAAGCCATGTTACAAACCAAAAACTTTGAAACAAAATTGTACCTTAAGGTAAAACAAAACTGAACTACAACTAAATGACACAATCATTATCATGTATGCATTAACTAGGTATATTATAAAGTGAACTATAGATTAATACTAAACATATAAAAAGTGTATAAGTAATAATATACGTTTGACAATAACAAAATAACTATATAAAAAAAAAAAAATAAATGTCTATATAACTATAAGCAAAAACTATGCATGATATAACTTAAAATCCTAACTAGTTAGAATTGTTTTTGCAAAGTCTGTTGTATCATTTTGCAAAGGTTTGTTATAGAACTTATTAAATACTAAGGATTTTTCTGACCAACCAGCGGTCTTGCGAATAATTTCTATATTAAGACCCGCACGAGCCGCTGCTGATGTTGTTGCATGGCGCATACTGTTCCCTTTAAAAATATTAATATCTACGCCGCTTAATTCTAATGTTTTTTTCAACCATTTACTTAAAGTCTGTGTAGATGCCGCTTTAAAAGGTTTTCTTGTTGTTAAAATAAGTCTTTTCTCAGATTCTGGTCTTAAAGATTTTGTTATGTTTAAATAATGACATATTATAGAACCTACACAAAGCTGAGGTTTTTCTTTAAAAAAAAGGAAAAGAAAGAATTGGCTGGTATTTATTTTTCCCTGAAGTTTTAATATTGTCTGGTATTGTAATTTCTATTGATGACGATTTTATATAAATATTGTCTATTTTTATTAAAGAAAGGGTCTGCAATCTATGGGCGGAAGTTAGAGCCAGTAACATTACTAATTTATGGGAAAGCTTTTCTAAGGAGAGGGCTTCTAGTGGATGTAATTTTTCAAGATAGTTAATAACCACAGAAGTATCCCATGTAAAAGAGTATTTGGGTTTAGGAGGATTTAAATTGTAAACTTTTAAAAACCGTTTAAAAATATATTGTTGGTTATCAGGAATATGTAATATGAAGCTCAGTGCTGATTTATGGGTATTAAGTGAACTATATGAAAGTCCTTTTTTTTGATAAGGTTGTTAAAAAGTTAATAATATTTTGTAAATGGAAACTTAAGAGATCTTGTCTATGCTCATTACAATATTTCCACCATTTACTAAAAACTGAGTCATATTGCTTTAAGGTTTTAGTGGAAATTGAAGCTAGAAACATGGGAAGTCCATCCTCTGGAATTCCTTTTCTCAAAAAAGCTTGCCTGATAGCCTCCCGACTGCCAAGGTAAGGTGTTTGTAGTTGGGATGTGGTAACCTAAAAGGAGATAAAATTAAATTCTTTTCCGGGCCAAAAATTATTTTGGTCTGAGATAAAAGTTTATTAAATATGGGGTACCATGGTTGATTTGGCCATTCAGGTACCACGACGATGCCTTCAGCTTTATCATTAATTATTTTATTCAAAACCCTGGAAATAATGGCAAATGGTGGGAATGCATAAAAAAACATATTCCATTTAATGGTAAACGCATCAACAGCCTCAGATCCAGGATCCGGCTTCCATGATATATATCTTTGACATTTAGTATTTTGTTCTGAAGCAAAAAGGTCTATAACTGGTTGTCCAAATTTTCGAAATATAATATTTACATATTGCTCATTTAAGGAATATTCTGTATCAGTTTTCAAACATCGAGATTCTTGATCAGCAATAACATTATCTGTGGATTTTATGTATGACGCAAATATAAAGATGTTTCTAATTTCGCACCATTGCCATATATTTCGACAAATATTATTTAAATGTTCATATTGCACACTCCCCATTTTATTGATACAAGAAATTGCTGTTTTATTGTCAATTCTTAGTAAAATTTTACAATTTTTTAAGTTTTTAGAAAAAGATTTTAACCCACAGTAAGCCGCTATTAATTCCAAATAGTTAATATGACAAAGTTGTTGGTCTGAGTTCCAAAAACCATGAGTACTTTTATTTTTACAATAGACGCCCCAACCGGTAGGCGAAGCGTCCGTAAAAATTTCTAACATATAATCACTTTCTTTTATATTTTGTTGACTGGATTGTAAATTATTAAGCCACCAAAGAAAATCGCTTTTTAAGTAGTCAGAAATAATCATCTTTTTATTATAATTATCGTTTTCTTTTAACAAAGCTATCCATTTTTCTTTTTCGAAATGTTTAATATATAACCAACTATATTTTACCGCTGGGCAAATTGCGACTAACTGGCCTACTAAAGAAGCAAATTCCTTTATTTTACAATATTTTTTGTTCATAATTTTTGTTATATTATTTAAAATATTATCTTTTTTCTTTTGGGGTACTGAAAATGTCAAATTTGTTGAATCAAACGAAAAACCAAGAAATTGTATCTTTTGTGTTGGTGTTAAAACACTTTTTTCTAAATTTATTGTAAAGCCCAAAGAAGACAATAAAGAAAATGTATAATTTACATTCTTTATACAAGATTCATATGATAAACCTATCAGTAAAATATCATCTAAATAATATATAGATACAAAGCCCTGTGACCTTAAATGGTGAAAAATTGGTTTTAATAATTTCGTAAAAATAAATGGAGCAATATTTAAACCGAAAGGAAGTACATTAAATTCGCACAAAGTATTATTGTACTTAAACCTTAAAAATTTTCGGTATTCTTCATGTATTGGTACTGAAAAATAGGCATCCTTCAGGTCTATTTTTGTCATAAAGCAATTTTTAGATATTAATTTAAGAACCGTTCTATAATCTTCTAACTTAAAGTGCGGTGCATTGATAAACAAATTAAGTTTTTTTAAATTTAAAACAAATCTAAAACCTCCATCTGACTTTGGAACTAAAAAGTAAGAAGATACAAATTCACCTTGAGTGTGCCTACAACTACTAATTGCTCCCTTTTCTAAAAGGTCCTTAATGGCTGTATCATATAAATTTTGCTCTTTCTTATTAATAGAAACCCTTGGAGTTCTATTTTGAACTGGAAAAACTGAAAAGGGTATTTTATAACCTTGTACCCAACTTAAAATTACATTGTTGGTAGTTAAGTGTTTCCAGTTATTTACAAAATATAAAATTTTTCCACCATATTTTTTATTTACCTCTAACGTTGGTTCTTCCTCGGATAATAAGACCTCTTGAATGTCTTGTTCCCCTCTTTTCCTCTGACTCTCCGAGATGTGTCCGCTCCCCTGTCCTGCCTCCAATTTTGATGTTGCGACGCTGGCGCTGGTGCTGATGATTGTCTGTACGGCTTGGCTTCGGGTTTGTACCTGCTTTTGTTGATCTGGCCGCTGTAGTTTAAATTATTCTGTGGAAAATTTCTTTTTGGTTTTACAACAGCCATCACTTGGGACAGTGTAGTTTTTATAGCTTGAAACTGTTTAACCTTTTCGGTCAAATTCTCGCCATATAAGAATTTATTTATTTCCTGGCTCTCCAAGCACTTTTTAAACTGGGGATTTAAAGAAGAACTTAATAAAAACCTTCTATGGCGAGATATTTGGTGAAAACAATCAGAAAAAATCTTTGCCGAATCTGCTAAATTCTCCAAAGTTGTTGTAGGTGGTTCTTTTTGTTGTACTAGCTTACTAATTGGGGCATATAATGCCATAAGTCCGGAAGAAATTTCTGTTTGGAGCTTTTGCAAAAATTTGTCTTCCCGTATTTTATTATCTTTCAAGGCTATCGCAATTTCTTCATTTAAAATTGGAGGGACTAACACCTCACAGTTGCTGGCAGGCGGATACAAATCTAAAAGCCTTTGTCTCTCCTCGTCATCTAGACCCTTTGTTATAATATGAGTCCATCTATTAGCAATACCATCCAGTAACACCCCATTTTTGTTGGTTTTTTCTTGAGGATCCACCCCAAAAAGATTTAATAATGAATGGTTATCTCCTAATGTTTTATTATTTAAACACTGCGGATTTTCTGGTAAAATTTCCAATTCAGAATCCTGCGAGTCAATCACCAAGTTTAACTTTTGCTGGGGTGTACTTGCATGAACTTGTGCCTCAGTAGTTATTAAATTCGGCACTACTTCCCCATCTAAAACATGGGTTAATAAGACTCGATAAAGTTTTAATAAATAATCATAAAGATTTTGGCGGCCATTTATCTAAATGCCTTATTTTTACAGTAAAAAATGCCAAAAAATAGGAATCATAAAGATTCAGCGGGCCATTCAGAAGAATGCCCTTGGCAAAAAATAAAAAAAATAAAAAATAAAAAAATATCCTACCTAAATCATCCTCAGAATCTGAACTATACATTTCGATTTCTTTTTGCAGTTTTGTCATTTTTTCCTTTAGTTTTTCGAATTTCCGACGCTTTTTCGTCATACACTCACTATCGGACACTTCACTATTATTTCTTTTTGGCATAATTAAGGCGAAATTACTTAATTTTTTTATTATTTTAATATTAAGAACGAAGTGGAGTCTATCGCACAAGACAATATAATGAATCATGTAAACAAAATATACCTGAATTCGGGCAAGGGTGACACATATTAGGTGATAAGAAAGAAATAATTTTCTTTCTTTAAACTTGTGAGTCATTGCACAGGGGCAATATAACTACAATGTAAGCAAAAATGTTCGGAATATGAGCGAAGGATAATATTTTTTTTTACAACATTTTCAATTTATGTATAATTATTTAGTTTATAGTAACACTAAGGCAATTACAAAATTTGGCTAGTTATATAGTTACTGATTTTCACACAGTGTTCCATCACCATCCTGTCGAATACCTCTACGAGTTAATTTTTTTCAAATTTACATATCATTCACTTCATAAAAGAAAGTTAATAGAATTTTTATTAATAGGATGATCCTATTAAAGGTGACATAGTTTGAATATATATCCAGTTTTAGTTACTAAGATACTGGCCTTCTTTATTAATGAAAATAACAATTTTTTCATTTGCAATAAAATATTCTGTTTTTTTTTTCGGTTTCTTCTTTGAGTCCATTTCATTCACTTGAATTATGATAAATATATTTACTCTCTTCTTTCTTGTAAAATATCAATTTAAGACTATGAGAACATTTGAACTATTAAAAAGTTTTAGTTTACATTGCTTTTTGTTTTCATTTATCCAAGCTGATTTTCTCTATGTTTACTTTTTATGGAATGTTAAACAGACATTTTGTTGATGATTTTTCATTATTTTAAGCCCATTAGTAATCTGAAACGAAATTAAACATTATAATATTGCAGTTAAATATAACCTTTAAAATATCAAGACTGTTATGTAAATTACATCTTACATACCTCAATATGTTTTATTTATTGGATTACATTTTGTAAAGTATCTTCAAATTCTCTAAACAAATTTTGTTTTTGTTTTGTTTACAAATATTCGGAATTTGTCTGCCTTTCTCTTCTGTCACTATGGTTTCATTGGTTTCTTATTGTTCGGCATCCAGCCAGCTTTGACAATGTCTGGTTTTTTTTTTTCAATTCAGTTTTCATTTTGGTTCTGCTCAGGAGCAACTCGCCAGCTCTATTTGGGGCGCACCGAATATTATTGGGTTCTTACTCCCTTATACTAGTGGCGTCAGCAGTGGACTCCACTGTAATTATAATTTTATTCTATGGCGTTAGGTTGGCATAAGTCTGAAGTGAGGAAGAATGGTCGAGGGGAATGTCAAACTTCTTCGAATTTTCTGGAGTTGATTTTCTCTCCCCTTTCTATTGGCTCTCCTTGGAGGTGCAACATGTGTCCGGCTTTATAAAAGTGCCTTAATGGCCCAATCTTTTTAAAGTACTGAAAGTATGTCCTAAGTAATTTTTTTTAAGTGCAGTGCCGTTGAAAGCCTAAGGCATATTTATGGAGATCGTCCCGTTTTTGTTCGGTTCTATTTGATCAACCACGCGGTAAGTCAATTTTCAAATTTTGTTATTTAATTGCCTGTCTTTCTTCCAGCTGGCGAGTTCATATATGCTTACGAGTTTGTTGCATTGGATATTCATTTGCCTCAGTGTCTTAAAAGGTCAAGTCAATAAAATTAACTAGTGTATAGATTGGATTAAAATAGATCAAAAGTTTATATACACTTTTTCCCTAATGGAGCAACCATTAGGAAAAAAGATATCCAGCCCAAAGAAAATAATTTTTTTGAAAGGAATTTCAAATGCCCATGTGAAAGAGGAATTTTCAAAGTAATTAAAAAAAATAGTTTTTAGATGTGTAAAATAACATCTGTCAAGTGTTTGGCAACTTCGTTCCTGATTTCCCTATCGATGTAAAACATCTACTGTAATATAATTCGATGCATCTTTATGGCCTGCTTAAAATATTAAAATTTAATTTAATTAAACCAATCGGTTGAAAAGTTAGAAACCAAAATGTAAATAGCTTGGTACCCTTTTAGGTCCCGACATCTTCGTTAGGAAACACACGAGGGGAAATATTAGGAAAAAAGTCTATATGAAGTTGTAATCTTATTTGATCCAATCTACACACTAGACAATTTTTGACCTTAGCTTTTGGGGTACCCTGTATAATAGCTTCTTTGTATGACATTTTATTTATTTAATTTTTATACAGATGCTTTCATGAATTATTACATGAAATAGGCATGTCCTATATACTCAATTTCCTCATTTTTAAAAGTTAAAATTTAATATTTTGTATAAAAAAATATAATTTATCATGGTATTAATAATATTAGGAATAACACGTGAGATCTTAAATCAAGTTAAATCTCCTTGTAAAAGTCATAAATCTTCCTTAAATCAGTATGAATCAGAATATATCTATTTACAGTTTAAAGCACTGCTACTTAAAGACGCACATGTTCTTAAATTAGTATAAATAAATTATATTATTTTAAATCAGGTTAAATTTCTTAAATCTGCTTAAATCAGATTGATTAAAAATCTGTGTAGGGGACACCGGTGACGATTGTTGCAGGTGTCAATTGTAATGATCGGTATAGCGCCGCCATCTATTTAATTATATGTCAACTAAACACGGCTATTTATTAGTTATTAGTAGGACAAGAGCGTGACCGTCAGTGGTTAGATTGCATTTGTTCCGTGGACTTGTTGTACCCATAAGTGTGTTTTTTTCTTACGAAATGTAAGTATTTAAAATTATTTTTATTATTAAATTACTTCGAAAGCATGTCTGTATTATTAAATTTAATTAGTTCGGTGGAAAGAGATACCATATTTTGTTCATTTAAAATGTAGCATTTTGATTGATGATTGTAACATGTTACAAAGTGATCGTATTTGCTTTAGCGTTGTTCTTCTTTATAGAAGAACAATGAAACCGAGGCAAAGAAAAACTAATAGAGGCCAAAATCAACGCGAAACCTTTGTTGAAACTGCAAACAGGGTTTTAAATGAAAATGTAGCAGTGAGAGCAGCAGCTAGAGAGTTTCAGCTTTGCCATGTATCGCTTCAACGTTTTGTCAATGCGCTGAGAAGAAATGAGCAACCGCAAGCAAGCCCAAAAGAAAGGAGAAAATTCGCGTTTCAGTTTGCAAAAGCTAATAAATTGAAATTTCCACAGATGTGGGAAGTAATGGAAAGCGCTAGTCAAGATTGGCTGACAGCATTTCTTAAAAGGAATCTATATTTATCTATACGAACTGCAGAGTCTACTAGTTTGTCCCGGGCAGTGAATTTTAACAAAGAGGACGTTGCTAAGTTTTTCGAGATTTTTTTGACAGGCACCACATTCAACCATAAAATGTGTATAACGTGGATGAAACGGGCTGCACCACCGTGCAGAAACCTAGCAAAGTAATTGCTACAAAAGGTATTAAACAGGTTGGTGCTATAACTTCCCAAGAAAGCGGTACGTTGGTTACTATGGGTGTGGCTGTAAATGCTTTAGGTAACAGCATTCCACCAATGTTTATATTTCCTTTAGCAAGGTTTCATGACCATTTCATCAGGGACGGTCCGCCAGGTTGCATGATGAAAGAGCCTGGATTTTTTGAATTCATGGAACACTTTGCAAAGCCTTCTGAGAACAGCAGAGTGTTGCTAATTTTAGACAATCAGTCATCTCATTTGTCCCTTCCTGTCATGGATTTTTGTCGAGACCATTTTATTACACTCCTTTCGTTCTCGCCCCATACTTCACGCAAATTGCAGCTACTCGATCGTACTCTATTTGGTCCCTTTAAGAAGTTTTATAATAACGAGTGTGACAATTGGATGAGAAATAATCCCGGGAAGCGAATGCCCATATACAACATTCCAGGCTTGGTCTGAAATGCTTTACCACAAGCTATATATAACGCCTAAAAATATTTGCTCTGGATTCGCTTGTACAGGCATTTGTCCATTTAATAAAGACATTTTCGCAGATGTCGAATTTGCCCCTAGTTCTGTAACAGATAGGCCTTTGGGAGACATCCATCCTAACTATGAGTTGACAAAAAAATTACCCGTTCCCTTGGTGATGCTCACATCCCAGAATAGCCCCAAATCTTCTTCTTTGCCCTCGACGTCTAAAGGTTGTCTGAGTTCTACACCTGATATTTTTTCTGAGGATCCTATTTCAAGAAACAAGGCGACATTACACCACCCACCTCCCCAGGCCCTAAGACTGGACCGATCCAAGTAACAAAATGTACCCCAGAAAAACTAAGACCTTTTCCCAAAGCAGATTTCAGCAAAATCAAACTAATAGGCAACGAGGAAAAACAGCCATCCTTACGGACACCCCGGAAAAAAATTCTTTTAGAAGAGGGTGTAAATAAAAAAAATACATCCTCAATAAAGAGAAAAGTAACCTCTACGTCTTTAGTCAAGGGAAAAACCATTAAAAAAGGAAGCCGAAAACCTACACCATCATCTCCGTCATCGTCCGAAGAAGAGGGCACTATTTATTTGATCTGCTGTGGCCCATATAAGTCAAGCACAAGTGATTGGCTGCAGTGCAGAAAATGTCCTCAATGGGCTCATTCCCATTGCGCTAAAAACTATCCTTGGTTTATTTGCCGTAATTGTGAAAGCGATGAAGATTATTCAGATTAATAAAAAATTTGTATGAACCTCATTTGAGTTCTTAGGTTAGTTTTTGACGTTGTTATTTAAAAAAAATTGAATAATTGTTGGATTTTGGCACAGAAGCCAATACGTTTTTATTTTGTAGTTCTTATGTATTTAATATTCCATTAGAAGCTCCTTTGTTAATTTGTTTCATACTTTAATCACTTTTATTTTATAATCACACGTTTGGAAATAGATTTAAAATCTTTTATTTAATTTCGTTTATATTTCCTATAATTTTGTTTTCACAAGGTAAATATGTTATTCAATAAAAGTAAATAAATCAGATAAAGGAAAATATTATAGTAGGTACTCACTTTTAACTACTTTTGATGGTGTTACTAGTGACCCCCATACCTGTTACAAATGACACTTGCGGGGTGTCGTTTGAAACACTTTTTCACTTTCTTTCAAGCTTCAAAATAAATGATATTATTTGTTAGGTTTTTAAGTATTTAAAAAATATATAGTGTTTATTTACTGTTGAAAATTAATGCAGGAATCAAGTAAATGTGATTTTTGTTACAATCGTCACCGGTCTCCCCGACATATTTCTGCAGAGTTATCCACCCCTCGGGTCACATGGACATGACCTGGAAAGAGTTTGGTAAAAATCCAATATGGCGAAATAAAATAGCGGCCTACTGAAGTGTTAAAAATATATTATTAAAAAACTATTTATTGTTTTACATAGCGTTTTAGCTATGTAAAAGCGAAAAATTATCTGCTTCACGAGATGCCAAAA
The DNA here is from genome assembly GCA_030620095.1 of Kuschelorhynchus macadamiae. Lineage (NCBI taxonomy): Eukaryota > Metazoa > Arthropoda > Insecta > Coleoptera > Curculionidae > Kuschelorhynchus > Kuschelorhynchus macadamiae. The sequence continues at coordinate 299,648 of JAUTXW010004847.1, read as the reverse complement.
AGTTTTATCCAGCCTGGATAGAATAAAAGGAAGGTTTTTGCGAATGCCAGTTGGAAAATCAGCAAAGGAAAGCAAGGGGACGTAGATTTTCTCTGGAAGATAAAGTGCTAGTATTGGCCTTTTATAAACATAGTGTATGTAATTATAGATTTAAGTCGAAATATTGTCACTTCTTTTTCGAAGAAACATACCAAACTATTAAATAGAATCCCTATAAAGCCAGGCCTTTATGAAGAAGTATTTTTTATAATGAAGGAGCAGGCAAACAATTTCAAGAATCCTTTGGATAAAGTATGTCGTGGTTTACAACTAAGTTCACCTATCAATAAACAGGATGGTTCGATAGTGGGATTTGAAGATTATGGTTACAAGTGATAAAATTGTAAATCATGCAAAATAGAAAATGTAATATAGCTTTACTTGTACCAGAACTTATTATATACAAATATTAAATGTAACATTCATTTTAAAATACTTTTGAATACACAAGGTGGTTTGTTCTAACGATAACAATATTCTTTTTTGATCATTGTACCTGTATATTATTAACTTTTTTCTAAATTCAAGGAAATAACATTATAAACATTTATTTAAGGGAATTAGAAATAATTTCCTGAAATATAATATTTCATTTAAGAAAAATATGCTCAGAAAATAGCTAAATGGGAACATATGCAAACAATGTATAAGAAGGACAAAAATGTTTGGGGCCTTACATATGCGCAAGTGTTCAGTAAATTAATAATTAATTAATTTTGAATATTTTTAAAATTTTCAAAATATAAAATACACTTAATAATTCTCTATAGAGGTTTAACTGTTAAGTACGAGCACAAGATTATTTATACGGAAAAGGATGCTAATGATACTGCTGTACAGTTAAAATTCTTAGATAACTTGTTGTATCTAAATGGCGGTAAATTTCAACCAATACAGGAAAAAGAACTGAGGACAGCAGTAACCGGAAGTTCGCCTCATCATAAGTTTTGGCTTGAAGCTTTAGAAATATTAAACAGGTTCAAATGTATAAAAAGCAATGGGTCTTTCGTGCTTCTACATTTTAGGAATTTTTTAAGGATTAAAAACTTTATTATTCTTTTCAAGAAACTCGAAATTTTGTGATTTAATCATTTTATGCCAAGAGTTTTTAATCAAGATCCGCTAGAGAATTTTTTTTTGTCAGATTAGACAACGGGAACATATCTTCATTAATCCTGCAGCCGGAGCATTTACACCAATTTTAAAGTCCTTAATTGTGAAAATTTAACATTGAAGTATTCTTTTTCGGCACATCGCAAAAACGATGAGACCAACATTTTTCTGACTTTACAAAAGCTTGTTTCTCAGGTAAACGTGTTTCATAGTGGTCCCGACAGGATGAAAGCATTAGTAAAACTGCTATGTGTCCATAAAAACTTAAAATAAATGACAGAATTTCTTAGGTTTGCTAATTTATATTGTTTATATTATGTATCGAAACATTCTGTAAACAGAGTAGTCTACATGTTGAGATATGTAATTTTATTAAATATTAGCTTTAATCTATTTAAATGCAGCTAATAATGTGAACAAATATAAAAATAATATTATAGATGCTGCTAATTTTTTTCGTTACTTAGTTACATGTCAAACAAACTGACACATTTTAAAATTTTGAAATCAATTATTTTCTATTATTTAATATGCCTCTCTTACGATCGGCGTACTGATGAGTCCCGACAGGATGAAAGCATTTGTACAACTGCTATGTGTGCATAAAAACTTAAGGTAAATGAAACAATTTCTTATGTTTGCTTAAATAATATTGTTTATATTATGTATCGAAACATTCCTTATGCAGACTAGGTGGTCCACATATCGAGATAAGTACTTTTATTAAAAATTTGCTTCAATTCATTTAAAGTTAGACATTTTTATTCAGTTGCGAAAAAGCCAAAAAAGATTTTTAAATAGATGAGGCTCATCGATAGAAACCTCATTAGTCTAGAGAGCGAGCCGGATTTTGAGATAAATATAGGATATGGCGGTTGATGTTGAAAATCGACTAGATTTTCAAGGTATTATAAACCGAAGAAAAAAGTGTCTCAAGTAATGGTACGTTATTTTTTTATAAAGATTTTTGCAAAGTCTACAGTTTTTCAAAAACAAAAAGAGACATTTTTTTGAAACAAGAAATATAAAATAAGACAATGCTGACTTTTTTAATGAAACAACAGTAACAATAAGAACTTGAAAAGTCTTGTTGCTTACTTCCACCTCGAATGCAAAATGGCGGCCTAGTGAAATTTTAAAAAATTATTAGTGAAAATGTGTTATTTAATTCAAATTTTGCACAAAGGTCAAATATTACGTAGGAATCAACTGGTAATATTTTGGTGCGAATTGAAGATGGCGAAACCAAATGGCGGCTTGATAAAATATTAAAAAATTCAGCCTGAATTCAAGAATATTTGTGGTATAGAGATGAAATGGTGAAAAACTGTGGTACGAATTCAAGATAGCGGGACAATATGGCGGCCAAATAAAATGTTTGTAATCGTAAAAAAATCACCAGCCCACGAAGAGTCATATGGAGATAACCTGGTATCATTTTGGTAAAAATCCAATATAGCGAAACAAAATGGCGGCCTAGTGAAATGTTAAAAATTATTACTGAAAAAGTGTTATTTAATTCAAATTTTGCACAAAAGTCAAATATTACCTAGGAATCAACTAGTAATATTTTGGTATGAACTGAAGACGGCGCAACAAAATGACGGCTTTATAAAATAATAAAAAATTCAACCTGAATTCAAGAATAATTTTGGTTAAGAGATGAACTGGTAAAACTGTGGTACTAATTTAGGATAACGGGACAATATGGCGGACAAATAAAATGTTTGTAATCGTGAAAAAATCACCAGCCTACCAAGAGTCATATGGAGATGACCTGGTAGTATTTTAGTAAAAATCTAATATGACGGAACAAAATGTCGGCCTAGTGAAATGTTAAAATATTATTACTAAAGAACAATTTACCTCAGTTTTTTCTCAGAAAATTGAACTAGCTTTATTTTTTGCAGACAAAATAAATTTGATATAAATATAAACTACTACAAACTCAACATGAAGGAACAAAATCGCAGTTTCAAAAACCAGTCCGTATAGCTGTTAATTTCTTATATATATATATATATATATATATATATATATATATATATATATATATATTTATATATATATGCTTCCCCTTCCTTGCTATAGGCATGAACCTATCTTCAATTATAAAAGTTTTCCAGGAATAACAAACATCTAGGAATATATCCCATTAAAGTTGGCTACACATGATAATTTTTCCTTTAACTGGATAGGATTGATGCGGTGAATTAAATACTGATAACAACCACTTCTACTCAAATCAATTAAGCATATTAAATGAACGTCCTAAAATTTAATAATATAATAGGCATACTTGGCGTCTAGCCGTTAATGATGACAAATTGTTTTAACAGTTTTAACAGTTGACAATCTACCTCGTGTTATATGCATTCGCGATTTAAGTCTGATATAGCGCTGTAGTCTAGAAATGAAGTGATAATAAAAATTCGTTCAGTAGTGGGATTTTCGTTGTACTTTTATAATTTTTTTAAAATTGTATGTATCCCCTGTGTCCTTTCTAATTTTATACAGCCTCTGCTACATTTAAATCCAATTAATTTCTGTCGTTTAAAAATTTCCATATTTTGGAAGATGGTTCCACATAGTCAAAAACCGTAAGATAAGAATATAGAATTCTCTTTGCGCTAGGTCAAAGATTTGGCAGCCTCTCAAAATGCAAAAAAGTAAATTTTTAAAAGACAATATATGGAAAAAAATTGTATCTAGATATAGGCCATGCTATATGTTATATCTTTAAAAAAAAGAAAATCTAGCACCGAAAGAACAAATATATAATTCGTTTAAATAAAAGTGAACCCGTACCTCGTTTTTGGAAACACCTCACTGAGATTTTCTAATAGGCTCCTTACTTATTTGCATAGCTTTTACTTTGCCGTCTTCAAATTTGTACTTGTGACGAAATTACTAAATATTTTCAACAGGCGACAAAAAAGTTTAAAAAATAAGGCTTAAATGATCTACTACTATCAAAACCGATAATTTCTTCGATTACAAGAATTTCTTTGATTAAAACATAGTTAACTCATACGTGTAAACAGACAGTGTATTATGACAGATTTACTTACGATACTAATTGCTTATCGTTGAGGGATATTTTTATTTTTCAATAAAAATTCTTGGTAATAAAGAGACATGTCCGAGTCGATACCCAAATTTGACATTCTGCAGGAACTAACAGGAGTGTACACACTCCTGTTAGTTCCTGTTAATTGATGTTAGAAATACAGCGCTTTTTTAAAGTAGGAGGAGGAAGTACCGCTTCTAAAAAGAACACATAAGAAACATCTTAAAAGAAGAGAGCTGTCTCTAAAGTAATTAAACAAAATTCAAACAATTTTTGAAGTCTTATAATAAAATGAGCAAAAAAAATCAACCTAATATATTTTACTAGACAATATACAGAGTTAATATTTAGGTGTAAAAGCTACCGCCAAAGTTGTAACTACAAAAGACCTTATCCCGTAAAGTGAAAAACCTTTTAGAAAAACTTAACCCATTCATTCGATGTCAGTCCCCTTGGAGAAAACTCTAGAAATCCAGTATACCTTAGCTTTTCCCTGTAATGGAAATGTCAGTCAGTAACAATATAACTCAAAATTGAAATAGCCGTTTTTAACGAAGTTTTTATTTGTAAATTGCATTGAGGGATACAATATTCACAAATAACAATATTTCACGCTGCTCGACAAGATATGTGCAGTTAGTTGAAGGGATTTGGAATGGGATTTATAAGAATATATATACAAAGGATTTCTAAAGATTTTTCACGGATACAGAAATGTATCACCTTGGACTCACTGCTTTATTTCTTTGAGTTTATTGAGTGATTTGGGTAAATAATAATGATGGATAGTAGGTGTGTAACAAAAATGGTATGCTTCTAGTGTACTGATATTGTATGAGGAGATCATTTTGGCAATTAAATGCAATAGTGTTTTGCTACGGGTAATAGAGTATCAAGTCCGGTGGCGATTTTATATTTTCTCTTGGTAACCATTTGGTGTATTAATTTTGACACTCGTTTATTATTTAGTTGACTGTACTAATGAAGATCTTATGCTAGAAACGCGTGTCTATAGTTGGCCAAATTTCATTGCTTTAGCGGCGATCCCAAAAAAAATCATTTTCTACTATATACTAGTTCTTGCAGAGTTAATATTTTCCTACTTTATATATATATATATATATATATATATATATATATATATATACAATATAAGTTTGTCAATATATGTATATGAAAATCTATAAATTAATGGAGAGGAGCGGTATTCGCTTTTCGTAGAAAAAACGTGCCGAACGATATGAATTACCCCAAAATGAACACTAATCGAGGGTGAAATCAAAAATATCAATACAACAAGAAAATCAAATAAAACTGATTTTCATTAAGCCGTCAGGATAATTGATAATTGAAATACGAGAAAATTTTAATTGTCTTTTTTTTGCAAAAAATAGGAAGTACAAACCACAAGTCATGGGCTCGAGAAACTATGCGGGCAAAAAATACTCGTTGCAAATATTAAAGGTTCCGACAAGTCGAATAAACCGGTAAATATATCGATTGCAACAACATACAAAGCCATATGTTTTTGTTTTTATGTTTTTTACCGCCCGGTTCTTTCAGACGTCGCGTCGCAGCCCAAAATCCGTGCAGCGGACTATAGGTATTAACACAATTAATGTGAATATAGTCAGATAACTGTAGACTTGAAGTAAAAATAACTTTAATTATTAGTACTATCGAGACTGAGAAATATACTTCCAACAAGTAGGGGAACTTCATTATCTTTCTCCCTCGGGTTTTGCTGAGTTCAATAGTTACGACTCCGGAAAAATAGTTCCTGGGAGATTACGAATTAGCTTTTTCTAAGAAAGGTACTTTTTTAAGCAATAAATTAGGGTTCAACACATTCAAGAAAAAACCTTTTTAACAATTTATAATTAAGGAGACGCATTAATATACGATAGTAAGCTGAATGTGTTCTGTTGATATATACTTTTGACTTAGTAGTAGTGGCACACTGGGGGCAAAGCTCCAGTAGGCAGAGCCATTTTTTACTGTTTACTGTTCTATTAATAATGCAAAATACTTTTTTTATGATCGCTGGTATCCGGAGCTATAAAAATTGTATAAAAAGTAAACGCACAAATTTAATTTCAGAACCAAACTGCCAATGTCAAATAGCTTGCCAAAAAAACTTTTGAATATTTTGTCAACATATTATAGCCGAAATCTTCCTTACCCGAGACATTCATCGAATGCTGACAGTTGAGTTTCCTTTTTATATGAATCCAGGGCAAGATTTCCAAACGAAATCTTCGTCTTCACAGATGCATCGAAGCGAGATGACCGAACAGCGGTAATCGGCATATGGGGCCCCGGCTTCATTTTTCAAATAGACCTCCAGCATTTTTGTCCATCTGCTCTGCTGAGATTACTGCCCTTGAACTAATAGATAATTTTTGATTGACCAATGTGGTAATATTTTCAGACAGTCGGAGTGCATTGGACAAGATTAGTAGCAGTTCTAAGCCCACCGATAATCACATTACAATTGCAACCAAGACAAAAACTGGATGAAATGATAAACGGGAACTTAAGGATATTTTAGTCTTGGATTCCAAGCCACACGGGAATAATAGAAAATAGAAAAGTGGATAAATGGGCCAATTTAATTTGAGAAGACTTCTCAGAGCTATTACGAATATTATAATGGATTACAGAAAATGTATGCCTTCATACAAACACCTTTTCTTTGAGAAGTAGAAGCAGAGATGGAAACAGATCTGTCTCACCACGGGAGGATGGAGAAATTGCACAAACACCGTATATTAAACCATGGTTTACAGCAACAAAACACCTGCAAAGGAAGGAAATTACACAAATTAACACAGTATATTAAATCATGGTTTACAGCAACAAAACACCTGCAAAGGAAGGAAATTGTTACTATGAGTAGAATCAGCGATCACTACACACTGCCGACTCATCTCCATAGACTCGAAATCGTCGATAGCCCAAATTTCCAATGTGGAAAGTCGGGTTCACTACCTTAAATCCTGAATGTCACCTACATCTTCAGGCATCCTCTCTCTTATATAATTGCCTGCAACGGGATATAGAAACTGGTCCATTAATACGTCTTGCCTAGCCAATCACCCTAACCAGTAGCTGAGAGCATTTGCAATTTCTTCACAATATGTGGTTTGAAAGTTTGACGATATATATTTATTTCAGTGAATCCTTTTAGCCTCAGCCAATAAGGGTATGGGCTATTTAGAAAAAGGGAACCATCAAGATAGCCGTATAGTCACAGTAGCTTAAGGACGTTAAACGGAAGAATCAGTCAGTCATTCGTCGAGTGAGAAGCAGAACATAACCTTTTTTCGTCACTTTCGTTCGAAAAAATAAAATACTGTTTAATTTCCTAAAATACTGTTTGTTTTAGTTCTGCCACCTTAAAATACTTTATTTCTCGTATAAAAAGTTGGCAATCCTAACCACAGGAGAGCTAGAAAACCGCGTTTTTTTTCATATGTAGCTTTTTGAGAGTAACAAGCTCATGTTTGCATTGCTAGACTTTCTGCCAGTTAAAATAAAAATATGAAAATTGTGAAGGCGTCCGGGGACCAAATTTATAAAAATTTCAACAAAAACTATAATTTTTGATGTTTGATTTTAGAAGAGAAAATCAGTCATTAGATTATGTGATAATTACTTTTTACCGACAAGCTGGAAAAACAAACTTTTGATTCAAATTAAAACTTGATTTCTTTTCTCCACGTGCTCAAAAAGCGTTCAAAATAATGAATGTAGAAATCCTGAAATTATCTTTGATTTCGTATTTAAAATACCTGGAAAAAGTATCATCAGAAAAGAAATGTAATTTAAAGGAAAGGGTCTGATTTTGATAGTCGTCAAGAAAATTAAATTCTTAAAGAATGGAAAATTAAGAACAAATAAAACACTTATTAAAAAGTAGACATTTTAAAAGCTTTCCAATAATAATAAATATGTTTCGTAATTTGTAACATTTTTATTTGCCGTTGATCAGTAATTCCGAGAAAATACTAAAAAGTAAGATCAACAAATTTAGTGACTTAGTGACTATCGTGCAAATAAAGCAAGGTTTACAGTGCAACAATATTGTTCCAGAGTTCTAGATTTTCTATGGAAAATAACACCATACGGGTAATAAACCATTATTTATAAACATACGATTACTAACAGTAACACTGCAAAGATATTAGTAAAAAATATTCGTTTTATGTTTTGGAAAGTCTGCAATTAAAAACTAATTATCAGTGTCATAACCACATATTTTCTCTATAAAATTAATTTTTAAACATGAAAATATAATAATTTTTTATGGATTTATTATAAATTTGGTTCCCTGACACGTTTACAATTTTCAGATTTTTATGTTGATAGTAGATGACAGCAAGAAAAAATTAACCACAGTTTCCGACAAATTTATTTCAGAAACAATTGGAAAAAATCGGCATGGCAGGGTCAGTTTTCTCTATTTACATCTATATTTTGGCAAATATTATTAATTTTTAAGATGCAATAGTAGAATAAAAAATACACGCAGTTTTAAAAACTGTATTCATTTTAAGAGTACAAGAGCGACTGACCGAAATACCTAAACTAAAAATGCCTATTAAGATATTATCAGTTCCTAACACTTGAGCCGTGTATTTACTCTTTCAGCATAAACCATGAGAGACTCATAAATAAAATAGTTTATATCTTGGTATCGAGTCACATTTTTGTCTCGACTTTTGATATTCTAGCTATGTAAACTTTGGCTAGCTTAAAGAAGGTCTCAAAGAGGTACAATAAATAGAATACCTGCTTTTTCATTTTCTTGACTCTTCAGTGACTCCACTATATTGTAAAATATTTTTATTTTGTATATCGTAAAATATAGTGTATATATTGTATTATGAGCAGACATATCGACTATTACATAACCAGCAAACCAGAGACCCAGATAATGTGAAACACATGTACATAGGCAATAATAAATCACCTTATACAAAAATTACTTACTCATTGCCTTAATGGTGGTTATATCAGTATCTACATAAACAGTTTGTTTAAACCGAATTTAAAGTAACACAGGTACTTACATTTTTTGTACTATAAAAAAAATCAGTAAATAAGATCTTTTGGTAAGAGCATTGGCTTTAAATAGTAAGCCAATGGTAAGAGTCATGTACCTAACAGATTGTCATAGAAATTGGTTGTTCGCTTTATGAACTGTAAAATATCACTTTTTGGTGTTACTGGAACACAAAACTGTTTTTATCTATTTACTTTTCACGTAAAAGAAAGTATTGTAATGGTGAAAATGAAAAAATGTTTCCTCAATTCCATTCCATCGGTATGTTGGCGGCATAGCTGAAAAGTCTACGTATCCATCGACTTCAAATTTTGGTCAAAAATTATGGGGATCGGTTTTAAAAACTATTTATTCACACACAATAAAATCAAGTGTGATTTTATTAATTGTTTGTTAATAACTCTATACACAATATATAATAAGTAATATATGTCACGTTTTTTGATAAAGGGAAAATTTCTACCAGAGTAATTCAGATGATGAAAAGCGCTTAAAGGCTTGTCAGTATAATGGTTCATGATAATAGTTAAAATAGGGGAGCGCCTCCTCCTTCTCTTCCTCTCTCTCATGCTCCTCATTATTTTCTTCCTCCCCTTTTATTCTCATTCGCATCATATTTTTAATTTTTTCTCTTTGTCCTCCCACATTTGATTTTGCATTCTTAATCTTATAAATAGGTGCATCAAGATCATTTTAGTATGCTACGGTACGAGTGACTGTTAAAAGAAAAAAAATCTGTTGAATAAATCTATTAATAATATTAAAATAAAATGAGTGAATCAGTTGGAGAAAGAAATCGATCCATTCCGCTTCAGACAATTAGCCTCGAAGAAATTATACCAGGAGTTCGAGAAGAAACTATACCATTAGTTCGAGAAGAAGAAAATGGGATTGTTTTAAAAAATTTGAACAAAACTGAGAGTGAAGAGAAAAAAGTGTTTTGTGCTATTTGTTTTGAAATAATCGAATATTATGATTCATGTAGACCAAACACGTGTTCCCACAATTTTTGTTTAAAATGTATTTTAAGATGGAATGATGAAAATTGTTGTTCTATAATGGTAAACAATTGTCCTGTATGTCGCACTAGATATTACTATTTGGTACAAATCTTCAAAGATGTAATTAGACATCATTTTGTTGTAGTTTTAAAAAGAGGATAGTATTTTTCATAATTTGTGTTTGTAAAACCTCTGGTCAAATAAATTTGTAAAATTAAATGTAAATATATATATAATAATTGACACACAGTTTTTCCTTTTCCTTTTCCTATGTTGAAACGACAATATTCTTTAAGTGTTTTAATACATACTAATTTGTTATGGTTTAACATTTTAAAATAAACAGTGGAAATTAAAAGTTATTATTTTTTAATTATACCAATAATAATATATTAATATATTTTTTTCCTTTTCCTATACTGAAACAACAATGTTCTAACAAGTTTTTTAATACATACTAATTTTTACATTGCGTAACAAAACAATTGTTATGGTTTAATAATTTTAAAATAAACAGTGGAAGTTAAAAGTTATTATTTTTTAATTATACTAATAATATTAATATAATATGCATCAAGTAAGAGAAAACTCAATTGAATACAGAAACAAGCGTTAACAAAATTTTATGCTAATATATAAGCGCTTATAGTGGCAGTTGACATAATCTACACATTATTTTTACATATGATTAGCTATTTTATTTTTCGTTCTTGTTGCAAAAAAAAAATACAGGGTCAGATGTTAGAATAAAAAGAAGTATTTTGCATATAGCACTGAAAATATATAACCGCTTATAGTAACAGTTGACATTTTTTTAAATTATTATTGTTGACGTATTCACTTATTATCTTTACAATTTATGTTTAAAATTAATATTTTTGACATAATCTACCCATTACGTTTATAACCTAGATTTAAAATTAATATTGTTAAAATAATCTACCCATCACCTTTCCAAACTATGTTTAATATTAATATTTAACAACATAATCTTCCATCTCTTTTTTTTTTCATTTTTATTGCAGTAAAAGCAAAAAGGTTCAGGAATTAGTAGAAAAAGATGTATCGTACAAATAGCACAATGTAAATCAGAAGCACTAACAACATAAGCTCTTTTGTAGTGGCAGCTCACATGATCGGACTCCCCTCTCCATAAATATCTCATGTGAATTGCACTACAAAGAAGGCAAATAGCAAATGTTCCTAGTCTTCGACTTTCAATTTTAGTGTAGCTTTGTATAACACATACACCTTTTTCTTCAAAATTATTAAATAATTCACTAGCCCTAAACTTGCTTACTTTTACGTCAGCCTCGGTTCCTAAATTTAGCAGTTGTCCATCCATGTCTACTCCTTCGTCAATATCCTGATCATCTTCCTCCTCTTCATCTTCCTCCTCCTCAATAAAATTAATGTCGATGTTAAACAAGAATGATCTTCTAACAAGCCTAGATGATTTGTCCAAAAATGAATATTTATAACTGATGGAATCACCTTCCAAGTTAATAAAAATTTCTTCTCTTTCTGCAAATTGAGCGGAGATCTCCACATTATTTTCTTCAATTTGGGCAGCGTTTCCAATCATATTTTCTGCCATCGTTAGGAACTTTAGATTTAAATAGATAGATTTGATAAAAAAAACAATTTTGGTTATAAGTTATAAATAATAGCGACAACTGATATTACAGCGAATGATACTGTATGATCACCGAGTGGTTGCTCTGAAGTATACATCCCATCGACCACCACATTCACTACCTGCGTGATATCATTCTCAGATCCAAATGCAATACTTAAGTTATTTTTTTTTTATTTTTTGTTTTTTTTTTTCACTGTCCCTTTCCCTGTCACTTTACCTCGGGGGGAAGGGGGGCAGCGCCAACCCCCCAAGGTAAGGTCGTTGCTCGGCTTGGGAAAGTGGTTGTAGGATTGTCGTTCAACTTTAAGTAGGACATATGTGATCAACTTTTTCATATAAAATCGCCTCAGCAAAGAGACGAATGCAATTGATTTCTGCATTCACACTGTGAAGGGCTCGCGAGTTTTCTGGTGTTTTCATTATGTCTATTTGGTAATTTTTTAATTTTTATTTATATTTCTAACATTTTTATTTGGCAAAATTTAATTCTTATTTATAGTGGTGACATTTTTATTTATATTTGTATCATTTTTATTTGGTATTTTATTTGTTAATACGATTTTTTTTCATAATGGACAATTTTTTGGCATCGAGTAGCAAAATTATTGATAATAACTTTGACTTATACACATGTACTAAAATGCAAAATTTTGCAACCCAACAAAACAATGAAACAGACGTATTTACAACTAGTCAACAACAAACTATTCAGGACTTGAATGAAATTATTTACAATAGCCATGTTCAGAATAATGCCAACAAACAGAACAACGAAAAATATTTATTTAACTGTAAATACAACAACAAACTCTTGACGATCTTAATGACATTATTGACAACAAAACGGACTTAATTACAACAAAAACTAAACAAACTCTTGAAGAACTGAATGACATTGACGAAAATCAAAATTCTAGCTATGAGGATATTGTTTGTTTTCAAAAATCTAATCCAAATTATTTAACATTAAAATCGCCAATTAATTCTCCGAGACCAATTTGCTCTCCCTTTTTGTTTAGTGAAAATCCTGATTCGGAAGAAGAACAAATTGATCAAAATTTAAGTTCGGCTATATCTCCTGTTAATTCACCACATCATATTGTAAATTCTGATTCGCAAGAAAAACAAATTGAAGCAAATTTAACTTCGCATATTTCTCTTAATAATTCACCAGTTGAACAAAATTCAATTTCGAAACCATCATTTATTATTAAAAAAAAATTAAAATTAATAAAAAAAATAAAAAACAAGTAGCAAACCTTAAGTGTCTGGGTTTCGCTATTTAAAATTTAACTGATTTGATCACAACTAAACAGGGAGACGCAACTACGGTGAATTATGTTAAACAGGCCTTTGACAAATTAGTTGACTCATTTGAAGAAATGGATTCATAAAGTCAATTAATTTCTATTGCTTTTTTCAAAATTTGACTATAACTAAATAAAAATGCACAATATTAATTTTATTATTATTATCCAGAGAGCTTCAAAAATGCAATTGCTTTTTTCAAAATTTGACTATAACTAAATAAAAATGCACAATATTAATTTTATTATTATTATCCAGAAAACTTCAAAAATGCATAAGTGTGTAACATGTAATAAAGTCTTCACTAGAAAGGATAATTTATTGCGACATATTAAAAATCATGTTTGCGGAAATTCCACAACACTCACTAGTTGGTTGAAACAACCAAAGCTTGTTAAAGGTAAGAACATTTTATTTTTCATGTTTTATTTTGTAAAATATTTTTTCTTAATTTATAGATTATAGAAATATTGCAAAATATTGTAAAGAATGCAAGAAAAATATAAACCAAAGTCTATGGGGTGGACATCTTTGATCTAGTGTGCACAAGAACAATTCCAAAATAGGCTTGGAGGAAGGTGTTGAAATTATTAAGTCGGCATTCAGGGAAGGAATAATATCTTATAGGATTTCCTCACCCCAAAACTTCATAAATGTGAAAGAATATTTTCAACATTTGGAATACAAAATTGTACATCTAATAGATCAAGAACTGCAGAAACATAAATGTATCAAGCTAAATATGGAACTGTTCGGTTTCTATTTTAACCCCAGTACCGACAGCTATGATGTCAAATCTTTTAACGCGCCGTTCCAAGTCATTTGCCAGGGATATCAGACAAAAGAACTTTTAGAGCAAATCTGCACCATTATTGACCAGGTAGCTGACGAATTTGCAGAAAGAGATTCAGGTAAAGAATTTATTTTCTATTTTACAACGGCAACAAAAAAAGTAATTTTTTAATTTTTACGTTGCAGGATGGGCTTTGATGAATTTACTTCATTTGGAACACCAATCAAAACCGTCATTTTTACATGTAATGTTAACAAGCACAATCCGCTGAGAGCCTCATCTTTTATCGAACTTCCTCAAGAGATCAAGAGACGTCAAGCTGTGAGCAACATTAGGAATGATGACAACTTTTGCTTCGCCTGGGCAGTTGTGTCTGCTCTTCACCAACCAAGCGGGTTAGATTTTGAAACTTCATCCTACCCACACTACTCTTCTGTTTTGGATATGTCAGGTATAGAATTTCCAATGTTGCTAAAGAACATTAAGATTTTTGAAGAAAAAAATAACATTTCTATTAATGTATATGGATTAGAAATTATAAATCCTAAAAAGGGGTATGAAGTAATTGGTCCACTTTATTATTCATCGAATAAAAAAAATCAACATGTCAATTTATTGTTAATAAGTGATGACGATGAAAAAACTTTTCATTATTGCCATATTAAAGATTTATCAAAATTTGTTTCTGCACAAATGTCTAAACATCACGGAAAAAAATATATTTGCGACGGTTGTTTAGAATATTTCCCTACAGAAGAAAATTTATTACAACACAATAGCTAAGATTGTGATCATTTACGAATTAACCTACCTTCTAAAGAATTAATAAAAGATAAGTTTGGAAACTATTCATATGATAATGCTTTGAAATTTGTAAATTATCATAAACAAATGAAAGTTCCTTTCGTGGTGTATGCAGATTTTGAATGCATTTTAAAGCCTTTAAATAATGACAATATTGACAAAAATCCTAATACTTCATACACCTTAAAACAATATGAACATATTCCACATTCATTTGCCTATTACATTAAATGTTCCTTCGACGATAATTATTCTTAATTTGAAAGATATAGAGGTCAAAATTGTGATACATTATTTATAAATTCTTTAGAAAGAGACGTGTATAACATATACAATAAATTTTTAAAGGTTCCTAAAAAGATGATTTCTTTGAACGAACTGGACAAAATTTATCATAACTATGAAACAGTTTGTCATATTTGTAATAAACCTCTTTTAAATGACAGTGTTGCAGATCATTGTCATATAACTGGTTTTTATAGAGGTCCAACTCATTCACTCTGCAACATAAATTACAGAATACCTAACTTTATTCCAGTTATATTGCATAATTTGCGTAATTATGATTCTCATCTATTTCTTTTACAGTTATCGCACAAAACAAGGAAAAATATATTTCATTTGAAAAGCTTATTCATGTGGATAACTATTTTGATAAAAAGACACAAAAGGCTAAGAAAAAAAATATATCGTTAAGGTTCATTGATTCTTTTCAATTTCTATCCCATTCTTTATCAAAACTCTCTGAAAGCTTAAAAGATGAACAATGTAATGAAATTAAAAAAAATCAATGATGAAGAAAGATTTAAACTTATTCGCCAAACAGGTGTATTTCTTTACAATTATATTGATGATTATTTAAAATTGGAAGAAACAACTTTACCTCAGAAAGAGCAATTTTATAATACTTTAACGGATGAGCACATCAGTGATGCAGAATATCAAAGAGCTGTAAAGGTTTGGCAATTGTTTAAATAAGAATCTCTTGGTCAATACTCCGACGTTTACTTATTCTCTGATACTTTACTTTTGGCAGATATTTTTGAAAATTTTAGAAGTACGTGTTTAGCCACATATAAGCTCGATCCAGCTCATTTTTACACTTTTCCAGATTTATCTTGGAAGGCATGTTTGCGTTTTACTGGAATAGAGTTAGAATTGTTAACAGATCCAGATATCATACACTTTTTCAAAAAAAGCGTTCGCGGTGGTGTGAGCTCTTGCATTTGTAGAAAATCTGAAGCTAATAATCCATTTCTTTTAAATTTTGATCCTTTGAAGCCAACTAAATACATAATTTATTATGATGCAATAAATTTGTATGGTTATGCAATGTCACAGCACATTCCAACGGGAGATTTTGTTTGGTTAACAGATAAAGAAATCAACGATTTAAATAGTATAAATATTTTTAAAAAATCTAATAAGGGATATGTTTTAGAAGTTGATTTAGAATATCCTACAAGTCTACATTCCTATCATAACGATTTTCCGTTTTGTCCTGAAAACTTTAAACCGCCAAATTCTAAATGCATAAAATTAATACCCAATTTAAATGATAAATCAAAATATGTTATTCACTATCAGTTATTAAAACAATGTTTGGAACATGGACTCAAGTTGACTAAAGTTCATAGAGTTTTACAGTTTTCTCAATCTGATTGGTTGAAAAAATATATAGACTTGAATTCAAGATTAAGAAATGTTTCAAAGAATGAATTTGATCGTAATACTTACAAGTTGGCAAACAATAGTATTTATGGCAAGACTATGGAAAATGTTGATAGGAGAATTGACGCAAGACTTGTTACAGAGTGGGAAAAAAAATAGAAGAAAAGATGGTGCTGAGAATTTAATTGCAAAACCATATTTCAAGGACTTAACAATATTTTCTGAAAACTTGGTAGCTATTCAAATGTAAAAGATTCAAGTTACTTACAGTAAACCAATATATGTAGGCTTCCCAATATTAGATATACCTAAAACTGTCATGTATGATCCATTTATAATTTTTTAAAACCTCTTTATCAGGAAAATATTTCACTTTTATACACCGATACCGATTCGTTCATTTTAGAAGTCATAACTCCAAATATTTATTCTGACATGATAAAAAATATTCACAAATTTGATACATCTAATTATGAATTAGATGATTCATTCATTCATTCATTCATGAAATGCCTATTACAAAGTCAGTTATAGGAAAATTAAAAGATGAATATGCTAGTGAACCCATTACTGCTTTCTTTGGTACTGGAGCAAAAGCATATTGTATTAAAACGGAAAAGAGTTTAACAAAAAAAGCAAAAGGTGTTAAGAAAAGTGCCATTAAAAAGCAGTTGGATTTTATTCATTATAAAGATGTTGTTGAAAATCATTCTAAAACCTTTTGTTCAATGTATGTTTTTCGATCTAGACAACACACAGTTTTTACCGAATTAATTAATAAATTGGCTTTGAGTTCTGAAGATGATAAGCGGTATAAAAATCCCTATAGTTTTAATACATTAGCTTGGGGACATCAAGATATTGCTTTGTATCAATGGAATGCAGAACATGAAGATTTAGATATATTTATGTAGATATTATAAGGTATTTAAATTTGTTGTTTTTGAAACCAAAGTTAGTCTTCATAAGCCTTTCACAAAATGTGCTTAGAAACTTTTGACAAAGAAATTGATAACAGTTATTTTAAAACATATGAAAAACGACTTTCCACTTTTAAGAAATGGAAAGGAAGATTGATACCAGAAGTGTTGGCTGGAGCTGGCTTTTACTATATTTCAATCAATGATATTTGTAAATGTTTTTATTGTGGTATTGAAATTTTTGATTGGTTAAGTTATGATGATCCTATTGTGGAGCATAAGAAATTTGCTAGGAATTGTGATTTAAATAACTGTTTATGGAAAAATAGGAATCGAATAATTGTAACCATTCAAAATAAGTCTTCAAGCTACACATTTTATATAGTATTATTAATATCCTTATTTATGAACTTTTACATGTCTTTAAATTAAGTATTTTATTGTTATTTTTTTACAACTGCTTTTGCTTTCGTGGTGAAAGTATCTCCTTAATGTTAATAAATTTGGAATATAATTATTAATTTGTTTCAATGACTATCAGCAGATCGCAATTCATTCTTCTTTATTTTATTTTCGAAAATGTTTTTTATGTTCATCATCTCCCTGGCGTAACACAGTGCGAAATATGTTTTTCTAATAAAACAGACGTCACTCTAAGTAAATATTGTAAATTTATGAGTTTAAAAATAATCAATTACAAATTATAACCCCCAACTGTACCAATTATTATGACGGATTCAAAAATTATTACTTTTCCATCATTAGTGTTACATTAAACTTTGCATTATTTTTATACATTACCATTTTAATTATTTACCTTTATTAAAAAATTTCAAACTGAAAATCTATTTTTTCATTAATCCATTTTAATCGAAACTTTAAAGAAAGTGGGGATGAGAATATTTAAGTACAAGAATAACGCAATATGTTTCAGTCTCGTTTAGTCATTATGAACAACGCCGTGGTTCATAAACCTTTAGAAACGCTTCTTAATTTAAAAATTTATTTTTTAAATAATTCTTTGTCAAAATTTGTTCTTGTTGGCATTAGTTTAAATGATGTTTCTCCAAAAATTGTAATTGGTGGAAATACTGGATTTTTAATCGCACTAACCGAAGAAAATTGGAAAGACATTTGTGTTCATCAAAGAATTATTGTAAACAATTTCTACTTTCCTCAAGTTTATCAAACCAGTGTGAAGATAAACAACATTCATCTGTAGGTCCAGAAAATAAATGATATCCCTGTTCTGCAAATTACAAAAGGCCCACACTTCATATACTTAGGACAAGAGTATTTGGACAATTTGTGGCGATTGAAGGAAATTATTGATTATAGATTATCTATAATTAAAAGGCCAGAATTCAATACATATTTCAAAATATTTCAAAATAATATTTCAGCTGATTGTGGCGACTTGTGTACGCATGTTTATAATATAATAAGTCCAACACACAAATGTTGCATATGTAAAAACTTTTCTTAATACAACCTTTTCATATTTTAGCAAATAAGACCATTTTTCTGTAATTTTTTTAAAGAAGTGTCAATTTTGACAGGTAATACAAATTTTCTGATGTAAGTCTTTTATAAATATACTATAATGTAACAAATAAACTTGAAAATCATACCAGTATAGGTGAACAAACAAATTATTAATATAAAGACATGGCTGATGCAAGCATCGGATAAATGGTCCTTATGAAATGTACACTCCAGAATGCTTGCTACACATACCACATGGTATGAATTGGCAAACAACACAAATAAGTAGTAGTGAAACACTGCATTAGTACTGAACCACTTACAGTGTATGCAGAACAACAAACTCTCAATATAACATGACTATTAGCAACAAATTTTGGATAGCTATGGGGTCACCTTTATCTCCATTTCTAAGTAGAAACTTTTTGCATTAAAATTAATTCAAATATATATATGCACATAAAGAGATCTTACTACTAAATTCTGCACACAACAAACACGCCTACTCATACTCATAAGATGCATTAACTAGTCATGGGGATTTACTACAAAAGCATAAACTGTTCTACTAACAATTACAAACTTCTATATCTATAAATTAAAATATATTTTCCTTTTCTGCTTTCTTCATCGATGGTGAGATTCAAAATTACATGGTCTATTGGCTTGTACAGTTCGTAGCAATTTTTCAAACAGTTTTCTTGTGATATGGAGTTTTCTTTGTATCTAGAGAAAAAATAACTAGAATTAGTTTTTTCCTTGTTTATGTGAAAATATGGCGTTATTAAATTCTGTGTCAAAACTAAATATGTTTTATCAGTACTACACAAAAGAGGTCCAAGTAAAATTTGAAAAAGGTCCAAGTAAAATTTAATAAAAGTTAATGTTTAATTGTAAAAACTTTGGAAGTTTTAATTTAATACTAGGTAGTAAGCAAAAAAAGCAAATTTTTAAGAAGGGTTTGTTGCATTTTGCTTTCCTACATATTAGTAATAGGCAAAATACCTTACATATATTCTTTGGCTTATTATTAACAGTAATGATATAGAACAAATTTTCTTTAGTTAGTAGAAAAAAGACGCAAAACTAGCTTCATTAGCGAGATGGGCTCGATGTATTATAAAGCCAGAATAATTAAATATTATTTATATAAACTGAAATGAATGAAAACAATTTTATTTATAATTTCAACTTAACAGGTGTTTTCCATTTGATTCAGGCAAGGCCCAAGCAAATAAAGAAAAGCAAGGGAAAAGTGCATATGAAAGAACATGTTTATTTTATCAACTGTTGTCATACATATAAAAGTAAATTATAAACTATAACTACTATTAGGACAAGCTACAGAACCCTCAAAATAGAACAGAAAAAATTTAGCAAGTTCTTTGAAAGAAAACATAATTGATGTACCACGCCTTAGACCTAAAATTCTTAGTTATTGTTTTTTAATAAAAAAATCGACATTTTGTGTATTTTGAATACGTACAAAGAAAAAAATGGTTGGAGATAAAAATAATATTTTAGTTTGCTTTAATATGATTTAAAGGCTATCTACTGAAAGAATAATTATATTACCTGATAATAATAAATGTGATTTCTTTTTATACTATATTTAATATTTAGTCAAGTATTTAATATGTAAAAAGTCTAAATAAACAAATACAATTTTGGGAATTTAATAGTTATAATAAAAAGTGTTTTGCCATCAGGTGCAGAAGCTAAGTGGTTAAATTCTTCATGAATAAAATAGGCAGGTTCCTTGATTTTTGCATTTGGTCTTGTCAAATTTCTGCCTTGCAACACTTTTTTTTTGCTTTCCATAAAGTGTGTAATAGGTTTTAAAATGCGTTAGATTTATAACGGAACTGACCAGGTTATGGTAGGAAGAGTTATGTCGCCTTTTACATACTGTGCCAAATACTGAAACTGTTAATATGTATTTTCTAATTTCTCTATAAAATGGATTATCCCACTGCCCAACTGTATTCCTTTCTATAGACATAATATCCTCTGAATTAACCTAGAAAAATGTTCATATATTTAAAAATATTAGGGACCATGTAATACACCAGAGTATTATATAGAAGTATAAATGAACAATACAGAAAATGAACACTATGCAAAAACATACTCGCAAAGAGAGATGTGCCTACTCAATACATAAATGCCATTCAGTTATCTTACTATATTAAGTTGCCCCAGAATCTTAATACTCTATATAATATATTTTTAAAAATAGTAAAAACTATAGACTTTTGTGTTGTACCTCCCACTACTATTACAACCAGTGTAAGTATAAATGAACCAAGCCTACAGAAAATGCAGACTATACAAAAATATAGTCACACATTTTCTCTAAATCAATACACATATTGCTGCCCTTCAGCAAAAAATTAATAATGGTCAATGTAATTCTTAAGGAGGTAATATCTAAAGTAAATCCTTTATGAAATGCAGTATACTTCAGGCATCGTTGTTTAAAAACCAACTTTAGCTACTGCAATCAATGTGTTAAATACTATTTCAATTAATTAGTAATTTTACTTAATTTTTCTTTTTTTCTTTAATTTCTGCCTTGCGCAAGTCCCTCCAATGCATACCAAAAACAAGCTTAACATTGGATGGAAGTTACAAAATGAAAAACCTAATATTAAAGAGAGAAAACAAAAAGGCGAGTTTCAAAAAACTGTAGTTTTAATCTCTTGATCTAAACAAAAATAAAAACTTTATAAACCAGTGGCATACTTTTCTTTTTCTTTAATATGAATTATGTTGCCCTTCCCCCAGACGCCATGAAATGGATAATTATAATCCTAATACTTTCAGTCCCTTGTCATCCAATCAAACTTGCAATGCTTGACCATAATCGTCGTGAAATATATTTAAAATATACATAAGAAAATGTTTCTTTTTATTAAGACAGCCTATATCTCAAAGACAAAACAAAACATAGACTATAGGAAACATGTTTATATGAATTCTCATAAAATACGTCAAGGAATGACCTACTTAAAAATGAGCATAAAATTAAGGAACAATGTATATTGTTTTATGTTTTCACAAACAGTCTCATGTAATATATATATATATATATATATATATATATATATATATATATATATATATATATATATATATATATATATATATATATATATATATATATATATATATATATATATATATATATATATATATATATATATATATATATATATATATATATATATATATATATATATATATATATATATATATATATATATATATATATATATTTGTGTTGATTTTTAGTCCTTCACGGATGGGAAAATACAATGTGTTTTCATTCCGGGTGTACATCCGTTCACTACTGTCGTTCTGAAAAGAACAGTTTTGCTGACGTTTCGCCAAAATAACATTTGACATTTTCGAAGCTTACACCCGGCACAAATTCAAGCTGTCGTCAGCAAGTATTTCCAAAGTGTTTTTGCTGTATGATTAACTGATTCATTGTATTCATTATTAAATTATTATCAACTGGATTTACTAATAATATTAGTAATAATAATAATAGTAATAATCAAGAACAAATAAAAGTGGTGTTAGAATTATATGTGTCAGTCTTCTTATATGTTGCTACATTTTTTTTCACATCATCAAACTATATTTCTCTTCACGTGAACCCCTTCCCTACCCCACATATTTTAACGGCCTATACCAAGACAAATTTTTACTTTTTAAATGTGGTTGTAAAACAGTACATCCAAGTGCTCAAAATTATGGAATAACGTCTCTATGGCCAACACCTTACATTTTGCCACCTTGCATTGTTTGCCCTTACAAAGCTTGTCAGGGCAAATACCAGTTGTGCATGCATAATCTTTTTTATTGTAATTTTGTCAGGGTTTTAGTATCTACTTGAATTATCTAAACCTTTAAAAGATTTTCTCGTAATTCATTTTGGCACATTGTATTGGGAATACTTTTACTAATATGTGATAGTTTCAAATATTTTACTGAAAAATCTCTTAATTTATACTCACAAAGATATCCCTCGAGACCTCGCTGGAGACTCATCTTGGAACTTTAAACTCTCAACATCATTACCAGGCTTCTTTGCAAAACTGGTTGAATATGTATGGCTTTTATCTATATATATTATCTGAAATATTAGGGAACTATATTTTTTTTTTCTTTATAAATATCTCTGGCATGTCCAACGTGCTATTATATCTTAACAACTTGGTAAACTGACTGGTATACCTATGGCACTTATATGATAATGCCCAGGAGCATACACTTTAGTTTTTGAGGGAATCAAGTGAGGCTCCAAAAATAGAGAGGGCTTTGAGAGAAAAAAAATGTCAGGTTGATTTTAAGACATACATTTGAAGTGAAAAAATTGAAATAATAAGACTAAGATTCCAAAAAATATATTTTATTATAAAAATATATTTATTTTACTTAGAATAACTTTAAACAAATATATAAGTAATATCTATAAAGTAGTAAAAGTAATCAAATCAATAAGACTTATAAATTTTTTGGAACATTAAATTGATTAGTTGATATCTCGGTGATACAAGTTGTAGGATATTTTTTCTTGTTTGCATTTTCAAGTGCATACTTAAATCATGGGTCTTTAAGGCCTTTCACAAATTTGAATAATTCAGGTTATTATGTCTGAAAAAATATTAAAACATGTTAAGTTATTTATTACATTGCGCTTTTGACTCTATATATTTAAAAATCCTAAGTTCAATTGTTTTTGAGATGTCATTTGAAAAATAAATGATTGATATTTAGAAAGGCTGTAAAATCTAAATAATTCTACTTAGAGCAGAAATTGTATACTCCTACCTCAGTTTTGCATGATCTTTCTTATGGTCCCGTGAAAGGGAAGTATTGTAATTGTGAAAAAATCACCCTAAGAGATTTTTACAGATCTTTGCATTTTAGGGCTCCGGGATCCCAAAAAAAACATGTTTTCCCATTTCCATTGAGATTTAGAAGAGCAGAAATTATGCACTCCTACCTCAGTTTCGTATGGTCGTTCGCGTGGTCTCGTAAGAGAACTCTGTACGAAGAAACTTGTTGCTAAAGGTGAATTTACCGATTTTTTTTTATCAGAAAAACTCTTTCTTCAATTTAGACTAAAAGCTGATGCTATAAGAAAGACCTTCGGAAAGACCTTAAAAAACTAAGCATGTAATAAAAAAAAATGGTATTATATTTAAAGAAAATTACCATCGATGTTAACATCTGAACCTTGTATAGTGATAATGTTAAAAAGAAGCAATAAATAATATTACAGGTTTTAATATTTCTGCTCGTATTTCTGTCTAAAATGATTATTCAATCTTCACTGAATTTGTGTAGAACTTAGAGGTTCCATATATTTTTTAGGCAGTGGTGTTGTAGGCCAGATTTCTTACCATGTATACTTTTTTTTTTCGAAAAATGGATTTAATAATAAATATGTATTTATTCCTGTGATATTTGTTGACTTGCACACTGCCTTAACAAATAAAATACTAGTTCTGAATGGCACAATTTCGTTCAAGTTGATAAGAAGTATGACAATACAGAGAAATACTAGTAATACCTAGAATTTTGAACTAGAAACAATTCTGTATTAAAAAACATGCCAGTTAAAAAAAAAGAGGAATACACATTTGGATGCTTATTTACTTTACTTATTTTTATTACATTTTAGAAATATTTTTAAATATACATATTGGTATAAAACGTAGTGGTGGTATCAACTTTTATTTTTTAAATAAAATACCAATTTCGTCTGGGTTTTGAATTTTGTTCCAGATTCTAGCTATTTGTATGTAGTATCATCACTTGTTTTTGAGATTTTGACTTCGGAAAATTTGTATTTGCATATTTGGACAGGATGTAACATCACAAAACAGATCTCGCTTATTGCAAGAGATAGAAAAATGGTTAAATATGGAAAGTTTTAGACAATTTCGTTGCAAGCCTAATAGCACCTGCAGGTGAATTCTAGCCATTATGTTCTTGAGATATTTAGAAACGAATAATATATTGCATTTTTAAAATTATGCAGTAACTTTTTTAATCCTAAAATTTTTTTAAAGTTGTAAACATATTGCCAAAGGATTTTTTTGTCTAACATTTTATAGTGCTGTCATATTTTGAATCTGATGTTTCGTAAACGAGGGGCCATCATCAACTTTTAAATACACACCTGTATTTTTTAATTTGTTTTGTAACAAACCTTTGCATTCCAAAATCCAATGTTGTAATGCAAGGAAATCAAGGTTATCTCTCTCCCTCTAAAACATTGTCTCTTATAGAAAAATCTTAAATATGTGCTGTCCAAACATTAAGTTTGTTATATTATTAGTGTGGGAGGTCAAATGCTTGTTAAAAAAAAATTACATAAATTACCAAGCTTGTAAAAAACGAAAAAAAAAGACTGTCAATTTTACAAGATATTACTATAAATTATATTTTTCAAATGGGAAATCCTGACTATTATATGTCCCTCAAATGGGTCTCTGCTTGCAGATTATAATTATATCTGGTTTGATACCTATCCAATCCACTATGTAATGCCTCATATGGTTTTTCTTAAATTGATCGGGTGTCTTTGAAGATAAAGTTATCAAACCAGATATCATATTTATAATTTGCAAGAAGAGCTCCATTTGAGAGAAATATAGTATAGAGTGTGTGCCGAGATGTGTCCGATTTAAACAATACAACTTATGATGATATCTTGTAAAATTAATTGTCTTTTGTTTTTCTAATAACCAGAAAAAAAGTAACTCTACAATTGATTTTTTGTTCACTCCGATAAGTTAAAAAGTAAAAAAGTTATTAACATTTAAAATGCTATCAAGATACACTGATCACACTGTACATACATAAATAAATACACTAACATACATTAGTACACTAAATTACTTGAGAACTGAAAACTAATATCCCCAATTTTTTCTTACTTTTCCAGGAATCTGTATGTACATTTTTGGTCAAGATTCAAAATATATAAAAGGTCAATTTTTATTTGTTTGTAGATACAAGGCTAAGATATTTAATATGTTACATATGCATAGCCATGCGCAAGAATTATTTTCTTACTAGAAAGCAATGCCTTAGTAAATTAGGTACCGATAAACAGTTGCTTCCCAATAATTTTCTCTTTGTGATATGATAACTGTGGGGGTATACGCTGTTAAAGCCTGCTACTGTCTGCAACAGCAAAACTTTCTAAGTGGAAGTCTCATAAAAAGGATCAATATAATACCGATAACTAAAAGCTTTATTCTTGCACAGATTGACATGGATCCGGTGAGTTAAATTGCATCAGCCAGCATTATGAGACTACCACTATGAAAGTATTAGTGTTGCATAAAAAGTGTCTAATTTTATGAGCTTTTAATTTCTACCACTATAATATGACCAACAGGAAATAAGTTTTTATACCTACCGAATTACTATACCCCTTAAGGTACACTATCTTTGTTAAAAGTTAAAATTTAAAATTAATCCTACAAAACATATTTAAATTTTGCTAATATAAAAAAAAATTACAATAGCATGGAGATACAGATAAAAGTTTATATAAGTAATCCCAAACGTAAAAAATATGTTGATATTTTTAATATGTATGTACTGTAATCAGTAATATGTATGTAGGAAGCGCAGGTAATTTCTTTGAAAATCAAAGTGATCGTCGATGTTTTAAAAATACAAGTACTAGTTATTTTAAAACACACTTATAATAAACAAACAGGAAATTCTCAACCCAAGACTCAAGCTATCATAAAATCATGTTCATAAAAATATAAGGAAACCAATATTCCGGGTATTTAGACATTAAAAAACTTGTTTTTATCGGCAAACACCGAAAGGTGCCGAAAGTCGAAAAGCCCTGCAATTATTACTTCGGCTAGCTGATAAAAAAACAGTCAATAGGGGAGATCATAAATATAAAGAGGTATTCTTTAACAGCACTCTCTTGTTTTATTTCATTTCGCAACAAAGACAGATATATCAACGAGGCAAGAAATACATCCCATGTGCAATATTTTGAATTTTCTATCAAAGGAATATAAAACTCATAAAGTTATTTGCTTGGTATGGAGGGGATACCACAATGTTGCGTCACTGTTAAGCGTTTTCTGAAATATTTTAATTTTTCCGTTAAAAGTGAAACTACTTATTTGCATAGTATTTGATAGATTTAATGTAATGTTTGTACATAAATATGTTATAACATTAAATATTGAACGTGTTAATTTATTTATATGGCCTATTTTGGAAAAAATTAAAAAATAATCGGATTCCGACATTGATGCGTCATCTACAGAGTGGCGCTTGAGGTTTCAGTTCGAAAAATGAACACAAGAAATTTTATAGCGTGGATTTGCACTCTTAAAAAAGCAACAAGTTTGTAATCTCTGCTTATGCTCTGATTATGATTAATTTGACCAAAGCACTGATGATATCCGTATTTTGGACTTTTCTTCAAAGTGTGCAAGAAGCACTTTGTCATTGGCCTTCTTGTTACTAACATTTTTGTGATCACAGCATTTTAAGAAACGACTGTATGAAAACTTGTACTGTTGCTTTGACTTACTAGGCAATAATTCGAAAGTAGCTTTATTGGCAGCTTCTTCGATTTTCGCTGGAAGAAATTTATTTTCTTGATCACTTTCCATCGAGCAAGAATTCGTGATTACTTATTTGGCGTTATCTGTCAACAAAGACAAATCAACAGATTCGTGTTTTACCTCAGCAACGTATTTCATAGATAAATTAGATGAAATTCGATTTAAAAATGATAATCTTGAGGATTTTCTTCCCTTAAATTGTATGGCATTATACATCATTCTATTAACCGGAGAATTCTTGTCATTTAATGTATGTTGACACAACTCAAGTTCTATACTCTCTCAATAGTCTAGGTGCAACATATATTTGCATTCTGGCCAAAATCTCTTGGAAACCAGTAAAACTATTGATTATTTTGTAAGAAAGTAAAATATCATTGACATCACGACGAGTTTTAAAACCGTTAACGCTTCAAATTTTAAGTAATTAATTGCTTCAACAGATATAAATGCTTTTTGTATGAATTATACTTCAAGAATTTTTTTTACGCAGTATCAAGCCTGTTGATATAAACTATTATTTTTAACATTGATGAAACTGCGCAAATATATGGTTAAATAGTTATATTTTTCATACAAAAGGTTCTGAACTAATAAGTCGTAGAATAAAGTTAATAACAACTATTAAAAACAAAGTATATTTGTGAGAAGACGGCATGTACGATTTTTTTTCCAAGTTTTGAGCTCTGTACCAACGTATCGGCACCACCAGAGAAAAACAATTGGGTATATAAAATTTTCAATCTTTTTGCCACTAAATATAGGTTTACATTTTTTTGTCCGACGTCGAAAAATTGCGTAAATTGAGTTTAGAAAAAAAAGTGCACAATTTAATTTTTCAAAAAAATGTATTTCATTTTTCAAGAAGTTGCAAATATCTCCTGGAATGCATTGAGAGGCGGTAAAAATGGATTTTTGTAGAAGTAGAATACATTTTGCGGATCATGTATACATTTTGTAAAATTTTTGAAACTAAATCATGCCAAATTTTGTATAGCTAATGTTCTTAATTTTAATATTAAATTAAATAATAAATAAATCGTGTCCAACATGCCATTAGTGTTCCACATTTTGCGTTATACAGGTATAGTGTTGCTGAATTTAATAAGAAAACGAGTTTTTGTGCCATATTAATACATGGAGGTTAAACCAATTTCGGTCCGGTAAAAAAAATCAGAAGTACCTAATTTCAATTTCATTTTTTACATTTTGCTAGATATACAAAACAAAACCTTTGAATTAAAAAAAAATTATAAAAAAATTAATATGATTTTTGAAACTATTTTTGACGTTTTTTTTACAAATTTCTAAACTCAAATGAATTGTATGTTGCAGTTTCAGTCTTGATGAAAAAAGTCTCTATCTGATCTCATTTGCAGTCGAATTATTTTTGCGTCATGGGATAAACAAATAGACGTATCTAGTTAAGAAATAAAGTAATAGCATCGATATCTTGTACACAGATTTGGCATCACGTAGATCATATTTGTACGAATTTTCAGATTTATACGTTGTTGTAAATTGCAAGTAACTGACATTCCAAATGTCTAATTTTAAGGGTTTTTAACGATTTTCTCGGAAACTAGTAAAGGCTTTTCCACGGGACACATCTAAAATGATGTTGGATTTTAAAATAACTACCTCTTAAAAAAAAACATTTCTAATAGAACCTATCCATTTTAGTATAGAAGAAAAAACTCAAATTTCGGCACTTTAGGCAATGGTTTATATATTTTCCCAAATATTTTTGGGTTGGATTTTTGAAAAATAACATTATTTAGATACACTTAAACATAGTGATTTTTCTTATAACATGTCATAAATGATTTTTATACTATTTTCCACATTTTGATCTATTAGTTGAGACTTGGATACAATTATTATTATTCGAAATAATTTTTAATTTATCATATTATACTTAATATTTTTGGCCAAAAATTGTTTGATTTTTCGTTTTTAGCACCTTAAAATAGTTTGTAACTCCGCTACGCCAGTCTTAAGCTTCATCATCCAAAATCCAACATCCAGCCTTGTTAAAAAACAGGGTACATCTGGCCCGGACGTTAACACCTTGTTAGTTAGGGCCCTTGCCAGGGTACGACGAAGGTAATGCCTTGTAGTTTCGCAATGGATCGTCAACGGTTAGAGGAAGACAGTTTTGAAAAAAAATAACTTGGCCTTCCCGGTTGGAAGTTAAGGCATCGGGCTAATCCCTCCGTATTCGAAAAAAGAAATAAAAAAATAAAAATCCTAGTAACAAGCCTCGGTACAGACGGAAATCAAAATTAAAACGACCCTAGCTACGAAAACGGACTATGATTATCGAAACTAACTGTGGATATAGCTGTACTTACCGAAACAAAAAGAAAGGACAGGGCTCGGAAAATCTAGGCCATTATGACCACTTCTTCAGCGGAATAGATAAAACGGCCAAGCAGGGCGTCTCTATCTTCATTGGGAAGGGCATCCGGAAATGTATTATATCATAAGAAGCTATTAACGAAAAAATAATCTAAATGAACTTAAATCTTCAAGGACACAAAATGATGATGCCATAGTCAACAAAAAGGACGAATTATTTGAAAAATTCTCCTATGGAGTAACAAAAATTCGACACTCCGCGTCTCTGTCTTGGGTACCTTAATGCTAGAACCGGGCGAAAACGAAACAATAAGACAGTAGGACAATTTGGTGAAGATACAATAAATGACAACGGCACCCGACTTATAACGATGGCTGAACACAACGAATTAAAAATTATCAACGGATTCTTCCAACATCCCTGGATAGATAAATACACTTGGACACAAAATGCCAGAAATCTCAAGTCAATCATAGGCTATATCATAATTCGCCAGAAATCCATGCTAAAATTTCAAGATGTAAGGGTACATAGAGAACCAACATGTGGAAGCTACCATCACTTCCTAAAGTAAAAAGTCATGTTTCATCCGAAAATTGAAAAAAAGGAAAAATGCAACCAATGTTCAGAAAAAGTGCAAAGTGTTAGACACAATCCCAACAGCCTTCACCACGAAAGTGTAAAAACTCTATACCAACAACGCTTGAACAAGCACTTAGAAACAAAAACCTTTGAAACTCCCGATCAACACTACCAATACATTAAGCAGTGCTTACACTCAGCAGCCGAAGAAGCCCTAGGGAAGTATGAACCAACAAAACGTAATAAACCCTATTAGTGGGATCGAAATCGAACAAAAAATAAACGAGAAAAAGAAATTTCATATTACATACCTCAACACCAAATCGGATAAAGACAAAAATATATATAAAGATGTCCAAGCAAAAGTTCGAAGAATGATAACCCACAAGAAAAACGAAACTTGGGACAGAAACTGCTCCAGAATCAATACATATTTAGAAAAGAGTAGAAGCACAGAAATTTGGAGAATACTTGGGTCTGTAAGGCAAGAAAAAACAAAAGAGTTAATATCACCCATAACTTTAAAAAATTGGGGTATACAGTTTAAAAAGCTCCTCACAGAAAATAGCTTTTAATCCCATTAACAAAATTTCTCAAACATAATAAGAACTGCGTCCCCACTAAGAATAAATAACACCGAAGTAAAAAAGATTTGCCGGTCCATTGAAAATGGAAAATCTATACCCGGAAATGTACCACCAGAACTCATTAAATATGGCACAGAAAAGCTATTTGGATATCTGACGGTACTCTTTCAGAACTGTTTAAATGGAATGGAAATTCCAGACGAATGGAGGATATTCTATGTCCACAATACATAAAAAAGAAGCAAATACCTTTGCGACAACTACCGGAGAATCTCAGTTTTAAATGCGATATTGAGGATTTGCGGCAAAATACTACAACAACCTGGAAGTAGAAGAGCAAGCAGGATTGAAGGCTGGAAGATCTACAGTGGGCAACTTTTTTGCCTTACAAAAATTATAATAAGAAAATGTCATACAATCAAGAACTGCACATACTATACATAGACCTTAAGAAGCCGTATGATAATATCCCACAAAGCAAACTCTGGGAAGCACTAGAACTAACAAATATCAACACCAACTTAACTAAAGCAATTAAAAACCTTTACACAGATAACACTACAAAGATAAAAGTTGGACAAACAATATCGGAAGGATTTAAGGTCAGTACGGGCCTCACACAGGGTTGCTGTGTTTCACCAACGTTGTCTAAAATATACTTGGAACAAGTATTAAAAACTTAGAAAAAGAAACGCAGGCACATGGGCATACTATTCAATAATAATCTACAATATATGACCCGAAAATTAATCGAAGAATATACTGAATAGGGCCTGGCAGTAAACCTAGCAAAAACAGGATATATATGCATAGGTGGAACGCAACAAGACATGGTATCAAAAGACCGAAAAGAAAAAATTAAAAGCCGTAAAAATACAAATATTCAGAATTTCGTATACGTAGGTCATTAATCATAACCGATCTTATGATATTGAGAATAATGACAAGTTTTGAAGTTGCAGAAAAGAAGTAAACTTTTTTTAATGTAATCTCATACTCATTTACATTGCTTTCGATTACCTCTGACAACTTTATTATTATCTCAAATTACCAATATTCCATTTTACTTATTTTTCAAGATATGACAAGACATTTTTTTTTAAAAGTACCAGAACGGCTAAATATTTCTGTACGTACTATACTACTGGAAATCTGGTACACAGGCCTAACTGATAATTTCTGATGAGCGGATGATGGTGGCAATAGCTCCAAGAAGAAATGAATTCGAGATTTGATCGTATTATGGGATTGCAGTAATGTTGAAAGAAAGAATAGACAGACTGCAAAACTCGTAAATTTGACAGCATTGTCTATATAATGGTCACATTAGATATTATCATAAACCGCCCTGTACCAAATTTAGTGTACCTAAATGTAATACGTACTAAAATAGATAACCTTTTCAGTATTTCTTACAAGAAATATTAAGCAATCATATCTTGAAAAATCAGGGAAATGCAAATTTACTATTCTTACGTCATAGCAAAGTTGACAGGAGTAATAAAAAATAATGCAAATGAGTTTGAGACAACATTTAAATGAAGTTTACCTACTTTATGCAAAACTTGACAACATTGCCAATATCCTCATGAGACATGATACTAAAATTCGTCTCATGAGATCGGTCAGGATCAATAAATAATTCATGTCGTCGTTGTTCTGGCTATTCAAAGCAGCAAAATTAAGTTGGCCCTAAATGCTTGGGCCTTTCAGTAGGGAGTGGCACACCTACCGCAAGGTAAGGCAGACAAAAGATTTCGTCCTGGGACCTGATAAGGCCAAAACGGCCTGGTTGTTTACTAAAAGTAGGCGGATTATTAGTTTCCTCATAGCGGTGGTAACAGGCCACTGTCGTTTGGGGAGACACCTAGCACTGCTAGGCATAGAGAATGGCTCGACCTGTAATGCTTATGGGGAGGAGGAAAGTCCGCTAGACAATTTGTGTAGATGCGAAGCCAGACTGTGGCAAGACATATTCGAAGCCGCGGTGCTGTAAAAGGACGTTGTCCAGAACCTGTCTTGGAAAGACATCCTGGCCTCTATAAATAGGTCTCGTAGGTTCAAGGAATCAGTGGAGGTGGTGTAAATGGTTGGGGTGAGATCGTGGCCATATTTGGTCTACCGGCATGGCTTCGGCCTGCCTTCAACTTCTACTAATACTATTACTATTACTATTCTGGTTATTGGTTGTATCTCAGATTTTTCCGATTTAAGTTTTATTGCACAATGAAGAGAAATATGTCTTTATTCAGCATACATCTATCTGTAATTTCATTAAAAAATTATTTTTGCTAATTAAAATATTTATCCCGTTAAGTCGTATTTATATTCTTGTTATTTTTTTATGTTCTGGCTGTCGGTCGTATCTCAACAAAAGACGTAAAAAACATTTTAAACCGAATTTCTCTGGTAATGCGGTTCGTTAATTTAAAAAAAATAACTTTTTTATTATTCTCCTGAATATTGAAATTATCTAAATGACGATGTCTAAATACCAAATTTGGAGCTTCCAGGTGTCCAGATCAAATATTTGACAGTTCCGTATTTTTTGAAATACGTTGTTATATGGCTGGCGTAAGGAAATGTTTATATAGTTGGATTTTGAATATAAACTACCGAAGCTTGTAAACATTAATGTTTTTCTTCTGGATCATGAATAGATTAGAAAACATAATAACAACTTTAGGTAAGTGACGAAATTATTAGTTTCCTTTGTAAGAACTATTAAAAATTAATTTTACAACTTCAAAGGATACATTCGCTGTATTCAATTTTTTACTTAATGCATGATTCTTGCATGCAGGTTTTTCTTGGTCTTAGGTATTGCCGCGCAAATATAGTCTTTTGTCTTGTTTTTGATCTTTTATTTTCTGTAAGAACAAGATCAATATAAAATTACCTTGTCCGTATTACTTTAAGTTAGTAATAGGATTTAATCTATGCTATCTTTTAAAATAAATTCAATAAGTAGTTTAAACGTTTACACACACCGCCATTTTGTTACGTCATGTTGAATTTGTACCAGTTTATTCCTATAACACATTTAATTTTTTGCAAAATTTGAGGTAAAAAAAAATATATATTTGGCCGCCATTTTTTTCCGCCATCTTGAGATCGCATCACAACTTTACGAGTTCATCTCTATATCTTAATGCTTGCACAAAATTTGAAATCAATCTAATGAGTAGTTTTTTCAGGACGATTTTTTAAATATTTTATTTTGCTACACACACCACAATGGTCTAGTGATGTTTCTAAGTTAACCTAACCAAAGTATTTAAAAATATATGATCAAAGACAGATTACTTATTAAAAATTCTCATATTCTGTATTTTAGTTAAGTAGATGCCAGAAAATAAAGACTACAGCGGCGGACAACCAATTTTTAATTCCAACTATATATCAAACAAAATTAAAAATAATATTCTAAACATAAACCAATTTTTTTTTGTTATGCCGTATTTTTTTAATAACGAGTATGTCTTTCTCTGCAGTTTATCACTGCGCGATGCCTTCTTTGCGTACTCAGAATTAAATTGTCAAACACTTCCTGAAGTATGGTAGTCCAAACAACATTTAACGCAGCAAACAGTTGTTCTCGGTTGTGAAATTGAGGGTTCTTGCACATTTTGCTCTTTCTAGTCCAAGTTCTCCCCATATCCTTAATCTTCTTGAATCTATATGCAACCTAAACCGAGTTTTATCTGTAAAAAAACTGGGGCACATTGATTATTAATTTTTAAGTAAACATCCCTAGACCATTGCGGTGGGTGTATTTTATATCCATATACAATATTATCAGTTCATTCATGTAACACTTGATTTTTGTGCAAAATTTGAGGAAATTGGATAATTAGTTTTTTAGTAATAATTTTTAACGTTTCACTAGGTCTCAATCTTGTTCCGATATATTGAATTTTTACTAAAATGTTATCAGGTCATCCCCATATGACGCTTAATTTTTGACTCTGAGAAGTAGTTTTTAAGCTATGCTGCAAACTGACAGACGGACCGACCGAATTGTATTTCCACTATTACAAATATTTTATTTGGCCGCCATTTTGTCCCACTATCTTGAGTACCACCGTTTTACTGATTCATCTCTATACCACAATTGGTTATGGCACACAATTTGAAATCACTCCAATAAGTTGTTTTTAAGGCCGAATTTTTGAATATTTTATTAAGCCGCCATTTTGTTCGCCATCATGGATTCGTACCAAAATTTTACCAGTTGACTCCTACATAATCTCTACTTGATTTTTGTCCAAAATTTGAGATAAATTGGATAAGTAGTTTTTAGTAATAATATCACTGGGCCGTGTTGTTATGCTATATTGGATTTTTATCAAAATGTTACCAGGTCATACACATATAACCAATAACTTTTGGCCAAAATTTGAAGTCCATTGGGTTTAGAATTTCTTTGGCTATGCCGCAAACAGGCAGACAGACCGACGGAATTGAGAAAACATATTTTTCGGAATTTAGGTACCCTGAAACGTAAATATCTGAAAAAATCTGGAAAGGTTGATTTTGTCACGATTACAATACTTCCCTTCTATGCAAAATTAAAAGTCAAGTGCATACATTTTTTTACGTCGATTTTTTAAACATTTTATTTGGCCGCCATTTTGTTTCGCTATCTGGAATTCGCACCACAACTTTACCAGTATATCTCTTTATCGCATTTAATGTTGCACAAAATTTAAAATTAATCTAACAAGTAGTTTTTGTCAGGTCGCCATTTTGTTTTGCTATCTTATATTCATACCAAAATGTTACCAGTTCATTATTATGTAATATTTGATTTTTCTGCAAAATTTGAGAAAATTGGATAATTAGTTTTTTTAGTAATAATTTTTTTTACCGTTTCAGTAGACCACCTACTTGTTCTGGCATATTGGCATATTGGTAAATTTGAAGTCAATCGGCTAAGTAGTTTTTTAGTTATATCACGGAAAGAAAGATCGACAGATCGACCGAATTGAGAAAACATGTTTTTCGGCATCTAGTTTCCCTGAAACATAAAGATATGAAAAAATCTCAGAGGGTGATTTTTTCACGATTACAATACTTTACCTTTTACGAGGGAAGTAAAAATTTAAGGAGCCAGTTTTACTTTTACCGAAAGTCACAAAACTTTTACAGTTATGTCAAAAAGTCGCAGTTATAGTGACTGGACAGTGATTTCGTTAACAACAGTATTATTTAATTTTTCGACTGGAAATTTTTTAAGACTACTTCCAGTTTTATTGTTCGCACTATTCTATTTTAATTAAATTTTAATCTTTGTTGAATCTAAATCAGATAGAACAAATTTCCTTTTAAACAATGAATTGAAAACTATGGCGTGCTTTGATGTAATTTCAAGTCGAACCCCTTCATTTTGTTTCGTTTTTGTTTTCGATGCGTGTCCTAAATAACGGTACGGCCACATTTCCGGTTCCGTTTTGCGTATATGGGTTACATTTCTCGTTTTGGATAGGTAATAATTGGTTACCCAAAAAGGATGTTATTTTCTTTATTAGGTTTTGTCTTTTCGTGATATGGTCTGTTTTAAAATATTAAGTAACTTGCTGAAGGCTAAATAATGAAATAAGTAAATTTTATTTTTGTATCCATATCTATACCTTTTTGTTATAAAAAAAAAACAGTTTTTTTGGTGACCTCGAAACTTCTTTTTATACCACCACCCAGTGCAGTCGTTCTTTATTTATATTTATCGGTTATTGCTGTTGTTGAACTGATTCCGCTTAACTTTTGGTGGTTTTAGAATGATCGATGGTCATCTTCCATACTGTTGGTAGTTTTAATTATTTGTTTTTTTTTTAATTTAGGTTGTTTTGATTTGCAATTTCTATGGATTCTCAAATTATTCTGGTCTTCTAGTGCTCTATAATCGCAATTTCCTTATACCCTTTCGACACTTATTCTATGACCAGTTTCTGTTAATGTGAGTATAGGGCCGATTTTTCTGATACTGAATTTATGCTCTAATACTCTTACTGATATTCGCTTGCTAGTTTGCCCAGTGAACAACTTTCCGCAGTCCTAGCATGGAATGCTATATACTTCGTTGTTGTCCAATTTAATGTTATCTGAGGCTCCAAGTAGTTTCTACATGATTGTTTAACTAATTCAAAAATAGGAACATCCGGAAAATATAAATACATATTTACGCCAGATAAGACGTTATCTCCAACCTCGAAAACGGATGTACATCCGAAATGAAAGCACATAATATTTTCACCATCCGGAACAGGCAAAGAATCTCTCCTCTACGGGGAGGATATTTTCAACAAAACACGAAATATGAAAACTTAGAGGGAAGAAAATAATCTTTTATATGAACTGACATTCTGAATTAAGTGTCCCTACAACTATTTACTTTCGACATTTGCGCGGTTGTCCTACTATGCTAAAACCAGAAAAACCAATACCATACTTCCAAATGCTAAAAAAAATTTCTTACTAAAAAAACGAAAACAATTTCATCAAACAAAAAAACAACTTGCCGAGACCTTTTAAAAGTACACTTTAAATTAGCTAACAGCATTAACCCATTATTGCCGAAAAATATATAAACCTAAGATGGATAAACTCTCGAAAAAGTACGATTATCTCCTAAAGAAATCAAGTCGTCTATAAGTATCTCATTTGCTCATTTGATATCCATATAGTGATGCAGCATATATCGTGCTATAAACCGTCTGAAAGTTAAAAATCCGTACTAAGAGGAATTTGATTTTACTCCTAAGAAAATATCTAAAGAGGAAATAATAGCTGAAGAATCGAAAGCAAAGGAAATCCGATAAGAGACGGCTAAAATTTTTTGATTAAGCCAACTATCGGAACTAAACTTAAATGCCACAGACCAGAGAGTCCTAAAAGCCAATATATAATGATTCTTTCACTGGACCAAGAAAACCCAACGGTAGTTATAAAAATCCAAGACTACATACGGAAAATGCAAGATATCCTACAAGACAATGTTTAAAAGCTTGTTGCAAGAAACCCGACGACGAATTCAGAAAAATTAACAAACTATGAAATAAAACGTTCATTATGTTATGTAAGACATAAAAATTCAACATCTTGCGATCTTGCTGACCCATACATAACATTCATGTTATACAAAACGCCGTTCTTAAAAAAATACGATATTGGAGGCAGAATAAGTCAAAACATTTTTTCTAGTATTTCCATCGACAAAGTATTAGACAGCATTGCTACAAACGAGGATTTCGCGGCCTACATAATACACGTTTCAGATCATTGCTTAAATAATACCTATTTTTTATTTAACAGGCAAATATGTAAACAAATAGAATAGTGCTCCAATGGTATTATCACCAGTAGTGGTTAATTTATTTATGCACATGCAAGGCCACACCATAATCCAGCACAATTTTTAAGCTATGGTTAATACCTATAAGTCCAAATCCATGCTGTTAACTGATACATAAATAAGACAAAAAAATCTTGATATCTAATGCGTTTAAGGAAAATGGAAACCCGAATCGCACTACAGAGAAAGCTACCAATAAACAGAAGCCATTAAAACCGACCTCATACCAAAAATACAGAACTGGAAGAGTTTTAAAAAAACATGCAAACAATATATAAGTTACAAACAACTATAGACAAACTTTAAGTCCCAAAGACGAAAATAAATTCGAAAATAACACAGAATATAGCATTCCGTGCCTGCAGGAATGTAAAATATTGTATGCTGGGCAATCTAACAGACGAATATTAAACAAACTACATTTGCTAAATTTCTACATCAGCAGGAATCGACCAAAATATAAATTACGAAGGATACTAATAAAAGCAGAATAACGCAAGAGGCTATATAAATGGAAAGATAAGGGACAACTCATTAAAATTACCAACAGTATGGACGATAATAAATCGATAAACCTTAAGCCACAAAAAAATTAATTAAAATAGTTCAAAAACAGTAATATACGTAAAATAAAAATATTAACAAACGACCGCTAAAATGTACCTCTCCATTCGCATACAAAACAGAAAGATTCGACTCTAACGAACAGTCAGCAAAATTGTTCTTTTCAGAACAAGAGTAGTTAATGGATGTCTCGATGGATGTACACACGGAATAACAAAATAAACGTACAAAAACACGTTTTTTTTCTTAATTAGTGAATTAAAAAGTAAAAAATACATATAACTTACATAAATAGAGGTGTTTTAAAAATTTGAATATTTTCTTATTTCAAATGTGATGACGCGACGTCTTACGCCTCAGGCTTTTAAGAACAAGTTTTATTCTTTTTAGCATTAGAATTAGTTCAAATATTTGTTTTAATATCTTTACTTGTTCGTATTCATCTGTTTAAAATTAAATTTTAATAGTACTTGTCAAGACAAATCCAGCGAGCCCAAATACGAAGGGGTAAAGTTGTGTAGTTGAGTCGCATGTCTGCCGTGAAATCTAAAAACCTAGTAACTCTATTTAGTTTTGGGAAACCAATTTTTATTTTTTTTTTCAATAAAATATTGGTTAACTTTTTTATTTATAAGCCAAAGAACCTAGTTTTCTTATATTCATGTTTTTATGTCGTAAGACATTCATTACCAGAAAGAAAATTATACTTACAAAAATAGCGATTTTACTAAAAAAATAAAAAATTTACAAATGCCAAAACCAAGTACGGTACATATTTCAAAAGAAGAACAAATAAAAAGTAAGTAATTTAAGTTTACCTGTAAATCATTTCTAATTAAATTGATGGTCTTCACGAGTAGTTTATTGTTACCCATATATAACATATTTTATACTTTGAAATAGAAAGATGGGTTATTTAAATTTACAAGTATGTAACAAAATATCTTAGCGTAATGTGAGTAATACAAATTTTTGAAAAAAGGCCAAAATGTGAATGAAATCTATTTAAAACACGCATAAAAATTATATACTAAACTGTTACATCGTGTCCGTATTTGCACAAAAATATTGCGTTTTTAATTTACGATAATACAAAAGTTTTATTATTATTATAAAATAAGCATATAATATATTCAACGCAAGGTCATTTTGGACAGATTAAGCCATATGTCTATTCAATATGCTGTTTTTAAGTAATTTGTTTTGCTATGCTTAAATTTGTTTAATTGAAATCAATTTAATCATTTTAATTCATTTTTATTAATGATCATTATTTTCGTATTAATATTATTCGATATTACTGGGAAAAAAACACACAGTATCTAATTGTGGCATATCTTAGCTCTGTTGTCTGCACAGAGCTGTCTCTTTTTTCGGCATATGTTCAATGTATTGAGTAAATCAATGAGAAATTATAAAACACATTTTGTTTATTTATTTACCAAAATATATGTAGTTATTTTAAGGCAAAATGCAAATACAATGTGGTACATTTTTGAGATCATTCAAGCTAAATTCTCCTAAAGCT
The DNA here is from genome assembly GCA_030620095.1 of Kuschelorhynchus macadamiae. NCBI lineage: Eukaryota > Metazoa > Arthropoda > Insecta > Coleoptera > Curculionidae > Kuschelorhynchus > Kuschelorhynchus macadamiae. Next base: position 259,130 of record JAUTXW010004847.1, on the reverse strand, counting down.
ATTTTTATGGTAGGCACTAGGTATAATTTACCTTAAAAAAATAAATTTTGCTTTAGAATTATTCCAAGAAATATAGTAAATTTAGCTAAAAATAATTTATAAAATATATAATTGTTTGCAAATAACACAGAAATAAAAATATACACAATTTATACTTGTTACAACCAACCAGAAAATAAAAACTTATAAAATATGCCATTATAATAGCTTAGACCTTGGTAGTAGTTCTCGAAAATACGTATTCTAAAATAGCACAACACAATTTATATTTTTTGTATTCTACAAATGAGCTTAACATTGTTTTAAATCCTATATTTATATAACCGTTTTATGAAAGAAAGGGAAAAAAGTCCAGCACTTCACAATATTTTTATTAAAGAATATTGGAGGCGTTTCGGCTCAACAGCCATTCTCAAGTATAGAACTGTAGTATCTGTAAGTGATAAAAATCTAGATAGTAAATAAGAAAAGTAATAGTTTTTCAAAAAAACTTACAAATACCATCTTCCCTCAGAAGTTCGAAACCAAATGGTTGGAAATAAGAGAAACACTTAAGTTAAAACATTAAAATTATAAGTTACAACAAGCATTTTTTATTTTGTATCACATCACCAAATATATTAACGAGTTTCGAACTTAAATTTAGAAGACATGCAATTAATAAAAGGAATGAAACTGATTATTACAAAAGGTGTATGGATGGTCCTCTATCCTTAAAAATTTAACTATAAAATTAGTATACATGAAAGTTGGGGAAAATGAAGTAAAAAGGACGCATTCATTCATCTAAACAATTGTGTTAAATTTGCTGCTTATTTAAAATGGGTATGTATAGGATCATTTAAACCGGACACATTTTGATCTGAGAGCTGTTTCCCTTTGGAAATATTGTGCAGTGTGCTCACGTCACGACTTATATCAAATGAATGAAGCGGCTGGTGCAAGTGTAGTCTGAAAAAGCTGAACTCTTGTCAATTGGTGATTTTAAACAGTTGAGGTGTTCTTTAATTCGAGCTTTGAAAGTTCTGACGGTTTGTCCGACGTATCTTACATTACAAGAGTTGCACTATAATTTGTAGACCCCGCTATGTTGTTGTAACTCATAATTTTATCTATATCAAATCGACACTTTCAATTTCTTCTTAGCGCATAGAAACGGTTTTACCGCCTGCTTTTGACGTTTCAGAACGTTTATGTTTCCTAACCTCAGTCTAATCATTAAACAAATTTATATAGGTACTATTGTTTTGTAAATGGTGTTGTTATGGTGTTGTGAATGTGTTTTAACTTAAGTGTTATTTCCGACCATTTGATTTCGAACTTCTGAGGGAAGATGGTACTTATAAGTTTAAAAAAAAACTATTATTTTTCTTATTTACTATCTAGATTTTTATCACATACATATACTATAATTCTATCCTTGACAATGGCTGTTGAGCCGAAGCGCGTCGGATAGTCTTCAATAAAAATATTGTGAAGTACTGGACCTTTTTTTCTTTCTTTCGTAAAATGTGCAACTAACTTCACCCTGGAGATCTACTTCAAGAACTTATATAACCGTATTAATTATTTAATAATCTTGGATATGTTTTCAATCCTCCAGTGAAATGATTTTATTACATATATAATTAAATGACACTATCTTCAGCAAGTTTTTGACCCATTCTCTGTCAGTTCTTATTTTTAATTTTTATCAAGGAAATGTGTTCTTAAAACGGTTCACGAAATTAGAGCATTAATAAATGTATACATTTTGCCACCGTCCTGAAATATACTTTTTTCAAGACGAATGTTTTAGCCTCCTAAAGTGCTACTATTTTAGTAAAGGCATCATGGGCCTAAAATTCGGATATTCGATATCTTTTTGTCATCTTTTTTTTAATCTATATTATATTTTATCACAGAACTTAACTTTAGTTGTACATGCTAACATACGTCCTAAGTTCCTGTTATAATCTATATAATTTATATTCGAAATTTAAGGCTAAGTTCATTTACCTTAGTAAATCTCGTGATAGTACAAATCAACGTGCTTACACATTTTCTCTGGCGACTCCATTGCTTTAAACAAGAAAAGAAATGATCAGCGTTCTTATTACATTTATGATAATTTTTGCCAGTTTAATTATTTCCGCCTCTGACCTAAAAATGTTAGAAACTGTCGAGAATTCTGTCAAAAATAGGGACACTTACCTTAGTTTATTTAATTTGTATTATTATTATCTTAATTATTATTTATTTTTTATAATTTACCATATTATCCAATTGAGAACCACAAACGTTATTTTTGTTAAATGTGTTTCATCTGTATATTATCGGACTTACCGAATTGTATTTTGTGCTCTTTCAAGCATTAGAAGACTTCTTCTTGACGTGGGCACAGCACTGGGAAAACGATCCATTTTTCTCGCAAAATCGTAAATAATACACGGCGCGACATCCGTCCGTAAGGCACACTAAATAAATAACGAAACGAAAATACAGAAAGTCGACTTACTTGGTTTTACTATTGTAATATAAATTAAAATAATATCGTAACTTACATTAGTGGATAGAGATGTACTAGTATGTCGACTTACTTGTCTCTTGTGTGGTAAAATGAACATACTGTTTTATAGATTTGTAGTTAATATATTATTCTAAAAATTACCTTAAAGGGCTTAAATAGTAACTAAATATAACTTTTAATATATTTAGGATAGAAAAATATTAAAGTATCAGCAGGTAGATCTTTTTACGCCATATCGATTGGTGGCAAAAACTTAATTTTATAGTATGTCGACTTACTATGTTTTTGGATTAAATGGCTGATGTATGGCTACCTTCCGGCTCCATCGTCAGGCCTGTTCAGTGATACCATATTAACTAATATTATTAAATTTGAATGGTATTTGTCAAGACAAATCTAACGAACTCATTTATTTGACCTTCATCATCAGACCAGCTCCATGGTACCATATTAGTGTATTTTCACCGAAGTTATATAGGTATGCCAAATTTTAGCTCAATCAGATGCCAGAAGGTGCTTTAAAAATGTATTACAAATTTTGAACCGGAAAGACATGGTTCATATTACCCTATGGTATAATAATATGGTACCATAGTATCATATTATTTTATTGTCACGGAACTTACATAAGTTTGCCAAACTTTAGTTCAATCAGACGCCAGAAAGTACTTGAAAAATCGATTACAAATTCTTAACCGGAAAGACAGATATAAGAACTGGAAAGACTGATATACCAAGAAAGCAAGTTAAATAAAAGCTTCTAAGAACACAAATAGTTTATGATTTTCAAAAACATATTTTGTCCTGTTCGGTTTAGAGTTTTGTGGTGAAACAATTTAAAAATTCTTTATTGTTTGGCAAGGGCGCTTTCAAGGTGAGGTAGAGGGAGTAATTTCCCCCCCCCCAGACACCCAATAGCGAATATTGAAAATTATCATCTATTATTTTTAACAATAAATTATCAAACGGAAAATTTAATAGATATTATTATGATAATTTTTCGATGTATGAGTAATATTCGACTAAAATGGCAACAAGGTCTCGCACACGTAAGGCGTTTGGCGGTCTTACCCCCCTCGCCCCTAACAGAATTTATACACGAAAAATCACGACGCGGGATGGGAGACGGGAACGATAAATGCTTTTGTTTTGTCTATTGCAGTAAAAAGACTAAAATTTGTAACTGCAAGGTCTCCATTTAATTTTTACAAGATATGTACTATGTATTAAATATACTACCGTAATTTTAAAAGTATTAATACTGACTTATCTTATTTCTAAATTAAATATCCTATCATTACTTTAGTTTCTGAATTTTAAACATAAGGTTAAGTACGGCTAAATAATAATTCTTTAATTTCCTAACCTTTGTTTAAAATTTGCCTAAACGGGTTTCCCCCCCCCCCAACCCCCTGACAACCACTACCCTCCCCAGGCCAGAGTTTTGGAAGCGCCACTGTTGTTTGGTCTAGCATTCGTAAATCTTTATTCCCTTCTTAAGGAACCCTCCAAATAATTAAATGGGAATATTTTATACGTTATAAAATATCTTAGAATTGATAATATTAGCTTATCTTATTGCGAAAAAAACCAGTCCGTTACACAATGCAGGTGCAATGCAAAATCGTTAGGTATTAAAAAAGGGTGTGCATAATTTGCTGATCAGAATAAAAAACGTGCTACCATCGAAATTTATTAAAAAAACTTCACCAAATTTTAAAGGTTTAATTAGCTTCACTAGTAGTATATGTTACCATAAAAATAATTATTTATTTCAGCCCTTAAGGACAAGTTTATTCTTAGGAAAATTTACTAAAACCGTGCGACCACCGCTATTTATAAACCAACTTTAGCGAAAATATAGTCCTGAGAGACACTTTACATGCGTTTTAAGTTACCGTAATAATAATTGTTTGAATCAGACCTTAAAGGTTACTTTACTCTTAAAGATTTTTACTAAAAGAGACTGAGAGACATTTTACAAGATCTTTGTGCTACCACAAAAATTATTATTTAATTCAGCTTTAAAGGGCTACTTTATTCTTAAACATTTATACTAAAACAGTGCATACAATTACAAGCATAAAACGCTACCACAAAAGTTATTATTTAATTCAGCCTTAAAGGTATACTTTACACTTCAAGATTTTTACTAAAACAGTGCGACCATCGTTATTTATAAATCAAACACAACGAAAATATAGCCCTGAGAGACCTTTTACAAGAGCTTTATTCTACCACAAAAATTGTTATTTAATTCAGCCCTAAAGGGCTATTTTACTCTTAAATATTTTTACCAAAACAGTGCGACCACCGTTAATTATAGATCAAACACAATGAAAATATAGTCCTGAGTGACAATTTACAAGAGCTTTATGCTACCACAACAATTATTATTTAATGCAGTCCTAAAGGGAGACTTTACTCTTAAGATTTTTACTAAAACAGTGCGACCATCGTTATTTATAAATCAAACATAACGAAAATATTGTCCTTTATGCTACCATACAAACTATTGTTAAATTCAGCTCTAAAGGGCTACTTTACTCTTAAAGATTTTTACTAACACCGTGCGACCACCGTTATTTATAAATCAAACACAACGAAAATATAATCCTGAAAGTCATTTTGCAAGAGCTTTATGCTACCACAAAAATTATTATTTAACTCAGCCCTAAAGGGCTACTGTACTCTTAAACTTTTTGACTAAAACAGTGCGACCACCGTTATTTATCAATCAAACACAACGAAAGTACAGTCCTGAGTGAAAATTTACAAGAGCTTTATGATACCATAAAAATTATTGTTTAATTCAGCCCTAAAGGGCTACTCTACTATTCACAATTTTTACTAAAACAGTGCGACCACCGTTATTTATAAATCAAACACAAAGAAAATATAGTCCTGAGAGTCATTTTACATGAGCTTTACGCTACCACAAAAATTCTTATTTAATTCAGCCTTAAAGGGCTACTTTACTCTTAAACATTTTTACTAAAACAGTGCGATCACCGTTATTTGTAAATCAAACACAGCGAAAATATAGTTCTGAGCGACAATTTACAAGAGCTTTATGCTACCACAAAAATTATTATTTAATTCAGCCCTAAAGAGATACTTTACTCTTCACGATTTTTACTAAAACAGTGCGACCATCGTTATTTATAAATCAAACACAACGAAAATATAGCCCTGATAGACATTTTACAAGAGCTTTATTCTACCACAAAAATTGTTATTTAATCCCGCCCTAAAGGGTTACTTTACTCTTAAATATTTTTACCAAATCAGTGCGACCACCGTTATTTATAAATCAAACACAATGAAAATATAGTCCTGAGTGACAATTTACAAGAGCTTTAGGCTACCACAACAATTTTTATTTAATGCAGTCCTAAAGGGATACTTTACTCTTAAGATTTTTACTAAAACAGTGCGACCACCATTATTTATAAATCAAACACAACGAAAATATTGTCCTTTATGCTACCATACAAACTATTGTTTAATTCAGCTCTAAAGGGCTACTTTACTCTTAAAGATTTTTATTAACACCGTGCGACCACCGTTATTTGTAAATCAAACACAACGAAAATATAATCCTGAAAGACATTTTGCAAGAGCTTTATGCTACCACAAAAATTATTATTTAACTCAGCCCTAAAGGGCTACTGTACTCTTAAACTTTTTGACTAAAACAGTGCGACCACCGTTATTTATAAATCAAACACAACGAAAGTACAGTCCTGAGTGACAATTTACAAGAGCTTTATGATACTATTGTTTAATTCAGCCGTAAAGGGCTACTTTACTCTTCACAATTTTTACTAAAACAGTGCGACCACCGTTATTTATAAATCAAACACAACGAAAATATAGTCCTGAAAGTCATTTTACTTGAGCTTTATGCTACCACAAAAATTCTTTTTTAATTCAGCCTTAAAGGGCTACTTTACTCTTAAACATTTTTACTAAAACAGTGCGATCACCGTTATTTGTAAATCAAACACAGCGAAAATATAGTTCTGAGCGACAATTTACAAGAGCTTTATGCTACCACAAAAATTATTATTTAATTCAGCCCTAAAGAGATACTTTACTCTTCAAGATTTTTACTAAAACAGTGCGACCATCGTTATTTATAAATCAAACACAACGAAAATATAGCCCTAATAGACATTTTACAAGAGCTTTATTCTACCACAAAAATTGTTATTTAATCCCGCTCTAAAGGGTTACTTTACTCTTAAATATTTTTACCAAAACAGTGCGACCACCGTTATTTATAAATCAAACACAATGAAAATATAGTCCTTAGTGACAATTTACAAGAGCTTTATGCTACCACAACAATTATTATTTAATGCAGTCCTAAAGGGATACTTTACTCTTAAGATTTTTACTAAAACAGTGCGACAACCATTATTTATAAATCAAACACAACGAAAATATTGTCCTTTGTGTTACCATACAAACTATTGTTTAATTCAGCTCTAAAGGGCTACTTTACTCTTAAAGATTTTTACTAACACCGTGCGACCACCCTTATTTATAAATCAAACACAATGAAAATATAATCCTGAAAGACATTTAGCAAGAGCTTTATGCCAACTCAAAAATTATTATTTAATTCAGCCCTAAAGGGATACTTTACTCTTCAAGATTTTTACTAAAACAGTGCGACCATCGTTATTTATAAATCAAACACAACGAAAATATAGCCCTGATAGACATTTTAAAAGAGCTTTATTCTACCACAAAAATTGTTATATAATCCCGCCCTAAAGGGTTACTTTACTCTTATTAAATATTTTTACCAAAACAGTGCGACCACCGTTATTTATTAATCAAACACAATAAAAATATAGTCCTTAGTGACAATTTACAAGAGCTTTATGCTACCACAACAATTATTATTTAATGCAGTCCTAAAGGGATACTTTACTCTTAAGATTTTTACTAAATCAGTGCGACCACCATTATTTATAAATGAAACACAACGAAAATATTGTCCTTTGTGTTACCATACAAACTATTGTTTAATTCAGCTCTAAAGGGCTACTTTACTCTTAAAGATTTTTACTAACACCGTGCGACCACCCTTATTTATAAATCAAACACAATGAAAATATAATACTGAAAGACATTTAGCAAGAGCTTTATGCCAACACAAAAATTATTATTTAATTCAGCCCTAAAGGGATACTTTACTCTTCAAGATTTTTACTAGAACAGTGTGACCACCCTTATTTATAAATCGAACACAACGAAAATATAGTCCTGAGTGACAATTTCCAAGAGCTTTATGCTACCATAAAAATTAATATTTAATTCAGCCCCAAAGAACTATTTTAGTCCTAAACATTTTTACTAAAACAGTGCGACCACCGTTATTTATAAATCAAACACAACAAAAATATAGTCCTGAGAGGCATTATACAAGAGCTTTATGCTACTACAAAAAATATTATTTAATTCAGCCCTAAAGGGCTACTTTATTCTTGGACATTTTTACTAAAACAGTGCGACCACCGTTATTTATAAATCAAACACAACGAAAATATTGTCCTGAGAGACATTTAACAAGGGCTTTATGCTGCCATAAAAACTATTGTTTAATTCAGCCCTAGAGGGCTACTTTACTCTTAAAGATTTTTACTAATACCGTGCGACCACCGTTATTTATAAATCAAACAACACGAAAATATGATCCTGAAAGACATGTTACAAGATCTTTGTGCTACCACAAAAATTATTATTTAATTCAGCTTTAAAGGGCTACTTTATTCTTAAACATTTATACTAAAACAGTGCGACGGTTTCAGTAATTTTCGTTAAGAGTAAAGTAAGGGCTGAATTAAGTAGGTGTTTTTATGGTAGCGTAAGGCATTTTTAAAGTTTCTCTCAGGCCTATATTTTTGTTGAGTTTGGTTATATTATTTATAAATTTATAATTAGCGGTAATCGCATGATTTTAGTGAAAAAATTTAAAAGTAAAGTAGCCCTTAAGGGCTGAATTAGGCAATATTTCTTGTGGTACCATGAAGTTCTTTTAAAATGCCTAGCAGGAAAATATTTTTGTAGTGTTTGAGTTATAAATAACGGTGGTCGCACAGTTTTAGTAAAAATCTTTAAAAGTAAAGTAGCTCTTTAGGGCTGAATTAAATAATAGTTTTTGTGGTAGCATAAAGCTCTTGTATAATGCCTCTCAGGACTATATTATTGTTGTGTTTGATTTATAAATAACGGTGGTCGCACTGTTTTAGTACAAATATTTAAGAGTAAAGTAGCCCTTTAGAGCTGAATTAGATAATAATTTTCGTGACAGCACAAAGCTCTTGTAAAATCTCTCAGGACTATATTTTCGTTGTGTTTAATCTATAAATAACCGTGGTCGCACTGTAATGCTGAATTAGATAATAATTTTTGTGGCAGCGTAGGGCTCTTGTAAAATGTCTCTCAGGAGTATATTTTCGTTGTGTTTGATTTATAAATAACGGTGGTCGCACTGTTTTAGTAAAAGTTTTAGAGAGTGAAGTAGCCCTTTAGGGCTGAATTAGATAATAATAGCAGCATAGAGCTCTTGTAAAATGTCGCTTACGGGTATATTTTCGTTTTCTTTGATTTATAAATAACGGTGGTTGCACTGTTATAGTAAAAATGTTCAAGAGTAAAGTAGCGCTTTACGGCTGAATTTAATAATATTTTTTCTGGTAGCATAAAGCTCTTGTGAATTGTCACCTCATTTCGTAGTGTTTGATTTATAAATAACGGTGGTCTCACAGTTTTAGTAAAAATCTTTAAGAGTAAAGTAGCGCTTTAGAACTGAATTAGATAATAATTTTTGTGGTGGCATAAAGCTTTCGTAACGTGTCTCTCTGGACTATATTTTGTGTTTTCATTGATAAATAACGGTGTTCGCTTTGTTTTAGTAAAAATCTTTAAGAATAAAGTAGCCCTTTAGGGCTGAATTAAATAATAGTTTTTATGGTAGCATAAATCTTTTGTAAATTGTCACTCAGGACTATATTTTCGTTGTGTTTGATTTATAAATAACGGTTAATTAAATAATATTTTTCGTGGTAGCATAAAGCTCTTGTATATTGTCACTCAAGACTATATTTTCGTAGTGTTTGATTTATAAATAACGGTGGTCGCACCGTTTTAGTAAAAATCTTTAAGAGTAAAGTGGCCCTTTAGAGTTGCATTAGATAATAATTTTTGTGGTGGCATAAAGCTCTTGTAAAGTGTCTCTCAAGACTATATTTTCGTTGTGCTTGATTTGTAAATAACGGTGGTCGCTCTGTTTCAGTAAAAATATTTAAGAATAAAGTAGCCCTTTAGTGCTGAATTAAATAATAATTTTTGTGGTAGCATAGAGCTTTTGTAAAATGCCTCTTAGGACTAGATTTTCGTTGCGTTTGATTTATAAATAACGGTGGTCGTACTGTTTTAGTAAAAATCTTTAAGAATAAAGTAGCCTTTTAGGGCTTAATTGAATAATAGTTTTTATGATTGCATAAAGCTCTTGTAAATTGGCACACAGGACTATATTTTCGTTGTGTTTTGATTTATAAATAACGGTGGTTGCACTGTTTTAGTTAAAATGTTTAAGAGCAAAGTAGCCCTTTAGAGCTGAATTAGATAATAATTTTTATAGTAGCACAAAGCTCTTGTAAAATGTCTCTCAGGACTATATTATCGTTGTGTTTGATTTATAAATAACGGTGGTCGCACTGCTTTAGTAAAAAATTTGAAGAGCAAAGTAGCCCTTTAGGGCTGAATTAGATAATAATTTTTGTAGCAGCATCGTAAAATGTCGCTTAGGGGTATATTTTCGTTGTGTTTGATTTATAAATAACGGTGGTCGCACTGTTTTAGTAAAAATATTCAAGAGTAAAGTAGCGCTCTACGGGTAAATTAAATAATATTTTTCGTGGTAGCATAAATCTCTTGTAAATTGTCATTCAGGACTATATTTTCGATGTGTTTGATTCATAAATAACGGTGGTCGCACTGTTTTAGTAAAAATGTTTAAGAGTAAAGTAGCCCTTTAGGGCTGAATTAAATAATATTTTTTGTGGTAGCATAAAGCTCTTGTAAAATGTCTTTTAGGACTATGATCTCGTTGAGTTTGAGTTATAAATAACGGTGGTCGCACGGTTTTAGCAAAAATCTTTAAGAGTAAAGTAACCCTTGAGGGCTGATTTAAACAATTATTTTTACGGTTACTTAAAGCGCATGTAAAGTGTCTCTTAGGACTATATTTTCGCTAAAGTTGGTTTATAAATAGCGGTGGTCGCACGGTTTTAGTAAATTTTGCTAAGAATAAACTTGCTCTAAGGGGTGAAGTAAATAATTATTTTTATGGTAACGTGTACTACTAGTCAAGCTAATTACACGTTTAAAATTTGGTAAAGTTTTTTTAATAAATTACGATGGTAACATGTTTTGTATTCTGGTCAGCAAATTATTTATTTCCTTTAAAAAACAACACACAAAATTAAAAACCTACGTACACTCAATATTTATTGGATTTGAATATATGTACTGACCCTGTTATTTGAAAATCTTTAGTGGTTAATACAATTTAATACCTATTTTACAACTTTATGCATTTGCATTGCACAGGGACGGATTAAGGACTTATAGAGTCTGGCGCCTAAAATTTTTAGGAGAGACTCGAGCTGTGCAAAGATTTGCAGAAATAACTTATGACTAAGTTCCTTAAGCTTGTGCTCCGCTAATGGAGGCCTAGGGCTTTAATTAATTTTGGGTCCCCTGGGCCGCTCTTTACAAATAACTCTTGACAGAAGAAATAAGTTCTTCGTCTTGTACTTCCTTGATAAACTGCGATTCCTTCTCATGTCCATGCCTCGTGAGACCCCCGCCGCATGTGCCCCCTACGGCAATTCGATGGTAAATGCCAAAATTTTCGTTGGTAAAACCTTGCGCCAGCTTTGCACTGGGGCCGTTGTCTGCGACGAGACCTAGAGCTATAACTATCATAGGCCCACCCTTAATCCACGCCTGGAATTGCAGTTAAACGTAATTAGTTAAACATATTATTGTTTCTTTTTCCGATTTTCTGACGAGGAGACATGATATACATGTCTATTACGTCCTCTCGAAAGAAGTCCATTTTACACAAGAAATTCTCTACCTGCCTTTCAAAACAAATTACATTACGTATTAGACATAAAATTGTTTTGTAATTGATTATTGGTAAAATTATTGTTAATATTATTTTCTTACTTTTTAAATTTTCGTGGTATTTTTCAAGTTTGTAATTATTGCCGAAATTGCACCTGAGATGTGTAATGGACTGGTTATGTTTAACTCACATTAGTGTAGTTAATCTACCGAAAATTTTAGCGAAAAGGAACAGCCCTTGCCCTCGAATTGTTTAAACAAGTTGGTTTTTTGGCATTGTACATTGACCGGAACGCATTTTTTAAAGTTTTGTGGGAAAAGGGCGGATTTTACATTTTTTATGGGCTTCAACGATTATTAATTCGATTCTATGTATTTTTTATGTATGTACATCGATTAATCCGCTGTGGTTTGACCAATTGCGATCAAATTTTCAGAGAATATTCAGGATGTTACTGGAGTCGTCCCATAGCAAGCATATTAAAAAAATATTAAAAATGGCGGAATGATTTTCAACTATTTTCTGGATATTGCCTTGAACAGTATATGCGTTCACTAATGTGATCACCATTTTGTCAGAAAGAAAACGTATGTATGTTACCATTGTATATTGTTTAATAAGACATGCATTATACAATGTATACAACGATGTTATATAATATGCAGTAGACCCAGTGGGTATTTGTTAAACTTGACTTTTACAATAAAACTAAAAAGGATAAAATAAGAATATGTATAAAATAAAAATAAAACCGACTTCAAAAAAAATGCACCAAAAAAAGAAAAATAATATTTTATTTCACCTGAAAAATTTTACTCTGTCGTGTCGGCGTCAAACTAATAAAGACACATCAAAACACTCAGCACATAAATATATTTTTGTTATTAAGTAATTAAGAATAAGTTTATCCCCAACTTTACAGAATAAAAATTTCCAGGTGAAATAAAATGTTGTTTCACATTTTAGTGCATTTTTTTGAAGTCGATTTTATATATAGAAATGCTAAATCGTTGTAAAAGTTTATTTTTAAGCTAAATGAAGAAATTAGAATTCGTATATTTTATTTTCAAATGAAAGAATTTTTAAATAAATAATAATAATTCCTTTTATTTAAAAAATATTATTTGAAATTTAAATTTGATTCATTTTATTTATGAATAAAATATTTTTTCTGTTAAAAATAAGTTTTTATAAATATTTGAATTTTCGATTGAATTTTATTTTGTGTATGCTCCCAGAGGCTCTGTTCTTACGGACCAGAGTTGATCGCTGATGCCTCAAACCTATGTTGATTGATTGGTAGATCCTCATAAGCAATCCCTGTTGAATAATAAAAACTACAGTTGAGAACAAAAAAAAACATTTGTTTTTATTATTTTTTAAATTTTATTTTAGATTCTGGTAAAATGTAGAAGGGTCGATCGCAAAATATGTAAAGTGGATCTCCTGCATTTTCGTATTTAGATCCGTTTCTAGCGTCTTTTTAGTGGTAATCGCAGCATGGCCTGATAACGTTTTCGTTTGTTTAGTTATTAGTCGATTGGTTTTTATTAGAGACGCCATTTTTTGTATATTGTCCCGGTGGCGAAAAATTTTAAGAGATGCCCTATTTTTACTGACCCGAGTTGATCGTTTATAGATCAAAACTCTGTTGCTATATTTTTATAGGCATCACTGATAGAAATAATATAGAGTAAGAGGTCTACTCTATTGAAAACGAATAGCCCTAATATCAGACTAGAGCCTCTTTCTGATAATGAAATGACAATTGAAAACGGATAATTACAATTTAGGCAATGTTAGGAATCAGTCTTAATATTGTTTAAGCTGTGAAATCTACTTACTCAGAAACTATTTTTTGTTAGTGTCAATCCTGCTCTTAAACTTTCATATTTTATTATATTATATTCAATTTAACTGAATATCTTGCTTCCAGCCGGTTTTGACACTAATAAACTTAAATAAAACATTATCAGACGACATGATTTATTCCTTCCAAATTATTCGTCTATACAAAGCTTACAGCAAAAAAAAACAACTGCGTTTTAATTAGTTTGTCCCCCGCATCTGCTTCTATGACTAATTAAGTCATCCCTTTCAACGCGAATTTATAGAGATATGGCCCAAATCAGTTTTTCTTTTCCGGCTCTAAAAATTAACTTCGCAAAAAGAATTAACCCATTAGCATTATTAGAAATGCACCCTTTTCTTTAAACTCGCTTCAAAATCTCTGGAAAAGATCCGGATTTACATTTAAAATCCTTTATAGAAAATAATTCTTTATCAGGTTGTTTTTTAGAAGGTAATGTGGTAATTAGTGGCAGCTAGCAATCTACATACCGAGTGTAGCACCTAGAAAATATCTGTAATTAGCGTTTCAAGGGTTGGCATAATTTTACCTTAAAATGGTACTCTTCCTTAGGTATTAGAATCCAGGGATTATAATAAAAGGTGGAAATAAAGCCGTTTTGTTTTAGCTTTATCGTATCTATCTAGTTAACCGAGGGCCTGTGGCCCAAGGGTGTACGTTGACCGAAAGAGTTATCCCGTATATTTAATATCCCTGGTGACTTCGACATTTAATGTACGAAACAAATTTTTTTTTTGAGAAAAATCTCGTTTTAGTAATTATAAACCCAATTATTATTTTTAAAGCCCTAGGACATTATTTTGCTATAATGGCACCCTAAGGCCTTAATTCTTATTTACCTGACTATGACATAATGTCATTGTTTATCAATAATATACTAGTCGGATATTAAATATGTTAATATTGTAGGGTGATAAGTTTGGGATTAATACAAAATGGAATTATAAATTTGTCAGAGCCTTAGTTTTACCAGGTTCCTGCGGGAGTTATATCTGAAATACAGGACCATTTTCTTTAAAAAACGGCTTCCGCCCATTGCCTCTCAGCTTTTATAAAGCTTGAAAAAAAAACTTATTGTTACTGTGACAATATGTATCTTAACAGAGGTCACCACCGTATCTAAACTGTGGCAAAAGGAGGGTTTTGCAATCACCAACACAAGATTTCTAAAGACAAGTACTATCAGTTGATTACTAAAAAGCCCTTGAAGGTTTTCCAAGTGGTTTGTTCCTGTACCCGGAACTTCACTCGTTATGAATATTTCGCTTTATTAGGAATAGAAAACTGTGAACCATTTTAGTTCGGTAAATATTCATTTAGTAACACTTTATTGGGCGTTATTTTTTTCCACCATTTTGGATTCCTACCAAAAGTTTCAGCCAACGCCACACTTCATTTTTGGGCATAATTTAAAATGCATTGAATAAGTAGTTTTTACAGTGACCCATCGCCATTTTGTTCTGTCATGTTGAATTCTTACCAGTTGATCTCTAGATCATATTTAATTTTTGTGCAAAACTTAAAGCCGATCGAATAAGAAGAATATTTTACGTTGATTTTTTTAACATTTTATTTGGCTGCGATTTTTTTTCGTCATTTTGAATTCGTACCAGAAATTTACTAGTTTTTCTCTGTACCACACTGAATACACAAAATTTGAAATTAATCTAGAAAGTAGTTTTCTCAGACTAATTTTTAAATATTTTATTAGGCCGCCATTTTGTTTTGCTATCTTGGATTCATACCAAAATGTAACCAGTTTATTTCTATGTAAGAATTGATTCTCGTGCACAATTTGAAGTAAATTAGATAATTAGTTTTTCAGTAATAATTGTTTAATGTTTCACTAGGTCGCTATCTTGTTACGCCATGTTGGATTTGTACCAAAATATTACCAGGTCATTCCCATATGATCATTAATTGTGGACTAACATTTGAAGTCGGTCGCGTAAGAGTTTTTTTAAGCTATGCTGCGAACTAACAGATAGACAGACCGAATTGATAAAACATGATATTTGGCATTTAGGAATGCTAAAATATGAAGATAAATATTTTATTTAGCCGCATTTTGTTCCGCCATTTTGAATTCTTACCACAATTATACTTCACCTCTATAGCGCGGAAAAAAGGATTTTTAATTTTTTTTTCACTCTGTTTAAGTGAGTAGTTAAAATAGGGGAGCGCCTCCTCCTCCTCCTCTTCCTCTCTCTCATGTCCCTCAGTCTTATCTTCCTCCCCTTTTATTCTCATTCGCATAATATTTTTAATTTTTTCTCTTTGTCCTCCCACATTTGATTCTGCATTCTTAAGTCTTATAAATAGGTGCATCAAGATCATTTTAGTATGCTGAGGCACATTTACTAAGCTGTGCTCGAGTTGCGTAAAAAGTTATTTTTGAATTTTTCCACCAATTGTGTATAAAACAAAAAAAAATGTGTAATAAGTGAATTATGTGTAATCGCGAAAAATTAGCTACATCTATCAGACAGTTAAAAGTTAAATATCTCAATTTCTTTGAAGTGATTTCGAAAGATGAATACATCAAGCTGTTTTATCCACTGAAACGAGATTATTTGGAAGCAATTGACTGTTGTGATGATTATTTAGAAGGAATTATAAGCCTTACTACGTTTTTCAATACATTTGGGAAATCATACTTTGCAGGAGAATTAAGCCACCTAATAGAATTTATAGGAGAAGATTGCCAATTTATACCTGCTATTATTGCAACCCAAAATAGGTTTCAATTATACGAAGATAAAAAACAGGTATTATATTATATTCGCAAGAGACGTTCCCCCACATATTTAAGATATTATGTTAAATAAATTAAATGGCTGAGTTGCCGATTGCAGTTAAATTATTAGAGGACAAATTTAGTAATCTTTCAAAAACCTATTTCTCATATTCTATGGCAAGTGGTCCGGAGGGAATAGACTTTTATTGTAATCAATCTGCGGAATTCGCACTCTGTTGCAACAAATACTTTGAGACATTAAATTTTTTTCAACTTATTCAAGATCTATAAGATATTGGCTTTGGTTACTATTTAAAAGACTTGAAGCAATTTATTGACGAGGATACTATTCTTCAAGAAATTGAAAAGGAAGAATAAATTTAATAATATTCACAATGGAGCAAGTGGTTACTGAAATGTATGAAGAGTTTATTATATCTGCTGCATACTTCCAATATTTATCAATTGTAGACGAAAAAGACGCAGAAGCACAAGATTTGTCAGCATACGTTAAGAATATAGATCGAATGGAACAATGTTAATTAGCCGCTAAATTTTGTAATGATTATTTAAAATATAAAAAAGAGTATGAACTTTTAAATTAATTTAGAAAATTAGATTAAGGTATCATATTAATTGTGTTCAATCATGGTTAGTTAATGCAAAATAAAAATGTAATTAAGTTTTTTTATATTTTTATTCATTCATAAAACAATTGTCATATAAAAATAACACATTTGTCAAAGCACACATACAAGGTGATTTTGAATGATAGAAGCATTTTGGTTCCATTAACTTTAGCGCTGGTTGTTCATCTATTTCAATCACAGGCTTTTTAGAATATGTCTCAAAAATCTGCTTTCTTCGTAAGTGTTTCAATTATTTTTGGAAAATGATGTAATGGAGTAAATCCATTATTCCAATGTATACCATGATGATTTTTCATTAGCCATACCGCCTGCTTGTGACAATCAGGTGAAAGAAACTCCATTGGAAAAGGCTTTTTGAAAATATAATGAGTCATTTCATAACCATCAAAAGCTGCAAGCTCTTTCGGTATAAATTAATTTTCTTCATCCCTGAATCCTCGAATATCCATAACCAATCTCATATTTTCAAAGCAGCAAATTTTTTAATGAGAATTTTTTTACTTGAATAACTTGCAATTTCTTCTTTCAGTTGATTTTAAAAATAAATTTTTCAATTTGTTGTTGTAGTTTTGATGTCATGACTAAAACTAAAAGCTTTTGAAAATCCCTTTAAATTAAATCGAAATATGAAAATAGTGGGGATAAAGTTTATAATTGTTTCACAACTTTAGTAACAGGGTTGTAACTAAATAATTTGTCTTGTAAAATAAGACAATAAGCAGAAGTATCTTTTTTAATTGCATTGTGTGTCTCAAATTCAATTCTTATTACTATGGATCCCGTTTGAATTGTTTCTTTTTGATGGGAGCAATCAATATGTGTAATAGAACTAATGTTTTTGAATTGTTCAGGATTAAAAATGGGTTCATTTGGAACATCATAGTAAGACTGTCTAAAGTTGGCAAACATTTCGTATAAAGCAGAAAATTTGTTTTCTTCGAAATTTAAGTACAAATCGTGATAAAGATATCTTTCAGAATTTAAAAATACTCTAATGTTTGACAAGGTAATATTATCAAATTTACTCATATCTTCAGCAATTTTCCCTTTTCTGTTTTCTTGAAAGCCAATCACAACATGACGAGGAGCTTCTAGTTTTCTAGTTGTTTTTACCGGCCATATGTGACGGGTTGTTTCGGTTAGAGAAGAATATTCAACAAGGTCCCAACTCCTGAATCCTATCAATATATCTTTATTTGATTCTAATATTTTTGATAGAGCAAGTGGTTGTGGCATATCAACTAGAATGTGAGGAACTTTCCAATAAATTTTATCAAAAGTAACCAATGGAGTGTCAGGAGCACTAACAGGGTGTGCCGGATCTTCTTTAAAGATAACACCATCTAAATCATCAGTTGATCTAATAAGAACTAATTCCTGTTTCATATTCATAATAATTTTTCTGTAATCTTCAAAAAATCCTAAAAGCATTTTTAGTGGTATGGATACGGAGAATTTTCTATCATTATCAACTAAAATTTTATCACCTTCATTTCGATGTGGAAACCAACCTGCATTTTCCAGTTTTAAAATTTCGTTAGTATTGTGGGAAAGGTAGCTTTTTAAGGTTGATGCTAATCCAACATTTCTTATTGAATCTATAGTAATTCCGTTTAGCTCATAGCGGAACAAAAAGGCTATACCATTGTTAATAAATAGCAAATTTTTTCTTATATTTATCTTCTGTATTAGTTAATTTTCCTTCGATATAAAGTAAACTATCTGATGGTAGAGTGTAAGCATCGAGTTCTTGAATTGGGATCCTTCTTTCATCATTGTAATTGAATTTTGAAGAAATATATGGTTGATATGTGTGAAGCTCTGAACTAACGATGGAATTGTCTACATAAATCTTTTCGTTCACGTTTTATATGTTTATTATTTTTAAACAGTGAAACCCAAAGATGTGAGAAATTTACGATTATCTCGTCTTAACTTGTTGGTGTTGGATTTGATACTGAACTGTGGTTTAGTCTTTTTCTTTTTATACGTTTTTACTTTGTTGATAGTGGTAGGTGCAAGTCTCATTCCAAGGGCTCTATTATATCTAACAACCATTTTATATGTCACTAGCTTGTAAATGTAACCTTACTGTTATAGTTTCTCCTCTAAAACTGATAAGTTCTCCGTCTTGATCAACTATTTTAACGGTTATATTGTGAATTGCTTTGACGCTAACTGGAAAATACAAAATGGGCAAAGGAGATTCCACTATTTTATAGCCTGGAGCTACAGTTGGATAAAACTGGTGAATAATATGAACAGGTTTACCAATACTGTAAGAACCGACACAAATATTACAATCAATACAAATAGCATTCACCTTAGTTATTTTTGCAACATTATCTGATTCTTCCTCTTTCATAGCTTTTAGTAACCAACATTTTTAGAGTGTTAACATTTGCTTTTAAAAGAAAAAAAATTTTTTCATTGGGAAATAAATCTTCTATACTTTCTCTTATGTATGTTTCTATATCTGTAATGTCGTAAGTTTCATCGGGAATAACAATTACTTTATTATCTATATAAAATTTATTATATCCTTCTTTTATATTGGGAATAGTCATAAACGTTTCAAAATCAGCTAAACCCAGGTAATATTGTTTTCCATCCTCTAAATATATGGGCGGATTAAAATCAGCAGACAAAACAGAACTGTTTCCTGATATGGCAATTGTGGTGGACATTGCAGTTTATTTATGAATGAGATATTACAACAAATAATGAGTTTATATATTTTTTTGCAAACATTTTAGGGATAGTTGACCACAGTTATATGAATTAAATTTTTGTTTGTTTTCATAAGTATAAAATACATCCACTTTGCTATTCGAATTAAAAGACTTGAGAAGTTCAAAAGGTGGTTTTAAATTTCCATAACTATATTACATTTTTGTTATTTTTAATATAAGCAGTCCAATTAGATCCTTTATTTTGTTTTTTATCCAAATTTACAATACCACATTCTTTCAGATTAATTTTTTTTGGAAGTTCATCGAGCATAAAAACACCTCTAAAGCCAGTTATTTTTAACAGCTTTACTTATTTAATAATATCATTGTTCATAAGTGCTCTTTTTGGAAAACTTATTTTGAGTTTTTTTTTTGTCTGATTGCTGTCATTTTGACTGATCCTCCTTTATAAGGTCTAATAAATAGTCCTTTTCCTTGATATGGTCTAGTGCACCCAGGGCGGCAAGAATGGGAAACAAAAGAGGTAGAAATCCTCCAACTTTTTTGGGTGTTCCAATGCTACGTTTATTAATTTCATCAAGTGATGCGGGAAATAATGCTCATAGTAACGAGATTATCTCTATTATTGGAGAATTAAGAGAAGATAAAGTTATACTATAAATAACAGCTATTAAATATAATCATATTTATTGTTTAATGAAAGCTTAACACGACAGTTGATAAATTTGGACACCATATTTCAAAACGTCAATTAATAAATTCTGCTTCTATGGAAAATACAATTTATTCAAATATTGAAAGTAAAATTCTCAACAATTTTAAGTTAGATTTTATTAAACAAAATCAAGAGGGAATAAGTGACATTAATAATTTAAAAAGGAGATTAGGTGAAAATAAAACAAATAATGAAATCTTTGCTAAAAAGCTTAAGGTTTTTGATGAAAATTTTTTAAAGTATGAAAACCAAATTAAAGGATGTTATACCTCAATTGAAAACGTTAATAAACAGTTGCTAACGCTAAATCAAATAAGTAAAGATTTGCAATTTTTAAATGAACATGTTAAAAAGGAAGACAAAAAATTAAGTGATGATATCAACAAAATTAATAAAATAATGGAAACAAATATAAGAGAAGTAATAATTGAAAAACACAAGGAAAAGATTAAACAATTAAGAACTTTTATAAAAAGGTTAGATGATGAAAAAAAAAAGAAATCAAAATAGCATTCTTAACAGTAGAACAATTGACCAACTTTCTTTGGAAGAAAAACAACATTATATTTCCTTTGGAAAGATAATGTCTAGTGTAATTAAGAAATTAGAACAAGAATTAAATAAAACAGAGGAGGAATTCAAAAATAGTGATAGTAGATCAACTACTTTCTTAACTGGAGAGATAAAAAACTCCTTTAATGCTTTAGAAAAGGAGATTACTAAAATTAGTTAAATTTTAAATGAAAAAAGTTATACAATACAAATTGATAAATTGAATGAATGGGAAAAAACATATTAATGTTATATTTCGAATTATTACAAAACATAGAAATTGAACTTCCTTTAAATTGAATAAACAAGTTTGTTGTCATGACAACCGCTAAACAACAAGTCGTTAATGAATTACATAAACATGCGAGAAAAAACTACAAACGCAGAAGGGTGGCGGTGAAAGGGTTAAATGATCTTTTTCAAGCTGATTTGGTTCAAATGTTTCCCTATGCCAAATTTAATAAGGGATTTAAATATATCTTGATTACCATAAATGTATTTTCTAAGTATGTTTGGGCCGAACCGTTAAAATCTAAATCTGGAAAAGACGTAACACCGGCAATAAAAAAAATATTAATCAGTGCAAAAACTCCTCCAAAAAACTTGCAAACGGACAGAGGCAGAGAGTTTTTCAATGTAAATTTTCAAAATTTGATGCAAAAATTTCGAATTAACCATTATAGTTTTCGAATTTAAAAGCGGGTATAGTAGAAAGAGTGAACAGGACTTTAAAGAATAATATGTGGAAAATATTTAGCATTCAAGGAAATTACAAATGGTTTAATATATTAGTGGATATTGTAAAATAAATAAATAAATAAATAAATAAATGCTTTATTGTCAAAAAAATTTTACAATTTTGTGGACAAAGCTGTTGTAAAAAAAAAATAGTTTACAAATATCAAAATTAGCAAACAAAACAAAACAAAAACACATCATAAATATTATAGAAAAATAATATTTAAATCAAGAATTTAGAATATTAATATAATAGAATCCTAAAAGAAGTACATTAGAAATGTACTTTGTCAGTCGTACTATGTTATAAACATTTTCATAAATATAATGTAAAAAAAAAATAAAAAAGCAAAGTAAAAAATAAAAAATAAAAAAGTACGAAACAATTAAAAAAATACATATACAAAATTCGGTAAAAATGGTTGGTAATGGCAACTATCACACTAGGGGTTCATAAGGATAAATTTATGTGTTGTAAAACTCGTTCACGGTGTAGAAGGCGCTTTCCAGTAAGAATGATTTCAAAGCCTTGCGAAATGAAGTCAGAGATATTATGGATTTGATGTTAAATGGCAGGTGATTATGCATTTTTTTTTCATTGTAGATTACTGATCTTTTAATTAATTCTGAGTGTGGGGTTGGAAGATAGAGATCGTGCTCAGTGTTTCTGAGAGGGTAGTTGTGAGAAGGTCTCTCTAATAGAGCAGGTGCATGCTTACGAATTAAGCAAACCGATTCCAAAATGAATAAGCAAGGAAGGGTTAGTATTTTATATCTTTTAAAGAAATCTCGGCAGTGAGTTCTACTGTTAAGTCTCAGTAGGTAACGAACAGCTCTTTTTTGTAGTATAAAAATTCGATCAAATTGAGTCGCACAACATGTACCCCAGAATGGAATAGCATATCTGAGGTGCGACTCAACAAGAGCAAAATAAACAGTTCTAGAGGTAGAAAAGCTAAGCTCCTCGGAAACAGATCTTAACGCAAAGCAAGCAGAACCCAACTTCCTTGATAAAGCGTCGATATGTGGATCCCATTTTAAAGAATCATCTACAAGAAGCCCTAGAAATTTTACAGAGTTTACGACATCAATAGTGGTGCCATTAAGGTCAAAAGGTTGCAGCGTGTTTTTATAAGACAACACTTTCGTTTTAGAGATGTTCAAACATAGGAGATTAGAATCGCACCAGGATTTAATGGTGATTAGGTCATTAGATACAATCCTATGTAGGTCCGTGACATCTGGGTGGCTCCACGTAAAGCTGGTATCGTCCGTAAAGAGACATATTTTTCCACTAATGTTTAAATTAGCCATGTCGTTTATGAACAGAAGAAACAAGATAGGGCCTAGTACCGAGCCTTGAGGCACTCCATATTCCATTGGCCTACAAGAAGACATCCTGTTGTCAACTTTCACAACTTGATTTCTGTTGCTAAGATATGACTTAAACCAATCGAGAGGAGCCCCTCTAAATCCATAGTACTGCAGCTTGTTAGTTAATATATTATGATTCACACAATCGAAAGCTTTGGAAAAATCACAGAAAATTGTTGCCGTAGCGTGATGGTTGTTTAGGCTGGAGTAAACTCTATTAAGAAGGGAAAACATGGCATCGCTTGTGCATTTGTTACTTAAAAATCCAAATTGATGTTTTGTAAGTATTTCATATCTAGACAGAAATGATAAAAGCCTTTTTTTAACCAGTCTTTCGATGATCTTAGATAGCGTAGGGAGAAGTGCAATTGGGCGATAGTTCGAAGCTTCTTCTGAAACACCTCCTTTGTGAAGAGGTATGATTATTGCAGTTTTAAGGCAGCTTGGAAAAGTACCATTTTGGAAAGACATATTTATCAAAGCAGTCAGATGCTCTAGAGTGCACTCCGGCAGACTTGAATACATTTTTAAAGTAAGCCCATCAATTCCCGAGGAAGATTTATTTTTGATATCATTAATTGTACTGCGAAGTTCTGATAAAACTACTGGTGAAAAGAAGAAACTGTGCAGGTTTACCCTATGATTAGAGAGATATGAAATTGGGTCATTAGATTGAGATACGGATTTAGTCAAATCTTTGGCTACATTTACAAAATAATTGTTTAGGTCCTCAGGAGAGGTAAGGATAGTGTTGGATAAAGGAGTTTTGTTTCTTAAATCATTTACGATAGACCAGGTTTCTTTAGCTACATTTTTGGCGTTAGAAAGTCTATTATTGTAATAAATATCTTTGGCGGCTTTAATAGTCTTATGATAAATTTTTCTGTATGATTTTACATAATTTTGAAAAAAGACACTGTCCGAAAATTTCTTTAAGTGACCGCATGTTCTTAGAAGATATACGTAAACCTTTAGTGGACCAGGGTTTACTTCTTTTATTTTTGATAGGCCTAAGAGGAAAAGATTCAGAAGCTATATTAGTTAGAGTTTTTATAAAACGAGAAAATTCAGTGTCGACATCATAAGTGTGAGAGTCCCAGTCAGTTATTTGACATAGGTGTTTGAAATTAATGAAATT
Source organism: Kuschelorhynchus macadamiae (assembly GCA_030620095.1). Lineage (NCBI taxonomy): Eukaryota > Metazoa > Arthropoda > Insecta > Coleoptera > Curculionidae > Kuschelorhynchus > Kuschelorhynchus macadamiae. The sequence goes on along the minus strand of JAUTXW010004847.1, from coordinate 235,000 downwards.
TCTAACCGAAAAAATACGGCCTACTTGTCTAGAGGAATTTTTGGCTTTGGATGTAATTGAAAATTTTGTGAAAATTGCTTCATGATCGGAGAAACCTGGACTTAAGACATTACATTCGACGGAGCTAGGATCGAAAGAAGACACAACGTAATCTATAGTACTGGCACTTGTCTTAGTAATTCTGGTTGGTGAGTTGACGTGCATGGCAATTCCTAATGACTCAAAGATGGACTGAAGACATTCTTGAGCAGCACACACACTGGAAAAGTCAATATTGAAATCGCCACATAAGATTAATTTGCTTTTTACAGGAAGGGACTCGAGCAAACTTAGAAGGTTATGGCAGAATAATTGCACATCAGCATCAGGTGTTCTATAAATACAAATAATATAAAGGTCATAAGTATTTTGATAAACGATAGAAAATTCAAATACTTTTTCAGATAATAAATGATTATACTTTGATATTTCGGAAAAATCGTTGTTTAAAGACATTATCATGGTGCCTCCATGAGTTAAATTAGTTCTATTAAATCTGGCAATTGTGGTATAGTTTTTAATAAAAACAGGTTGATTGATATTTAGCCAGTGCTCAGTGATGGCAATGACTTCTGGAAAATTTAGCTCTTCTAACAAAAGATATAATTCGTCTGTTTTATGTCTTAAAGACTGAATATTAAGAAAAAAAAGATTAAAATTACTATTGGTCAATTTTCTAGAGGGTGCTAGATCCTCTTTTCGCGTCATATTGACTAAAAATTTTTACTTTTTGATGGTGAACCACTAGAATAATATTTACCAGTACTTTCACGAATTTTTTGGAGCCGTAAAATTTTTTCCGAGGAGTAGAAAGATCTATACGCTGCAAGGTCTGAGTCCACTTCAGATGAACCAATCCCATAGGCATCGTGGAAGCGATAATACAACTTGCGCAGGGAGTCCTTGTCACTGGGAAGGCCTTCTGAAGCTAGCAATAATTTAATGCTAGTACTTGTATGCCCCTCAAAACACACACTAGATGGCTGGTCGTGTAGATAAGCAAGAAATAGCCTTAAGGTCTTTAGTAAGGAAGGATCCCTTAATCTGGCTAATATATAGCGACCATTTGCTTTATCCGAATCTTGGGACAGCCGCACTCTTGGTGGAGTCATTGGATCAAACTGCAAAAAATCATCTTTTCTTGCAGTTTTCTCCATGCTTAATTTAGAACCCTCCAGTGCCAATGACCTACAAGCTGCTATGGCCTCCCTATCAGAGCCAATCATGACTGACTTATCCTCCTCAGGCACAAATGTCACTGGTGATTCCAATAATTGAGGCTTTGGTGGAGACAGCCCCCGGCTCTTTGGGATATCTATATTGACATCTTGATGACTAGAAGATGAGACATTATGGGCTGTGGAAGTGGGCGGCGTTTGGATAAGGGTTGGTGAAACTGAATCATTGGTAGGATCAATTATGGTACCAGGTGGCCACAGACTAGCGTTCTTAATCTGAATTAAGTGATCTTTATTTTGCACCCCAATTTTAAAATCGGAGCGCAAAGTGTCTGCATTCTTAAGCATAGGAAAACAACGCACAAAATTCGTGGTTCCTAATTTTTCTTTGATGTAGTGTACAAGCTGATTTGATTTATACGTGGACGGAATTAAGGATACTACTACATAATGCCATTTCTCTATAATGGGTGTTTTGTTGGGCTGGAAGGAAACAGCTTTTTTTGGAGACCTATTGACAGGCATTTGGACATCTGTTGTATCGGTTTGGGTTGATATTGCGGTGGTGTATATCTTCTTTATTGATTGTTGTTTAGGCTTATCAGCAAGCTTCTCCAGGGTAAGTGCCATTTGTTTTACACTATGCCTCAGCTCAGCCATCTCTTTAGTCAACTGCTCCTTCGATGAATCATGCACCTGGACTTTGACAGATTCATTTTGAGATTCCATTAAAATAGATGATAGATTGAAAGTATCCTGCCTAATTTCTTTAATGGATTTAAATAAGGATTCTTGTATACTGTCAGATATTCCAGAATGGAGGCTGTGAATATCCTCAATTTTTTCTAGCAGTATCTTCCATTTGGAGTCATGATTGAGTAAGATGTCGTAAATTTCGCCAATGATCGGAAGGATGTCGTTTTTTTTCTTTAAGCAGGAACCCAGGGATTCGAGATATTCTGTAGAGATTTGAGTCTTTTGGAGATCTGATATTTTATCATGCAAATATTTCAGAGTTGGAGAGTCGCAAACAGTGCAAAAAAATCTTATGTTGTTGAATTTTTGTTTGTAGAGCACTTTTGTCGTGGATTTATCCAGTCCTGTACAGACCATACAAAAATCTCTTCGGCACTCCCCACTACAGCGAATTCTGTAACAGTCTTTTTCCGAAACGATTTTTTGGCAAGAATCGCACTTAAATTCAGCCATTTTATAAATAAATAAAAAATTTAAAATTTTCAAAGGAACAAAAAAAGTGAAAATTAAAAAAAAGATGTAGATAAATTTTATGTAAATATTATGTAAATATTTCCAGTTGATAAATCAAAATCTTTAAATGTCACGCACAAACAATATCTATAACTAATAACCGGATCCGTGTAAACAAGGTCAAGTTTAGTTTATAGCAAACGACGAACTGATGATCGGGTCAAAGCACACAAAAAACAAATTGAAATCAAAACAGTTCAAACCAAAACCAAAGAAACGTTCAAGTACCGGCAAAACAATATACGAGCGAAAACACAACCGCCTCGTACAACTGCTGGAACTGAACTGAATATAAAATAAAAGAATATAACAATACAAAACATTCTTCAATAGGAATGAAGCCAAAACAAGTAAATAAAACAAATGAAAAGAAAATCTTGAAATCTGCATTTACTCATGCTGAAACGTTAGATATAAAATCTCCAGAGTTTAAAGTGGGTGATCACGTACGCATAAGCAAGCATCGAGAGGCATTTTCGAAAGGTTACACACCAAATTGGTCAAATGAGATATTCCACATTAAAGAAGTTAAGATGACAAACCCCTGGACATATTTAATTCAAGACGAAGATAATTAGGACATTCTGGGTGGTTTTTATGAGCAAGAATTACTAAAAGTAAAGCATACCGATGTGTATCTTATTGAGAAGATTTTGAGAAGGAAAGGAAACAAAGTTTAGGTGAAATGGTTAGGATTTGACAAAAAATATAATACATGGATTGATAAAAGAAATATTGTTTAATTAAATTGAAATTAAATTTTAGTTAAATTTGTTTTATTTCTGTTCCTCACTTTATGCTTTAGCTGATACAAATTGCAATGTCTGAAAAGTACCTACTCTTATGTGCTAATTAATTTCAAATAAAATTCACATTTAAGAAATTAAAATTTTATTAAGTAAAACATCCAATACGATTTTTATTAAAACGTGTCAAATATATTTTATTTCTATGTTCCTCAGATAATATTGAATCTAGAACAAGTTTACAATCATTTATTCTTTTTTCAAAACGGAGTCTATCTAAGTACCACATCTGAAAGTTACTCCTACAGGCTTGTCTGTAAGTAAAGCTCCACCTCACTAACACATGCACCTTATTGTTCTCTTCCAGAAAAGATATTGTTTTCTTCGTAATATTTTCTTTTTGATCCATTTTCGTTGTTTTCTTTGTAATATTTTCTTTTTGTTCCATTTTGCTTCAATTGGTTTTCCATTTCTATAGGATATAAAGCAAGTAATTCCATCATAGTTGAAACATTTTCACTGTTAGTATTTTGTGTTGGACTTATTATATTATAAACATGCGTACACAAGTCGCCATAATCAGCTGAAATATTATTTTGAAATATTTTGAAATATGTATTGAATTCTTGCCTTTTAATTATAGATAATCTATAATCAATAATTTCCTTCAATCGCCACAAATTGTCCAAAGACTCTAGTCCTAAGTATATGAAGTATGGGCCTTTTGTAATTTGCAGAACAGGGATATCATTTATTTTCTGGACCTGCAGACGAATGTTGGTTTGATCAACTTGAGGAAAGTAGAAATTGTTTACAATAATTCCTTGATGAACACAAATGTCTCTCCAATTTTCTTCGGTTAGTGCGATTAAAAATCCAGCTTTTCCACCAATTACAATTTTTGGAGAAAAATCATTTAAACTAATGCCAACAAGAACAAATTTTGACAAAGAATTATTTACAAAATAAATTTTTGAATTAAGAAGCGTTTCTAAAGGTTTATGAACCACGGCGTTGTTCATAATGACTAAACGAGACTGAAACATATTGCGTTATTCTTGTACTTAAATATTCTCATCCCCACTTTCTTTAAAGTTTCGATTAAAATGGATTAATGAGAAAATAGATTTCCAGTTTGAAATTTGTAATAAAGATAAATAATTAAAATGGTAATGTATAAAAATAATGCAAAGTTTAATGTAACACTAATGATGGAAAAGTAATAATTTTTGAATCCGTCGTAATAATTGGTACAGTTGTGGGTTATAATTTGTAACTGATTATTTTTAAACTCTAACCTTTCTTTAAACCAATTTGTATCAAAAATAGATCGATTTGTACTATTGTTAATTAATCCAATTTTCATAAATTTACAATATTTACTTAGAGTGACGTCTGTTTTATTAGAAAAACATATTTCGCACTGTGTTACGCCAGGGGGATGATGAACATAAAACACATTTTGGAAAATAAAATAAAGAAGAATAAATTGAGATCTACTGATAGTCATTGAAACAAATTAATAATTATATTCCAAATTTATAAACATTAAGCAGATACTTTCACCACGAAAGCAAAAGCAGTTGTAAAAAAATAACAATAAAATACTTAATTTAAAGACATGTAAAAGTTCATAAATAAGGATATTAATAATACTATATAAAATGTGTAGCTTGAAGACTTATTTAGAATGGTTACAATTATTCGATTCCTATTTCTCCATAAACAGTTATTTAAATCACAATTCCTAGCAAATTTCTTATGCTCCACAATAGGATCATCATAACTTAACCAATCAAAAATTTCAATACCACAATAAAAACATTTACAAATATCATTGATTGAAATATAGTAAAAGCCAGCTCCAGCCAACACTTCTGGTCTCAATCTTCCTTTCCATTTCTTAAAAGTGGAAAGTCGTTTTTCATATGTTTTAAAATAACTGTTATCAATTTCTTTGTCAAAAGTTTCTAAGCACATTTTCTGAAAGGCTTATGAAGACTAATTTTGGTTTCAAAAACAACAAATTTAAATATCTTATAATATCTACATAACTATATTTAAATCTTCATGTTCTGCATTCCATTGATACAAAGCAATATCTTGGTGTCCCCAAGCTGATGTATTAAAACTATAGGGATTTTTATACCGCTTATCATCTTCAGAACTCAAAGCCAATTCGGTGAAAACTGTGTGTTGCCTAGATCGAAAAACATACATTGAAAAGGTTTTAGAATGATTTTCAACAATATCTTTATAATGAATAAAATCCAACTGCTTTTTAATGGCACTTTTCTTAACACTTTTTGCTTTTTTTGTTAAACTATTTTCCGTTTTAATACAATATGCTTTTGCTTGCAGTACCAAAGAAAGCAGTAATGGGTTCACTAGCATATTCATATCTGAATTTTCGTATAACTGACTTTGTAATAGGCATTTCATGAATGAATGAATGAATGAATCATCTAATTCATAATTAGATGTATCAAATTTCTGAATATTTTTTATCGTGTCAGAATAAATATTTGGAGTTGTGACTTCTAAAATGTGAAATTGAAAAGTGAAATATTTTCCTGATAAAGAGGTTTTAAAAAATTATAAAAGAAATCATACATGACAGTTTTAGATATATCTAATATTGAGAAGCCTACATATATTGGTTTATTGTAAGTAACTTGAATCTTTCGCATTTGAATAGCTACCAAGTTTTCAGAAAATATTGTTAAGTCCTTGAAATATGGTTTTGCAATTAAATTCTTAGCACCATCTTTTCTTCTATTTTTTTCTTAGTCTTACGTCAATTCTCCTATCAACATTTTCCATAGTCTTGCCATAAATACTATTGTTTGCCAACTTGTAAGTATTACGATCAAATTCATTCTTTGAATCATTTCTTAATCTTGAATTCAAGTCTATATATTTTTTCAACCAATCAGATTGAGAAAACTGTAAAACTCTATGAACTTTAGTCAACTTGAGTCCATGTTCCAAACATTGTTTTAATAACTGATAGTGAATAACATATTTTGATTTATCATTTAAATTGGGTATTAATTTTATGCATTTAGAATTTGGCGGGTTTAAAGTTTTCAGGACAAAACGGAAAATCGTTATGATAGGAATGTAGACTTGTAGGATATTCTAAATCAACTTCTAAAACATTCCCTTATCAGATTTTTTAGAAATATTCATAGTATTTAAATCGTTGATTTCTTTATCTGTTAACCAAACAAAATCTCCCGTTGGAATGTGCTGTGACATTGCATAATCATACAAATTTGTTGCATCATAATAAATTATGTATTTAGTTGGCTTTAAAAGATCAAAATTTAAAAGAAATGGATTATTAGCTTCAGATTTTCTACAAATGCAAGAGCTCACACCACCGCGAACGCTTTTTTTGAAAAAGTGTATGATATCTGGATCTGTTAACAATTCTAACTCTATTCCAGTAAAACGCAAAGATGCCTTCCAAGATAAACCTGGAAAAGTGTAAAAATGAGCTGGATCGAGCTTATATGTGGATAAACACGTGCTTCTAAAATTTTCAAAAATATCTGCCAAAAGTAAAGTATCAGAGAGTAAGTAAACGTCGGAGTATTGACCAAGAGATTCTTATTTAAACAATTGCCAAACCTTTACAGCTCTTTGATATTCTGCATCACTGATGTGCTCATCCGTTAAAGTATTATAAAATTGCTCTTTCCGAGGTAAAGTTGTTTCTTCCAATTTTAAATAATCATCAATATAATTGTAAAGAAATACACCTTTTTGGCGAATAAGTTTAAATCTTTCTTCATCATTGATTTTTTTTAATTTCATTACATTGTTCATCTTTTAAGCTTTCAGAGAGTTTTGATAAAGAATGGGATAGAAATTGAAAAGAATCAATAAACCTAAACGATATATTTTTTTTCTTAGCCTTTTGTGTCTTTTTATCAAAATAGTTATCCACATAAATAAGCTTTTCAAATGAAATATATTTTTCCTTGTTTTGTGCGATAACTGTAACTGGTAGTTGTTCTTTGTTTAAGCATAATTTTTAAGAAATAGATGAGAATCATAATTACGCAAATTATGCAATATAACTGGAATTAAGTTAGGTATTCTGTAATTTATGTTGCAGAGTGAAAGAGCTGGATCTCTATAAAGACCAGTTATATGACAATGATCTGCAACCCTGTTATTTAAAAGAGGTTTATTACAAATATGACAAACTGTTTCATAGTTATGATTTTTCCAGATTTTGTCCAGTTCGTTCAAAGCAATCATCTTTTTAGGAATCTTTAAAAATTTATTGTATATGTTATACACGTCTCTTTCTAAAGAATTTATAAATAATGTATCACAATTTTGACCTCTATATCTTTCAAATTTAGAATAATTATCGTCGAGGGAACATTTAATGTAATAGGCAAATGAATGTGGAATATGTTCATATTGTTTTAAGGTGTATGAAGTATTAGGATTTTTGTCAATATTGTCACTATTTAAAGGCTTTAAAATCATATGAATAGTTTCCAAACTTATCTTTTATTAATTCCTTAGAAGGTAGGTTAATTCGTAAATGATCACAATCATAGCTATTGTGTTGTAATAAATTTTCTTCTGTAGGGAAATATTGTAAACAACCGTCGCAAATATATTTTTTTCCGTGATGTTTAGACATTTGTGCAGAAATTAATTTTAATAAATCTTTAATATAGCAATAATGAAAAGTTTTTTCATCGTCATCACTTATTAACAATAAATTGACAACATGTCAACAGATTTTTTTTATTTGATGAATAATAAAGTGGACCAATTACTTCATACCCCTTGATCTCTTGAGGAAGTTCGATAAAAGATGAGGCTCTCAGCGGATTGTGCTTGTTAACATTAATTTCCAAATTAAGTAAATTCATCAAAGCCCACCCTGCAATGTAAAAATTAAAAAATTACTTTTTTTGTTGCCGTTGTAAAATAGAAAATAAATTCTTTACCTGAATCTCTTTTTGCAAATTCGTCAGCTTTCTGGTCAATGATGGTGCAGATTTGCTCTAAAAGTTCTTTTGTCTGATATCCCTAGCAAATGACTTGGAACGGCGCATTAAAAGATTTGACATCATAGCTGTCGCTGCTGGGGTTAAAATAGAAACCGAACAGTTCCATATTTAGCTTGATACATTTATGTTTCTGCAGTTCTTGATCTATATCTATTAGATGTACAATTTTGTATTCCAAATGTTGAAAATATTCTTTCACATTTATGAAGTTTTGGAGTGAGGAAATCCTATAAGATTCCCTGAATGCTGACTTGATAATTTCAACACCTTCCTCCAAGCCTATTTTGGAATTGTTTTTGTGCACACTAGATCGAAGATGTCCACCCCATAGACTTTGATTTATATTTTTCTTGCATTCTTTACAATATTTTACAATATTTGTATAATCTTTATAAATTAAGAAAAAATATTTTACAAAATAAAACACGAAAAATAAAATGTTCTTACCTTTAATAAGCTTTGGTTGTTTCAACCAACTAGTGAGTGTTGTGGAATTTCCGCAAACATGTTTTTTAATACCTCGCAATAAATTATCCTTTCTAGTAAAGACTTTATTACATGTTACACACCTATGCATTTTTGAAGTTTTCTAGATAATAATAATAAAATTAATATTGTGTATTTTTATTTAGTTATAGTCAAATTTTGAAAAAAGCAATGGCATTTTTGAAGTTCTATGGATAATAATAATAAAATTAGTATTGTGCATTTTTATTTAGTTATAGTCAAATTTTGAAAAAAGCAATAGGAATTAATTGACTTTATGAATCCATTTCTTCAAATGAGTCAACTAATTTGTCAAAGGCCTGTTTAACATAATTCACCGTACTTGCGTCTCCCTGTTTAATTGTGATCAGATCAGTTAAATTTTGAATAGCGAAACCATGACACTTAAGGTTTGCTACTTGTTTTTTATTTTTTTTATTAATTTTAAATTTTTTTTTAATAATAAATGATGGTTTCGAAATTGAATTTTGTTCAACTGGTGAATTATTAAGAGAAATATCCGAAGTTAAATTTGCTTCAATTTGTTTTTCTTGCGAATCAGAATTTACAATATCATATGGTGAATTAATAGGAGATATAGCCGAACTTAAATTTTGATCAATTTGTTCTTCTTCCGAATCAGAATTTTCACTAAACAAAAAGGGAGAGCAAATTGGTCTCGGAGAATTAATTGGCGATTTTAATGTTAAATACTTTGGATTAGATTTTTGAAAACAAACAATATCATCATAGCAAGAATTTTGATTTTTGTCAATGTCATTAAGTTCTTCAAGAGTTTGTTTAGTTTTTATTGTAATTATGTCCGTTTTGTTGTCAATAATGTCATTAAGATCGTTAAGAATTTGTTGTTGAGTAGCTGTAAATAAATATTTTTCGTTGTTCTGCTTGTTGGCATTATTCTGAACTTGGCTATTGTAAATAATTTCATTCAAGTCCTGAATAGTTTATTGTTGACTAGTTGTAAATACGTCTGTTTCATTGTTTTGTTGGTTTGCAAAATTTTGCATTTGAGTACATGTGTATAAGTCGAAGTCATTGTCAATAATTTTGCTACCCGATGCCAAAAAACTGTCCATTATGAAAAAAATCGTAATAACAAATAAAATACCAAATAAAAGTGTCACAAATATAAATAAAAATGTTACCAATATAAATAAGAATTAAATTTTGCCAAATAAAAATGTTAGAAATATAAATGAAAATTAAAAATTACATTAATAGACACAACGAAAACACCAGAAAACTCGCGAGCCCTGCACAGTGTGAATGCAGAGATCAATTGCATTCGTCTCTTCGCTGAGGCGATTTTATATGAAAAAGTTGATCACATATGACCTACTTAAAGTTGAACGACAATCATACAACCACTTTCCCAAGCCAAGCAACGACCTTATTCCCCCCCCCTTCCCCCTCCCTCCGGACCCCTGAATCTCCGAGACTCAAATCCCGGCTCCCCAATTACCGGCTACCCTTTTCAGGTTAAGTTAGGTTAGGTTAGGTTAGGTTAAAAAAGAAGAAAGGAAAAAAAGGAGAAGGAAGGGAAAAGGAGAAGGAAGGAAAAAGGAGAAAAAGGAAAAAGGAGATAGAAGGAAGGGGGAGAAAGAAGATGGGGTAAGGGTAGGGGGTTACTGAGTGGAGTGAGGGAAGCCCCCCTTGCCCCCATCCTCGAAATAAAGTGACAAGGAAAGAGACAGTGAATAAAAGTAGTAAGTATTGCAGTAGGATCTGATAAGGATATCACGCAGGTAGTGAAAGTGGTGGTCGACGGGATATATGCTTCAGAACAACCACTCGGTGATCATACAGTATCATTCGCTGTAATATCAGTTGTCGCTATTATTTACAACTTATTATCAAATTTTTTTTTATCAAATCTATCTATCTAAATCTAAAGTTGTTCCTAACGATGGCAAAAAATATGATTGGAAACGCTGCCCAAATTGAAGAAAATAATATGGAGATCGCCGCTCAAACTGAAGAAAGAGAAGACATTTTTATTAACTTGGAAGTCGATTCCATCAGTTATAAACATTCATTTTTGGACAAATCATCTAGGCTTGTTAGAAGATCATTCTTGTTCAACATCGACATTAATTATATTGAGGAACAGGAAGATGAGGAGGAGGAAGATGATCAGGAAATTGACGAAGGAGTGGACATGGATGGACAACTGCTAAATTTAGGAACCGAGGAACGTAAAAGTAAGCAAGTTAAATTGAAAGTCAAAGACTAGGAATATTTGCTATTTGCCTTCCTTGTAGTGTAATTCACTTGAGATATTTACGGAGAGGGGAGTCCGATCATGTGAGCTGCCACTACAAAAGAGCTTATGTTGTTAGTGCTTCTGATTTACATTGTGCTATTTGTAGGATACATCTTTTTCTACTAATTCCTGAACCTGCTTGCTTTTACTGCAATAAAAATGAAAAAAAAAAAGAGATGGAAGATTATGTTGTTAAATATTAATATTAAACATAGTTTGTTAAGGTAATGGGTAGATTATTTTAACAATATTAATTTTAAATATTGGTTATATATTTACTATAAGCGCTTATATATTTTCAGTGCTATATGCAAAATACTTCTTTTTATTCTAACATCTGACCCTGTATTGTTTTATTGCAACAAGAACGAAAAATGAAATAGCTAATCATATGTAAAAATAATGTGTAGATTATGTCAACTGCCACTATAAGCGCTCATATATTAGCATAAAATTTTGTTAACGCTTGTTTCAGTATTCAATTGAGTTTTCTCTTACTTGATGCAAATTATATTAATATTATTAGTATAATTAAAAAATAATAACTTTCCACTGTTTATTTTAAAAATGTTAAACCATAACAATTGTTTTGTTATGTAATGTGAAAATTAATATGTATTAAAAAACTTGTTAGAACATTGTTGTTTCAATAATGGAAAAGGAAAAAAATATATTAATATATTATTATTAGTATAATTAAAAAATAATAACTTTTAATTTCCACTGTTTATTTTAAAATGTTAAACCATAACAAATTAGTATGTATTAAAACACTTAAAGAATATTGTCGTTTCAATATAGGAAAAGGAAAAGGAAAAGGAAAAACTGTGTGTCAATTATTATATATATATTTACATTTACTTTTTACAAATTTATTTGACCAGAGTTTTCACTCTTTTTAAAACTACAACAAAATGATGTCTAATTACATCTTTGAAGATTTGTACCAAATAGTAATATCTAGTGCGACATACAGGACAATTGTTTACCATTATAGAACAACAATTTTCATCATTCCATCTTAAAATACATTTTAAACAAAAAATGTGGGAACATGTATTTGGTCTACATGAATCATAATAATCGATTATTTCAAAACAAATAGCACAAAACACTTTTTTCTCTTCACTCTCAGTTTTGTTCAAATTCTTTAAAACAATCCCATTTTCTTCTTCTCGAACTAATGGTATAGTTTCTTCTCGAACTCCTGGTGTAATTTCTTCGAGGCTAATTGTCTGAAGCGGAATGGATCGATTTCTTTCTCCAACTGATTCACTCATTTTATTTTAATATTATTAATAGATTTATTCAGCAGATTTTTTTCTTTTAACAGTCTTTCGTACCTTAGCATACTAATATGATCTTGATGCACCTATTTATAAGACTTAAGAATGCAAAATCAAATGTGGGAGGACAAAGAGAAAAAATTAAAAATATGATGCGAATGAGAATAAAAGGGGAGGAAGATAAGAATGAGGGACATAAGAGGGAGGAAGAGGAGGAGGAGGAGGCGCTCCCCTATTTTAACTACTTAAGTGGATAGGAAAATGGGGTTATATGAAAAGTTTGTATATATTTGGTTTTTAACTTTCACTTCCAATTTAACCAAAAACCGCTCAGAAGCAACATTTTTCTACATAACCCAATTCAATTTTAGAACAGATCGATAGTGCTTTTTCTTCTGAATATCAAAAATATATAGATTTATAAATTTATCTTTTAAAGTTTCCTAGATATTCGCATTTGAATATTACATATTACAGCCTACTCTTGAATTAGTAGATTATACGGTATTATCCAAATGAGAATATATCGAAAAATGTAAAAGATAAATATATAATATTATATATTTTTAAAATTAGGAGAAAGAGCTCTATTGATCTTTGCTAAAATTTCATGGGATTGTCAACGAAACTTTTACTTCTGCTGTCCTTTCCAGTTAAACCGGAAGTTGAATTTAAAAATTAAATATGAAAACATACTTTACATATTCTGAACTGTTAATTCTTTTCATAATATAAAGAGAAAAATATTTTTTTCAAAAATAATTTTTTCCGCCATATTTTTTTTATTTCATTTTAAATTGTTAGTCCGGAAAACCTAAAGCCTGCAATTTTTGCTTAGTCGCGTTTTCAGCTCCCAAAAACCACCCTCCCACATTTCATATGTTTAGCACTATTCTCGTGTCTAGAAAAAAGTCAGAACAATGACGCCAATCCCTATAACCAACAGTAATAAGCTGAATATTTTCCTCTCCGCCTCTACCGAATAATCTACTTGGGAAGCAAAAGGCGGCATTTAATGGAACAGAATATAAAAGCCAAGTTCATTTAACTTTTTCACCATTTTTCAGTACCTTGAAAAAAATATGAATAACTGAATCGTCTACCAGTTTCACTAGTACGAAATTTGAAATTTTCACTTATAGAAACCAGGTCCGTCTCATTTAAAAGTTCAATAATTTTTGAAGCTAAATTGGTTAGCCAAGTACCAGCATTACTCACAGTAAAACCGATGGTTGTATTTTCTCTGGATGTTCCAGGATGAGCCACTGCAAGATTAAATTCTGCCGTGTCTATATTCTCAAAACTCACGGTGTCATCCGACGAAAATATTTTACGTTATCGGGCGGGAAATCCAAATTGTCTTCTGGTGCCTCTATTGCTTTTCTTTATGTACTACTGTGGTGACCGTTTTTGCATTAGGTCATATTAGTAGAGTTAGAGCTTATATTAAAAACTACCAATGACAGTAGAACATTATACTATTTTCATAAATCGTTCAAAAGTCACGTTAAATTTCTTTTTTTCAGCTTCCTTCTTCTCCCCTTCTTTTCTATAAAAAGCGCTACTATGGCTTTTAGTTTTTCTTTCATTTTCTGACATTTTTCTAACCCCATAAATAATTTATATATTTATTTTTTTGTATTGATTCTCGCGCACTCTCAATACGATAAGCTGAAATAACGCCGTGAAAATTCATTATTTTGTCGGGATAATACTTAATTTTTTGTTTTTACTTGTTGTGTTATTCATTTCTTAAAAATAGTAATATGTATGCTAATACGAACATAAAATTATTTTACTGTACTACTAGTTGTACTCGTCTTTCAATTAGTTGACTGTGCTGATGAAGACCTTAAGTCAGAAACAAGTGTCTATAGTTAGCCAAATATAATTGCTTTAGCGGTGGTCTCAAAAAAAATCCATTTTCTACTATATACTAGTTCTTGCCTCGTTAATATTTTTCTACTTTTGATTTACTACTTTTGGGTCATGAGTTTCACCACAGGTGGCTGTATGCTGCTCCGTGGTAATAGAGTATCAAGTCCAGCGAAGATTTCGGATCTATATATATATATGTATATATATATATATATATATATATATATATATATATATATATATATATATATATATATATATATATATATATATATATATATATATATATATATATATAAAATATATAAATATATATATATATATATATATATATATATATATATATATATATATATATATACAGTGTGTCGAAGAAAAGGATGCACAGCATGGGGATCTCGGAAACGGTAAGAGATACAGGGTCGGTTAAACTAGACAAAAGTTGCGTATTTGGATGCCCAACAAAATCCCGTTTTACAAATTTGAAAATTCTGAGCGGTTCCGGAAATATTATGTTTTTATCCAGAAAAATGGCTTTTTAATACACTTCTAGCATTTTATTATAATAGGCCATGAAATCCTAACGATAAAAGGAAAAAAAACAGTTGACAAGTTCGAATGAATGTATTTATTTATTTAACAAATATTCAAATAAGTAAATGTTTGTATTGTTATTGTTGTTGCCGTTTTTTTTGTTCTACAATGGATGGAGGTAATTCTACAAACGAAAAAAAATGTGATATGCTATCTTGCTAAATTTTATGCCAAAGAAATTGTGTAGGAGCCGAGCGCATGTATTCTAACAAATACTCAGAGCGGAGACAAGGGTATTTTTCGGCGTTTGCTATTTAATCTAAAAGAATATGGATCATTTAAAAAGCCTTTATTATCCCGACAAAAACCTCCCAATGAAGAAAACCAATACAAAGTTCTACAATCTGTTATTAAAAATCCACAAATTTCCACCAGAGAAACTGAAGGCCAGACGGGGGTAGCTAAATCTACAACTCGATTTATTTGAAGGAAAAATCAACTTAAGCCTTACAGATTCCGAATGTCAAGGATTAAAACCGGGTGACGATGAACGACGTAGACATTTTTGTGAGTAGTATACCAGAATGTGTGAAGACAGTCTTAATTTTCCTCATAAAGTGATTTGGTCTGATGAAAGCATGGTAACCAATAACGATATTTTTAACAGGCGCAATACACACTATTGGTCACAACGAAATCCACGACATCAAGATCGCTTTGGATTTAATATTTGGTGTGGGATTTTTGGTAGCAAGATTATAGAGCCTATTTTCTTTCACAATTCATTAACTTCCGAGGGGTATCCTGAGATCTTGAGGCACGATTTAGAAGATACATTAGATAATTTACCGTTAGGCGCTGTACACGGCTGTTGGTTCCAACAAGATGGTGCTCCAGCCCATAACTCCATAGAAGTTCGCCAATATTTAGCTGAACGGTTTGAAGGAAGATACATTGGGACTTACAGTGAAACACCTTGGCCTCCAAGGTCCCCGGACCTAACTCCCTTAGACTTTTTCTTGTGGGGCTACATAAAAAATGAGGTATTTAAGGAATGTTTTGACAACGAGGAACAATTATATCAATCAGTACGAGCAGCATTTAATACAATTACTCCTGAAATGTTAAGTCATATTTTGGAGTCTACCGTGAGTCGGCCGTGAAAGAAAATGGAGGTAATTTGTTTGAACATTTGTTATAGTTAGTAAATAAATAAATACATTCATTCAAACTTGTCAACCGTTTTTTCTTCCTTTTATCGTTAGGATTTCATGCCCTACTATAATAAAATGCTAGAAATGTATTAAAAAGCCATTTTTCTAGATAAAAACATAAGTAATCATTTTATGCTGTACATCGTTGAATTTGCAATGAAAAGCGCAATCTAATACTGGGTGTACTTTTTTCCGTCCCATATGAAAAATCAAAGTTGATGGTGGTTTCATTGAAACGAAACGTTGTAATAAAAATTTGTTAACGTCACCTTGTACAGTTTAGAAAGTGAGAATGAAAAAGTGTTTTCCGTTTTTTCATATCTTTTCAAATTAAAAAAAATTAAAACGAAATCGCAATATTCCGGGTTTTCTCGGATATTTCCGGAACGGCATAGAATTTTCAATTTGTAAAACGGGATTTTGTTGGGCATCAAAATACGCAACTTTTGTCTAATTTAACCGATAGTATATCTTTTACCGTTTTCAAAATCCCCATGCTGTGCATCCTTATCTTGGACACACTGTATATATATATATATATATATATATATATATAAAATAAAAATTGGGTGGATGGATCCTTGACATATCGCTATATTTATATATATATATATATATATATATATATATATATATATATATATATATATATATATATATATATACATAAATATATATATATATATATATATATATATATATATATATATATATATATATATATATATACATAAATATATACATATATATATATATATATATATATATATATATATATATATATATATATATATATATATATAAAAAAAAATTGGGTGGATGGATCCTTGACATATCGCTCAGCATTTCCATCAATCACCCTATTCTTTGGTTCAATGATATATTAATTTTTGTAAAAAAGAAGAATCATTTATGCTTAAAATATTGATTGTAATTGTGCAAAATATCTTTTTGTTCCATGTGGTGAATTTGAGATGAAACCTAAAACATAAGGGTCTACCCATTTACGTGTGTGACCCAGATTATTATACCGAGGACTAATGTTCCCTTGACAACCCTGCATCGCAATTCTAGAGCACTTTCTTTGTAATATAAAGACTTCCAGCGTATCCTAGACTATCAAGTTTCTAGATCTGGTCATCATGTTTATAATCTAATGTAACTGTAATAAGAATAAAATCTACGATATGACGAAACGATAAAAAGTTACTGGTTACCCACAGAAAAAATTAACGGTAAATCAGACTCAAACTTAACTATCCCTGTTCACCTGTTATTATGTTAAATAAATAGAATGTCATAAGATAGTTGGTTTAAAATTAACTAACTTTATGAGAGTTAGTTTCTCTAGTTATCTCATTAGACATGTGACATCTGACATATTGTTTCTCTCCCCAAGTAGTTATACTCTGAAGTAGAATTAATGCGATAACACGTGTAAACAGTTTCATGGTGTAGCGTTACACCTCTGTAGTTGTCGGGTAAGTTCCTGTCATTCTTTTTGGAAACTGGAAACGATATAATCTTTTGCTATTAATCTGGTACCCTCTAGTTTCTTAATTTGCTCGGGCTTGTTATATTTCAACAGTTCGACAGGTGCAAAAACTGCTATTTGTAGGCATTACCTGCTTGCTAAAACGTTGAATTTCCTGTACATTTTTCAGTCTTGCAACGAAATCTTTCTCGTATAGCATAGAATCAATTTTCGATTCCTCAACTTTTTTTTTAATCCAGGGTTTACGCTATATATATATATATATATATATATATATATATATATATACATATGGTAAAGATAGTCCCGACTGATGACAAAAAAGGTCCTTTACTTGTCAATAAATGTAGACCCCAAAATAAAGCCGGAAAATATCTGATATATAAAAAAAGGTCATCCATACTCTCACAGTCCCCTTGAGCTCATTTGCAATTATTGCCGGGTCACCTGACCTCGTGGGCCTCCTGCACCGCGGGGACTAGTGGGGGTGTAGCTACGCCACTGATTTTCACCTAAAGATAGAAAACTCTTTTATATTCTGCCAAGCCGAGACAAAATTAGGATTATCCAAACCAATATACTTTGCTCAAAACAATATTTAATCGTCGCCGAGCCATAAAGCTATATAAAAATAAAATAACAAGAATTCTTTCATAAGGTTCTTTACTCAGATGGAAAAGTAAATAAAGCCGACAAGCCTTAATGTATTTATGGCTATATATGTAAAATATAGTCTGCATAATAGATATTATGTATATATATATATATATATATATATATATATATATATATATATATATACATATATATCAACATCTGTTATAGAATATTCTCGTACAGCATAGTATAGTAAATCGTATCACTGCAGCTCATCTATCGGCCGTTGGCAGGAAATATTTATACAACAATTTCATTTTGTTCGAGTCCTTGATTCGATATTTTAGGTAAATTTCGTCCTTTGATACTATCGCATGCATGTTCCCGAAGCCTAGAATCCTATACTTAACACGATTCTGTATGAAATTGAAATTTTACTCTCTTTATTCGGAACTTCAGAGTTCCCTTTTTAGCTCTTTTAATTTATTTGTCAAGTTTCTAATAGCTGCTTTATCACTACGTCTTCTTTTAACCATATTAAATAATCACTAGCGAAAAAAATATAAAGTTGTTCGTCTCACGTCTGAACTTCTCTGTACAAAATAAAACACTGATGATATGTAGATGAGGAAAGTCTCAGTAGGGTACGGAGGGCAGAGTTGTCAAATGTCTCTTTAAACGTTCGAATTGATCTGTGCAGAGTAGTGTAACTACAAATGTGTAGGAAATATTGTAATCGAGGACGAGACTAAAATATTATCAAACGCAGTACACATACACACTCAGACTAGAAGAGTTCGAAAGCAAAATACCACTTACAAATCGTGGCCTGGTACTATTTCACCGCAAACGTATCGTCAAGATATTTGCGTCATCCACGCATCTCCTTCAAATATGAAGAGACCTTGAGAAGTTTCCAAAGAGACATAACCATGATTTGAGACGACATACACTCGACCAGAGACCATTGAACGCCGCCTAAATTGATGCTAGTTAGGATTTGATGTTAGCCTGAGTAGGAATGTATGTCGACAAAGCGAGCAGTTATCGATACGTCTTCTCTCATCCTGCGGTTAGCTTGGGCTTCTACCGAATTAGTGTGGTCGCGGGCTTTCCACGAGACAATGTATAGCTTATGGCAAAATATTTTAAGGTCTAATATAGTTAATACAAGTTAAAATTTTGCGCACATAGTCAAAAACAAACTTTATCCGATAGGACGATTGTACCACTCAAACAACAGCAAACAATAATTGAACCAGTGCCCATTTTTCTTAACACTATTAAGTATTTTACACAGTTAGGAAATTACACCTTATTTTTAATAATATTCTTATAACTAAATTCTTATTGCAACCAATTGGTTAAGACTTAAGGTAAGTGCTGCTATTGACATTTATATTTTGTTTTATTGATATGATTAGATATATTTTTAATAAAATTATTTAGTCTTGCTCTTGGACGGTAGGCGTCTTTATATCTATTCTATATATCTATATATACAGATTACAGCAATCTTGAACTGCGTACAGGAAAACCTTTCCAGAAGAGATAACGACAAGCGTGTCTATATATTATGTGATAGTCAAGCCGCGATTAAGATTCTGTCCTCGAACAGGGTAAATTCGCTGCTAACACTTGAACGCAGGAGAACCCTAGAGATGCTGTGTGAGTCCAATAGTGTTAGCCTCATTTGGGTGCCTGGCCATCAGGACATTGGGGTAATCAGGGGACGGATCAGCTGGCTCGGAAAGGTAGCAACACTGCTTTCACTGGGCCGGAATCTGCTCTTGGAATTGCTCCTTCACCTGTCAAGGCTAGGATTAAGAAACGCACTGTCGAGGAATTCCGTGCTGAATGGCACGAGCTAGCAGGACTCACATAGTATAAGGTCTTCATATCAGGCCGTAATTATTACTTATTAGTCATTAGGTTTTTGACACAAAATATTTAATTTTAGCCGCTCTGAGTCTAATAGACTTTTATATCTAAACAGAGGCCAACTTAGAACCATTACCGGGGTCCTAACTGGACTCTGGCTGGTGAAATATTACCTACATAGGATTGGACTCAACAACGATCCGTACTGCAGGTTTTGTGCTGAGATAGATGAAACCACCGAGCGTCTAGTTTGTCGATGTGATGCTTTAGTCAACGTCAGACTGCTTTGCTTGAGTGAGAGTGACACGTATGTGGAACCCGAGCTTGTGGGACGTGCTCGACCTGAAAGGGTCCTTGGCCTGACACGCCTACTTGGGGGGATAGCACAATGGGCCCCAGTGAGCCTAGGTGCTGCTCTTGTCGGGCTCCACATCTATCTATCTAATGTCTAATAAAATTATTTATCGTTTACTTAAAATATTCGTTTACCAGTGTTTAATATAAAAAGCAATTATTAATGGTTGCACATACATAATTCAATTTTGCAAATATTTGATCTGAGGAAGCAGTTCACACCTTAATTTGGTATCAGCATAATAATATATAGTTTTATTTGGACCTTATCTGTCCAAAGAAGAATTAGTTTGGTCCTGTTAAAATAACAATAATTAAATATCAGGAAGAAAAAAGGGGGCAAAAAGAAACTAGCAAGGAAAGAGAAAAAATGAACGAAAATGAAATTTTACCTTTTCAAAGACACAAAAAAGAAATAAATATATTACTTAAAAAAAGATGGTTTCTAAAAGATATCTTCTAAATAATATCAAGGCAAGTACCATATTGGGATTTAGATTCTCTGGGTGGGAGGTCTAGAAATGTTACGATAAAAATATTCATTTAGAATTTGTGTGATACTTTATATTTCACTAAAATATAAAAAAAAATTGATCTATTGTGAAGCTGGCGTCAAAAGAGCTATAAGCAACAAAAGAAAAGAAATTGCAAACAAGAAACTATTAGTCTAGAAGTTTTCATGCATAGTGAAAATGTTAACAAAATAGGCGTAATATTAAACATATTTAGAGCCCGCCGAGTTTCCTGTATGCGTACATCGCGCCCTTCATTCATAATAAAACCCAGGTGTTCTGATTGAGTCATTGTTTGAACTAATACGAGTGCTTTCTTATTGATAACAAAACTATTGCGTCTTAGATTCGCCTTGAGAATAACCCTTTATTTAACATATAGGGTGTTTTCGAAAGTTTAAAGACGCACACACAATGTAAGAAATATATAGGTAGTAGGTATAAGACCCGTAGAAATGAAGGCATTCAGGTTAATTAAATTTATGTATGAATCCATTGTTGAATTTATTGATAAAATACCTAACTGCTATAGTTCTAAACAGCTAATTAATATCTATGAATTTTCACTTAGATATCCGCTTAATCTTTGTAACTTTGGTAGAAATATTCAACGGTTAACTCGTGAAACAAAATTTACCAATAAAATTATTTTAGTCCTTAAGAAATCACCATTTAATTGTTGTTTTGTATCATAAATAACATAAATCATAAATAATAAATACGTTTTAATCAAATTCAGTGCATAAACTAAGTATAAGTCCTAAACGGGTTGAAATATAAAGGTATGCAAAAACGTGCTACTTGGTTTTAAGGAGGTATTGTAAATGGACTACACCTAGCTATATATAAATATTTAACTTCCATTGCGTGGTCTTATTGCCTGCTACACTAATCATAGGATGGAATTTTCGCGATATATTGAGAGCTTATTGGGGCTCTCAGGCGTTATCACTCTATATACAAATTAATAAAAACTAGCATTTATATCTGAATAATTGATTACATTAATAACCCATACATGGAAAAAAGCATACGTGTGCAAAATACATGTGTTTTAAATTTATGGTATGTCTTCTAAAAAATGTTAACCAAAGAACCAATTGCTAAGAATGAGAACAAAAAAAATTTTGCTATCATTTTTAATAGCTCAATATTGGTGGCTTAAGTAAAGCAAAGCGAATGCGGTTTTTTGTGTTACATAGATTATTGTATTACTTGAGCCTCAACAGTGGAAAGTGGAAATATATTAAGACTATCACCATCTAATATACAAAGCGTTACATAACATGGTGCAATATTGGAAAATTAACCCCCGAATTTCGATAAAGCTTATTCATACATTTAAATCCATCATCACATTCTTTAACTAACTCTCTCGGGAGAATTTCGACATTTTTAATTATTTCCCTGATTATACAAGATATAAAAGTTTTTAAGAAAATATGCAGCCTTTTCTGTATCGGTAAATTTTCTTTACCCGGAACTTCCCTGTTTATGAATCTTTTCATTTACTAAAAATAGTGTAGTGTGATCCAATTTTCTTACATAATCATTTAGTAACACATTATATACTAAGAAATCATGGTTTTTGGGATTAGACCATGTCAAAATAAACACTGTCCGATGTTTCGCCTTCGATTGTACAAAGCATCTTCAGGGATCTTTACTTCACGAGATCGGAATATTCAATGTGTTTACCGAAGCGTGACTCGGTGTCAGATCGGTTTCCACGAATGATGTAGACTGAAGCCCGTATCTCTATTAAAATTGTTAGAATGCTTATAAATTTCAATAGATCCTCTAATTTTCCGTTTATAAAATCCCAAAACCGATGCAAAAACTTTGGTTTCTTTTACATTTATGACATGTCCAGTAGAATGTTGGTGTCAGATATAGCAGATTGTACAATTTGTTTCTTTCTGATACATCGTTCATGTTCCTAATCCTAGTCGATATGGATCGTCCAGTTTCTCCAATATAAACATCCCCACAGGAACAAGGAATTGCATATACTTCTTCCGTTTGGAAAGGAATAATGTCCTTTGGCGATCGCAAACATTGTCCAATTTTCTTGTGTGTATTGAAGATTGTATGTATGTTGGACCGGCGAAGTAACCTTGGAATCTTGTCTGTGGTTCTGTGTATAAATGGAAGAACTACACTTCCTGTCGATAATTCCTTATTAGTATCATTTCGTGGAATAGAACTATTGTGTTTTCTAATCGATCGTCTAATATCCCCAGTGCAATATTCATTCCCTCTTAAAACTTGAGTTAGTTTCTCTGTTTCTAATTGTAAAAAATTTTGGTCACAAATAACAAGGGCTCTGTAAACCAATGAATTAATAATTGATTGCTTTTGTGCTGTATGATGATGGGAATTTGCATTTAAATACCTGTTCGTATGCGTTGGTTTTCTATATACAGAGTGTCCCAAAGAACCATCCCCTTTCCTTTGTACAAGAACATCTAGAAAGGGAATCGTGTCTTCTGATTTAATTTTCATAGTAAATTTTATATTCTCATGTTGTTCATCCAGATGATCAAGAAACCCAGGGAGGTTTTCTGGACTATGTGGTCATATTACAAAAGTGTCGTCTGCAAATCTGTATCATGATTTTGGTTTTAATGGAGACGACTCTAAGGCTTTCTGTTCAAAAGCTCTTATGAAGATATTGGCTACCACTGATCTAGAAGTGATTTGTCAATTTTATTATGGTGAAATAAATCTGATATTATGGAAATTGAATCATTTATAGGCACATTGGTATGTAGCGATTCTACATCGAAAATGACTAAGATACCATAAGCTATGAAACAGCGAAGATTATCAAAAATTCTAACCCGCCGAAGTCGAATCTATCAGCTACCAACGGACAAGGGAAATGCCACTGTCGTCATGGACAAAACAGATAGGTGAAGAAAATACTGCTTTTGGACGACAACATCTACAGAGTAATTCAAGCAGACCCGACCAACAAAATTGAGAGACGGATAACCAACCTTATAAACGCATCCAAACTACCAGCAGAGGTGAAGAAGATGTTAGCAGCTTAATGATCCCGCGGTTCTACGGACTACCTAAAATACACAAGGTTAATGTATCTTTTCGACCTATCGTCAGTGCAATAGGATCTCTTACTTACAAAATTGGTAAATATCTTTCAAATATTCTTAATAATTTTACAGGAAAAACACATTCATATACGCATTCATATACACTCTACGCATTTTGTGGAAAAACTAAAATCAATCCAATTATATACCAAAGATATCTTAGTCAGTTGCGATGTAGAATCGCTATATACGAATGTGCCTATAAATGATTCAATTTCTATAATATCACACTTATTTCACTATAATAAAATTGACAATCCACTTTTAGATCTAATTGAAGCATGTCTTACATCAACGTATTTTGTCTTTCAAGGAATAGAGTCGTCTCCATTAAAACCAAAATCATGGTTCAGATATGTAGATGACACTTTTATCATATGGCCACATGGTGCAGAAAACTTCCCTGGGTTTCTTGATCATCTGTATCAACAACATGCTAATACAAAATTTACAATGGAAGTTGAATCAGAAGGCACGATTCCCTTTCTAGATGTTCTTGTACAAAAAAAAGGGGATAATTCTTTGGAACACTTTGAAAATTGGACAATGTTTGCGATCGCCAAAGGACATTATTCCTTTCCAAACGGAAGGAGTATATGCAATTCCTTGTTCCTGTGGTGATGTCTATATTGGAGGAACTGGACGATCCATATCGACTAGGCTTAAGGAACATGAACGATGTATCAGAAAGAAACAAATTGTACAATCTGCTGTACCTGAACACCAATATTCTGCTGGACATGTCATAAATGTAAAAGAAACCAAAGTTCTTGCATAGGTTTCGGGATTCTATATACGGAAAATTAGAGAATCTATTGAAATTTATAAGCATCCTATCAATTTTAATAGAGATACGGGCTTCAGTCGACATCATACGTGGAAACCGATTGTTACAGAGTCATGCTTCAGTAAATACTGGTCGAGTATAAATAGACGTGGAAACCGATTGTTACACCGAGTCACGCTTCGGTAAATACAGGTCGACTATAAATAGCCGGGCTGGGTCTCTCCGAGCTCATTCAGTGTTCCGATCTCGTAAAGTAAAGATCCCTGACGATGCCTCGTGGAATCAAAGGCGAAACGTTGGAAAGTTATTCCATTTTGACATGGTCTAATCCCAAGAACCATGATTTTCTTAATTGACCACTGCCGTGAACGCTTTCGTTCTATGTTAGCTAACATATATACTGTCTTTCCAAATATTTTTATTGAATGCGATTATGTTCCAATATATTGGATTCGCAGCAATATTTTACCAGCTTCAACGCATGCTACACTTAATTTTTGATAATAATTTAAAACAAATTGCATAAGTAATTTTTACACTCATTTTTTAAAAATTTCATTATACCGCCATTTTATTCCATCATGTTGAATTCGTGCCACGTTATCCCTACACAAAATGGAATCATAGAAACAACTACTCCGCTGGCTAATACCACGATCAGCATTGAATTACACTGTTGACTCCTGAATTTCGTTGGGAACAAGGATTAATTAGTGTAATTTAATGCTGGTCGTAGTATTAGCCAGTGGAGCAGTTGTTTCTATGATTCCATTTTGTGTCTTTATCCTACACGGGGCTCGGTAGTCTATGGCGGCCTGATGAGATCTAAAAAGAGCGAAATCGCGATAGTCGTTTGACTAAAATGGATCGTTATATCTGCGGCATTGCAGGACATGTTCCAGAGAAAGATCGGTAGTATCTTTGTTATTACGTTGGTGTAACGTGAAATACAATATGTAAGCTTTATTGCTCTCAACGAATATCAGGAGTCAACAGAATAATTTAACGCCGTTCATGGTATTAGACAGCGGAGTAGTTGTTTCTGTGATTCCATTTTGTGGCTTTGCCCTACATGGGGCTCCCTGGTCTGATGAGCAGTGGAAGAGTGTAATGGCGATTGTCTTTTGACTAAACTGGATTAGGTTCCAAACAAGCATGGTATAGTCCTTGTTATGACGATGGTGCAACGTGAAATAAAAATATTAACATGCTATCCCTATATCACATTTAATTTTCGTGCAAAATTTGAGATCAATTGAATAAGAGGTTTTTCTACTTTCATCTTTTAAATAGTTTATTTTGCTGTTATCTTAAATTAGCACCATAATTTTTAACAATTTATCTCTATATCACACTTAATTCGTGCACAAAATTTGATAGTAAAATAAGTAGTTTTTTCAGGCTGATTTTTAAATATTTGTTTAGGCTGCCATTTTATTTTGCCAACATGGTTTTGTACTGAAATGTTGGGAGGGAAGTTCCAGGTTAAGGCCAATTTACCGTTTTTTTATAATTGTTAATAAATTTATACAACGGTTCTTATGTTTGCCATTTTATTTATATTATTTTCTAGATATATTTTTCCCGTTTTAAATATTCATGGTCATTTAATAATTTAAGAAATCTTAAACGGTTTATTTAACCATTTTATTGAGAAATCAGAACTAAGAATATTTGCTATTTTAGCCCTGTTGCATACACTTTTTATTGGACTGTATAGAGCAATTTTGAAAAATATATAAAATAAGTTTGCAACACTTTAATTTTATTTTTAAGCATATTTCTGGTTTGGAGTACTTATTTTTATTAAAAAAAAAAAGAAAAAAACACAATGAATGTAAAGTTGATTTATTTCTTTTATAAAATAAGTAATAAATTACAATGATATTGAACATCTTTTTGCTTTAATCTTACGTAATCCTGACGTCATATTCTTGTATCCTTTCCCTCTACTTGGATCATCTGTTATTATGTTTCCAAGTTTATTTTGTGCTAAATTATACCGAAAACATTAGTACACTAATAAATTATTTTTAATTAGGTCGAAACATAAACAAACAAGGAAAAAAGACTGTTTGTTCAGTTATTTAATATTCATACCTTTAATTTTTAACCACGTAAGCCGTACTTTTGCTGAAGAGTATTCCTTCAATTCTGTTCTATATATATAAATCCAGATCAATTGCCTTGAACGTTTTTTAAAGTAAATTTTTTAAGTCAAATATTTCAAAAACCAAAAGGGCTTTCAACATGCATTTGTTAGCATTTAATAAAATTATTAGTTTTGAAAAAAATTTTTTTTTTCAAATTAATAGGTGATTTTTTTATAAAAGGTGTATAAGAAAATTATGATTTTTTCGCTAATTTTAATGATTGCTAGGTTTCTACAAAAATGATAAATAATTTCTTCTAATATATTTTTTAAAGACAGTAACTTAAGAAACATTTAAAAAAAAATCCGTTTTAGAGAAATATTCATAATTAGCTTGAGGCAATAATTTTTACTAACATCCTTAGTGTTCGAATTATTCTTTTAAAATGGTTTTGTTTATCTTCATCCCAAGCCCCCATTTTTTAAAGTGGCATACATGAATGTGTCTGTATGCCCTAATGAATCTTTGATCTATAAAGATTAGAGTCGTTTTTAATACAACGAAGTTGTATTCCACAAACAGAATAAATAAATTATGCCCTCGAAACGGTTTTGAATTTTTTCCAAAAAATTGATGTAGATGTTCTTCTTTAATTAACTGAAAATGTCCTTGGTGGCTCGAAATTTTTAAAAATTTAAATACAGAAAGTTCTTAGTTGCATCTGTAGTTTAAAGATTTTTGTTATTTTTTATATATATAGAGTGCTGCCTTTAAATCTGTAATAAATATAATAATAATAGGGATACATTATGTCATAAATAATTTTTACTATGAAAATAATATAAAAGTTCATATAAAGCTAGGACCTCAAACACTTTTTTTTAGTTTTTTTGAGATACCTCTTACTTTTTAAGATGTTTTGTACACGCAAAAAAATTCTTTTTTGGTACACGTTATACTATGACCAATGTCAACAAAGCTCTTAAATAATTAAATAATTTTCGCGGTATTATTTTTTTTCAGGATTCAACCCCTTTAACCCCCCCCCAATTTTTTGCTGCGACGTCACTGGCGATGTTTATAACAAAGTCAAATTCTTTATTCTGTTCTGAAACTTTTTGGTTTCTTAAATTCTCTTGATAATCTGCATCTGCAAGTTATTCAGAATCATGTCCGTACATATAAAGCTAATTTGATAGTCTCAATGCATGCGGGAAATGGGAAAAATGCATATTTTGTTAAATAATTTTTAAACGGTACAAAATATCGAGATCTAAGGGACCAAAGAGTTACAGAACAGAAAATTCAACTTTCTTGTAAAAATGGCCAGTGATGTCACAGTAATAAGTTCGGGAGGATTAAAAGGGTCGCAATCCGAAAAAAAACACCCTGTAGTTTTTTAAGAACCTATTTAGTCACGTTATTGGCATGAATTAAAAAAAATTAGAAACGTGCGAGGCTCGGTACTAGGTACATCAAAAAAACTAAAAAATGAATATTAAGATTTTTAAGACCCTGTATCTCGAAAACAAAACGTTTGCGGATCCCTGTTCAAATGAACTTTCTTTATTATATAGATCAAATCAGTAATACTCTAGAGTTTTCGACATATATTATATGCTCTACTTGAATGGTCCTCTTTTGAACCGAACACCTTGAACATAAAAAAAACATGCGGTTAAAGTACAGTTGCAACTAAAAACCCTCTTTATTGAAATTTTTAAATAATTTCACAAATTATAAAATAAGAACCTCGCGTAATAAACGAGCCAACATGCGTATTCTAAAATAAATAAGTAAGATATCTATGTCTATGGTAAACTTTTTGAAAAAGTTGGAAAACTGTTTCAAGAGCCTAATTTACTTGTTCTGTTTGTGGAAAGGAACCAGCATTTATCCACTTTGTTGTATTAAAAAACAGCTCTAATCTTTACATATCTAAGATGTTGAGAAAGCACGTATATTTCAACTTTATCCATGCTACTGTAAAAAATGAGAACTTGAAAAAGTAAATAGTTTTAACAGAATGATTCATAGAATGTATGTTTTACTGAAAATTACTGCCTCATAAAGTTACTCTCGCGAAAAATATTTTAGAAGAAAAATTTTAAACACTTTTGTAGAAACTTGGAAATCATGAATATTGGAGAACCTTGTTTTTCTTTTATATTCTGCGTATAAATAATGCACCCATTAATTTGGAAATTTTTGATACTACACCTTCCCCTTATGGTTTTCGAAATATTTAATATCAAGTTCAAGTCAGTGATCCACGAGGAGCATAAATATGCTTATTTACGGTGGACTATAAGAATGCATATTTAGATACCTGCAACAATTTATAGCGAAATATTTCCACCCAAGAGTATCAACGCATACGACGAACAAGAAACGTAATTCCAGCGAACTAATTTAAAAAAAAAATATTTTTGTGGCCAGGAAAGACATAAGTGTACCGTGGTGGTTTAATTGTTGGCGAAAACAATTTTCACAATCGAATTTTCACCGCAGCACAGCAGACTAAAATCACTCCAATCAGTTTAAAAAAAGTCGATTCCTCGTCTTCCTGTTTGTTGTTTTCGTTAGTGTGTAGTAAGTGGTCCAAAATTTAAAAAAAATATGGTTTTTATTTGTATTTGTATTTCTTATTAATCAACAGTAATGGTTTCCTAATTTAAAAAAAATCTAGAGAAAACCATAGTATTATCATTAGATTTTATTTCGAAATCTAATCTTGCTAGCTTTGAACATAACTATTTGTGCAGCGCTTAGAGAATATAATTGCAATGTCTCCGCCTTTCCAAAAAATCGTAAATTTTAAAATTTCGATATCTGCAAAGCAGCGCTTGGGTGTTGACCCCCTGATATATGAGATTTTGTTTATCTACATTAGTTGTATTTTACCTGTTAAAATATTTGCAGTAATTTCCTTTTTACCCTGTAAAATTAGCAGAACTCTATGCATATATAAACTGGGTTACCTGTGTTGTGAAATTCGTTACGACAGATATGTTTCGGATAAATACCAATTTACCTTTTTTACTTCCCTCGTAAAAGGGAAGTATTGTATTCGTAAAAAGTGACACATGAAATTGCTTCAATTATTTACGTTTCAGGGTTCCTAGATGCCGACAAACATGTTTTCTCAATTTCGTCGGTCTGTCTGTCTGTCTTTAGGTCTGTCTGTTCGCGGTTTAGCTAAATAACTACTTACCTGATTGACTTCAAATTTTGGTCAAAAATTAAGGGTCATATGGGGATGAGGTGGTAACATTTTGGTAAAAAAAATGACGGCTTAGTGAAAGGTTCAAAAAATTATTACTAAAAAACTACAAAAAACAAATTTTTCTCAAATATCAACTATTATGTTGATAGATAACGGGTAAAATTTTGGTACAAATCCAAGATGGCGGAACAAAATGGCGGCTTGATAAAATATTTAAAAATTCAGCCTGAAAAACTACTTAAGACCCTGATTTAAAATTGTGTGCCGTAAATAATAGTGGTATACAAATGAACTAGTAAAATAGTAGTACTAATTCAAGATGGCGGAACAAAATGACGGGTAAATAAAATATTTCATATAATCATACAAAAATCATCCTCTCAGGTTTTAAATATCTTCACGTTTTAGAGTCTCTAAATGCCAAAAAATATGTTTTATTAATTCCGTCGTTCCGTCTGTCGGTTTGTTCGTCTGTCTGTCAGTTCACGGCATAGCTTAAAAAGTGCTTATGCGATTGACTTCAAATGTGGGGTAAAAATTATGAGTCATATGTTGATGACCTGGTAACATTTTGGTACAATGCAATTTCTTTCAAATTTTGCACAAAAATCAAGTATTTTGTGGGAATCAACTGGTGAAATTATGGTACGAATCCAAGATGGCGCGACAAAATGGCGGCTTAGTAAAATAATTAAAAATTGAGCCTGAAAAACTAGTTAATGAACTGATTCCAAATTGTGGGCTATATATAATTATGGCACACAGATGAGCTAGTAAAACTAGTGATACTAATTCAGGATGGCGGCTAGATAAAATATTTAAAATCGTGAAAAATTACCCTCTTAAGTTTTACATATCTTCACGTTTAAGCGTCCCTAGATGCCAAAAAAACTGTTTTATCAATCCCGTCGGTCCGTCCGTCGGTTTGTTTGTCTGCCTGTCAGTTTACGGCATAGCTCAAAAACTACTTATTGGATTGCCTTCAAGTTTTCGTCAAAAATTAAGGGTCATATAAAGCTGCTCTGGTAATTTTTTGATAAAAATCTAATTTGGCAAAACAAAATGGCGGCTTAGTAAAATGTTATAAAAATTATTACTAAAAAACTACTTTTTTACGAATCCAATAAGGCGGAACAACATGGAGGCTTAGTAAAATATTTTAAAATTCAAATTCTTATCTTCATGTTTTAGCGTCCCTAGATGATAAAAAGTATGTTTTATCAATTCCGTCGGTCCGTCTGTCGGTTTATCTGTTTGTCTGTCAGCTTACGGCATAGTTTAAAAACTACTTACCATAGTGACTTCAAGTTTTGATCAAAAATTAAGGGACATACGGGGATGATCTGGTAATATTTTGATAAAAATCCAAATTGCCGGAACAAGATGACGGCCTAGTGAAACGTTTTAAAAATTGTTACTCAAAAGCTAATTATCCAGATTATCTTCAATTTTGCACAAAAATCAAGTGATGTATAGGAATGAACTGGTAACATTTTGATATGAATATAAGATAGCAAAACAAAATGACGAGTTTTTAAAATATTTAAAAAATCAGCCTGAAAACCCTACTTATTAGATTAATTTTAAATTTTTGCAAGCATTACGTGTGATATAGAGATAAACTGGTAAACTTGTGGTACAAATTCAAGATAGCGGAACAAAATGGCGGCCAAATACAGTTTTAATAAAATCAACGTAAAAAAATCTTATTTAATTGACTTTAAAACTTGCGGAAAAATCAAATGTGACATAGTGATAAACTGGTAAGAATTTAACATGACGTCGCAAAATGGGAGTGCGTATTAATATAAAAACTACTTATTGAATTTATTTTAAATTATGCCCAAAAAATCAGGGCACAGGTAGAAACTGTTAAAATATTGGTAGGAATCCAATACGGTTTAATAAAAATGTTTTAAAAGACAGTATATATATGTGTTGCAAAATGATTATATACCCAACTAAATTAGGTCACACTTCACTATTCCTAATAAATGGAAACATTCATAGCGAGGGAAGTTGCGGGTAAAGGAAATTTATCGATTTTTTATTATAAATGTTGTTGAACTGCAGAAAATTTTTTTGAAGTTCTTTTATCAGAATCCTCTGTGTTTAAGTAATTTTTTTCTTACCGTAACATCGCTTTGTTACTCAAAATATCCCATTTAAATCACCCAGTATAATATTTTTATATTAGCTATGCTATTAACTTTTTCTAATGCTTCTCTATTCTTATTGCCAATTTTAACAAAGAACGATGCAAATTTTGTTGTGGCAAAAATTTTCTATATTTATCTTATCAAAAAAATGCTTGTATTCGAAGGTCTTGCGTAGACCTAACTAACCCTCATTTAAATTATAAAAAGAGGCGTAGAGGAAAAGGTTTTTGGAGGGCTTGAATGCCGATCAAAATATTTTTGTTGATGGTGTAGTGTTTTATACAAACCCTTTTATCAAGACTTGCATAGTGTATTTACCTACCTTACTATAAATTGTATAATTATTGCAGGAGTAACATACACTAATTGCAAATCATCATTTATTTATTTAAATTATAGTTTTTTACAGTACAGCTTTAACCGCGCAGGGTCATTAGCAAATAAATACATTGTATTACTGTATTA
This sequence comes from Kuschelorhynchus macadamiae, assembly GCA_030620095.1. NCBI lineage: Eukaryota > Metazoa > Arthropoda > Insecta > Coleoptera > Curculionidae > Kuschelorhynchus > Kuschelorhynchus macadamiae. The sequence goes on along the minus strand of JAUTXW010004847.1, from coordinate 202,356 downwards.
CATTAACATGCCTATCATTTAGCCTATATTTATTCTATTACGCTTTATTTGCTATATTTCATTAAACAGATTGCAGTCTTTAAGAAAGTCTAAAACATTGTCCAAGTCTTTAGTTAAGCTTTTTTGAATACTGTTTATGAGGTTGAAATTGTCTCGGTCTGAACTGTATTTTCGACATTCCACAAGGACGTGTTTAACTATCAGTGGCACAACGAACAGCTCACAAGTTGAACGCTCCTCCTAGGTACGAATGTAGCTATAAGTCAACATCGTACATTCTAGGTAGGTAGCACTGCCACGGTTTAACGGTTCCATTCATTTTGCCACGAGCGCATAATTAATGTTCTTGGCATATTTTTATAGAGTTTATGTTCCTTATAAGTCTACATGAGGCTGTGTCCGCCAGTCCATTCCCAGTAATTCCCATATGTGATGGAATATGGAATTCATAGGAAGAGAGCTTGTTTTATATTTGTGTATTGTCGTAATGAATTCTGTAAATCATTTGAACTATGAGATGCGTGAAGGGATGTCTAATTGGGTTGAGAGAACTTAATGAATCGGTAGGAATCAATGAAGATTTGGAGTTGCTTTCTTCGACGTAATTTAGTGCATTCATAGCAAATAACTCGACGGTATACACACTGGTACATTTAGTGAGCATAAACATAGCTATATAAGTACGTGTCAGCACCGCAGCTCCGAATCCTTCATCTGTCTTTAAAGTTTTTGTGTAGATCCAAAATCCTTCTGGGAAATCGTTCAGTAGCTTATAAAGCTCTTTCCTAGTTAAATGTGGCGAGGAATCTTGCTTCTTGAGTTTGGTATAAGATGTAATACAAGGGATCTACGGATAGTCTGCGGCGGCGCCATCAGCTCGTCTTGTCGGAATAGTTGGGGGAATTTTAATCTGATGTTTATGTGTATCTCTATTTATGCGTTCATAGAATGCAGGTTTGTTTCGTAATTTTACATTCTGTAGAGAAGAGTATTCCGTTGAATAAACATTTTGTGTACGGAATTAGTAGGGGTTTCAGCGTGGCGTATGAAAGAGATAAATAAACTCGTTGGTGAATTAGCGCAAGTTCAGATGCTTGACAAAGAATATAAGGAAACTGCTTATAGGCTTGGTAGGAAAAGCAATTCCCATAACAGAGTTTTGTGTAGGATTAAAAATTTAGCACCGCAGTTGAAGCAAATTCGTATTCAGTGGAACCACAGTTCATTCTGAATCCGATTAAGGTCACACACCTTTAACAGCACATTTGTATATTGTATACCTTAAATGTATTTAGACCTTTACGACATTTTAAAACAACATTTTGAATCTATAACACTCTTAAAAGACGTGTACTCTTTATAACTTTATCAGAGAAAAGCAGCCACTATGATTTTTCTATGGATAATTATAATACTGTGGAAACTGATTCTAGTGATTAAATGTCATCCTGAAGGATATTAGTCATTGACTTAGGATTCTTTCCTTTTATAATAAATAGATCATCTGCAAACAATGTATATCTCATCGGTTCTGACACATGTTTATAGGAATTCTTTATTGCTGATAAGAAATGAGTCACACTGAGTAGTGAACCCTGTGGAGTGTCATTCGTTTATATAGTTTCTTCTAAGATAAATGGTATTTTGCCCGAAATTAAAACTTCCTATAATTTTGTTTTCACAAAATTGTATGTAAATTTTTTAAAATATGAGGTGTTCTATAATTCATGGTGTATCGAAAGCGCATTTAATATAAAGAAAATGCTGATACATTTCTGTTGGCTATAAAGGCGTCATGTATCTCTAATTCCAAATCTATAATATTGTCTTGTGTCGATCTGTGTTTAGGAAAGCCACTTTGGTCTGGAGATAATTTATTTATTTGATACACAGCACTAAAATAAAACACAATTAATTTGTTTTATTTTTCAATAAGCCGATTTATTTTAGTTAGATTATTTTGGTCAAATGCAAACAGTTTTTAGTCTAAACAAAAACTATATTAACAAATAATTATTTTAAAATTGTGCAGACTTTCAACAAATCAAAGGTTATTCTATATTTTGTGATATATTTTTAATACTTGCAATATTTACACACATATCCCAATGGGCTAAAGCTGACCATTACATTATGTACATTTTGATAACCATTACCTTGAGTGCTATCGATTAACTTACAATATAGAGTAAAACCCCCCATTATTCGATTCAGACGGGACCAGATGGGTGATAATTGAAAAACACTGATAATTGAAACATTTATTAATTTTTCTACTACTTTTAAATAATGTCTTTACTACAAAAGCGTTTTTAGTTAGACAATCTTATTGATTACCTATGCCGTGAATTATAGGCATTATACCAGTCAATAATGACTTTTTTACTCACGGGCTGGAACCAATCACAAAACACCTCCATATAGTATCTAACACCGCGGTTAAAACAATTCATCGGGAATGCCATGAACAAACAAAAAACAAACAAAAGAATATCAGCGTCATTTAGGCGACGCCATAATTTTATATGCAGTCACTTTTATATTGAAAATAAATGGTTTAGTCTAATGTTTTTTCTTAAAAGTTAACTAATCTCCCTTAAAATAATACTCGATGTTAAAGAGTCGCTTGCTAATTAGTATTGAAACTTATCATAAATTAAGTGCATTTAAAAAAAAATCGGAAGGTTATAGAGCAAAAAAGTCCACAACGTTGACCCTAATGGAAATTAACAGATTCATAAAAGAATCACCGGATAATTTTTACTTTGCAAGAAAGAAAATTTAAAGTAAAAAGTAAGAAAGAAACTACATAAATTAAAAAAAAAGAAGCTACATACATTAAAAAAAAAATAGTAAGAAAATTTACCGCATCCGGCAATTTTAATGATATTTGCAATATACTTTTGCAAATTTTCTTAATTATCAAATAAATAAACAATAAATAAATAAATAAATGCTTTATTGTCAAAAAAAATTTTACAATTTTGTGGACAAAGCTGTTGTAAAAAAATAGTTTACAAACATCAAAATTAGCAAACAAAACAAGACAAAAACACATCATAAATATTATAGAAAAATAATATTTAAATCAGGAATTTAGAATATTAATATTATAGAATCCTAAAAGAAGTACATTAGAAATGTACTTTGTCAGTCGTACTATGTTATAAACATTTTCATAAATATAATGTAAAAAAATAAAAAAGCAAAGTAAAAAATAAAAATGTACGAAACAATTAAAAAAATACATATACAAAGTTCAGTAAAAATGGTTGGTAATGGCAACTATCACACTAGGGGTTCATAAGGATAAAATTATGTGTTGTAAAACTCGTTCACGGTGTAGAAGGCTCTTTCCAGTAAGAATGATTTCAAAGCCTTGCGAAATGAAGTCAGAGATATTATGGATTTGATGTTAAATGGCAGGTGAATATGCATTTTTTTTGCATTGTAGATTACTGATCTTTTAATTAACTCTGAGTGTGGGGTTGGAAGATAGAGATCGTGCTCAGTATTTCTGAGAGGGTAGTTGTGAGAAGGTCTCTCTAATAGAGCAGGTGCGTGCTTACGAATTAAGCAAACCGATTCCAAAATGAATAAGCAAGGAAGGGTTAGTATTTTATATCTTTTAAAGAAATCTCGGCAGTGAGTTCTACTGTTAAGTCTCAGTAGGTAACGAACAGCTCTTTTTTGTAGTATAAAAATTCGATCAAATTGAGTCGCACAACATGTACCCCAGAATGGAATAGCATATCTGAGGTGCGACTCAACAAGAGCAAAATAAACAGTTCTAGAGGTAGAAAAGCTAAGCTCCTCGGAAACAGATCTTAACGCAAAGCAAGCAGAACCTAACTTCCTTGATAAAGCGTCGATATGTGGATCCCATTTTAAAGAATCATCTACAAGAAGCCCTAGAAATTTTACAGAGTTTACGACATCAATAGTGGTGCCATTAAGGTCAAAGGGTTGCAGCGTGTTTTTATAAGACACGACTTTCGTTTTAGAGATGTTCAAACATAGGAGATTAGAATCGCACCAGGATTTAATAGTGATTAGGTCATTAGATACAATCCTATGTAGGTCCGTGACATCTGGGTGGCTCCACGTAAAGCTGGTATCGTCCGCAAAGAGACATATTTTTCCACTAATGTTTAAATTAGCCATGTCGTTTATGAACAGAAGAAACAAGATAGGGTCTAGTACCGAGCCTTGAGGCACTCCATATTCCATTGGTCTACAAGAAGACATCCTGTTGTCAACTTTCACAACTTGATTTCTGTTGCTAAGATATGACTTAAACCAATTGAGAGGAGCCCCTCTAAATCCATAGTACTGCAGTTTGTTAGTTAATATATTATGATTCACACAATCGAAAGCTTTGGAAAAATCACAGAAAATTGTTGCCGTAGCGTGATGGTTGTTTAGGCTGGAGTAAACTCTATTAAGAAGGGAAAACATGGCATCGCTTGTGCATTTGTTACTTAGCGTAGGGAGAAGTGCAATTGGGCGATAGTTCGAAGCTTCTTCTGAAACACCTCCTTTGTGAAGAGGTATGATTATTGCAGTTTTAAGGCAGCTTGGAAAAGTACCATTTTGGAAAGACATATTTATCAAAGTAGTCAGATGCTCTAGTGTGCATTCCGGCAGACTTGAATACATTTTTAAAGTAAGCCCATCAGTTCCCGAAGAAGATTTATTTTTGATATCATTAATTGTACTACGAAGTTCTGATAAAACTACTGGTGAAAAGAAGAAACTGTGCAGGTTTACCCTATGATTAGAGAGATATGAAATTGGGTCATTAGATTGAGATACGGATTTAGTCAAATCTTTGGCTACATTTACAAAATAATTGTTTAGGTCCTCAGGAGAGGTAAGGATAGTGCTGGATAAAGGAGTTTTGTTTCTTAAATCATTTACGATAGACCAGGTTTCTTTAGCTACATTTTTGGCGTTAGAAAGTCTATTATTGTAATAAATATCTTTGGCGGCTTTAATAGTTTTATGATAAATTTTTCTGTATTATTTTACATAATTATGAAAAAAGACACTGTCCGAAAATTTCTTTAAATGAGATAGTGACCGCATGTTCTTAGAAGATATACGTAAACCTTTAGTGGACCAGGGTTTACTTCTTTTATTTTTGATAGGCCTAAGAGGAAAAGATTCAGAAGCTATATTAGTTAGAGTTTTTATAAAACGAGAAAATTCAGTGTCGACATCATAAGTGTGAGAGTCCCAGTCAGTTATTTGACATAGGTGTTTGAAATTAATGAAATTTCTAACCGAAAAAATACGGCCTACTTGTCTAGAGGAATTTTTGGCTTTGGATGTAATTGAAAATTTTGTGAAAATTGCTTCATGATCGGAGAAACCTGGACTTAAGACATTACATTCGACGGAGCTAGGATCGAAAGAAGACACAACGTAATCTATAGTACTGGCACTTGTCTTAGTAATTCTGGTTGGTGAGTTGACGTGCATGGCAATTCCTAATGACTCAAAGATGGACTGAAGACATTCCTGAGCAGCACACACACTGGAAAAGTCAATATTGAAATCGCCACATAAGATTAATTTGCTTTTTACAGGAAGGGACTCGAGCAATCTTAGAAGGTTATGGCAGAATAATTGCACATCAGCATCAGGTGTTCTATAAATACAAATAATATAAAGGTCATAAGTATTGTGATAAACGATAGAAAATTCAAATACTTTTTCAGATAATAAATGATTATACTTTGATATTTCGGAAAAATCGTTGTTTGAAGACATTATCATGGTGCCTCCATGAGTTAAATTAGTTCTATTAAATCTGGCAATTGTGGTATAGTTTTTAATAAAAACAGGTTGATTGATATTTAGCCAGTGCTCAGTGATGGCAATGACTTCTGGAAAATTTAGCTCTTCAAAAAGGTAAATGTACTTTAAAAAAAATTGGAATAAATAAATTTGGTGCAATGGGTAAGGAAATTATAACATATTTAAGTTTACCAAATCCGGAAATGTACATAGGGCATAGCTTTAGACGGTCATCCGCAACACGGTTTAAAGGATCGTGGTGGTTGGAAGTCAACATCCGTAGCGGAGGGCTACATAGACGACTCAATAAATAACAAGTTAAATACCGCCAACAAAATTTATTCTTCAGTAAATATAAGTGCAAGCACCATCACATCTTCTACCTATATATATATATATATATATATATATATATATATATATATATATATATATATATATATATATATATATATATATATATATATATATATATATATATATATATATGAGGAGCAACTGAGCAAAACGCATTAAATCCAAAATATGTGATTTTGAGTTATAGACGAAAAACCAATTAAGTTAAATTTAATTATTAGTAAATATTTTTTCGACTACAGAAATATGTTAGTAACATCTTTTCTGTGAGAAAGTTCTATTTTTTTTTTAATTTTAGAATTGCTATCTTTTAAAGATCTTTTTTTCATGGAATTATTTCATTTTGCTTAACTATGGTGTGGATTTATTGCATTTTGCTCCATAATAATGGATTTATTTCGTTTTGCTCAACCATTGTTTGGATTTATTTCATTTTGCTTGATAATTAAGTTTATGTCATACATTTTAAAGACAAAATACGCCATACTACCCATAAATACTTTATTTATAAAATAATAATAGACTTAAATATGTACGCCAACATCTTCTTCTAGACAATCACATTCGGTTTCCATCTCATTTTCACCATCACCTGTATCATCTTCTGGGTTTTCTAAAATTTTCTTATACCATTTCAGGTCTTCTTCTTCCCACGTCTTTCCAAATTCTTGTACCAATAAATGTTTGAGAGATTTTTTTTTCTTTTCCTTCAGTGGTCTTCCTATGTTTGCTGTTTCTAATGTCAACTGCGAATCTTTTTTTCCTTTCTTAAGTAATGTCCTAGGAACTTCTAAAACACTTTCGTACCGGAAATTTTGAAAACAGGTAATGGTTATTGGTGAACGATGATTTTTCTCTAAGATAATTCTTTTAACATCTGATATCCCATCAATTTTTTTTAAAAATGATTGCAATTTTTTCACATCATAGAGAATCCAATCAGATGACAGGCTCTTAACTGTTCCAAAAGAGTTGTAAATATCTTCGTATTCTTCTTTTGTTTTTAAAGATGTACATTTTCTTAAGGCTTTTTCAACGCGCCCAAATACTCTGTCCGCTGGTAAGAAGCTGTGACCTCTAACAGGAAATGTAATGTGAATTTCATCCAAATTTTCAGGCGATTTTTTCTTTAACCAATAGTAGAGGGCATGGATGACATGGGCATTTTTATTTTGCCCTCCACATCCGTCACAGAATAAACGAATTTGTTTTTTATTTTCAAGATTTAATGAATCCAGGTGGCAAAGTAGTGCAGATGATACTTCCATCGACCCTCGACCAGCCATATCCTCGGTCCATGTGTAAAATATTGGGGTTTTTGCCTGCATATCTACACAGCATAAAATGTAGAAACTCACTTGTTCGGCATAAAAAGCGTCATTAATGGGCGTACGTGGAAGCGGCTGAACTTGCTGCATATCGAAGCAGAAGGTGATTGAATCTGGAGGCTCTTCTCTAGTCAACTCATAAAAAGCCTTGGCTCTTTTATTATGAATTCTGTACTGAACAATCAACTCACTTTTTTTCTGTCCATCTTTTTCTATTTTAATTTTGTGCCTTAACCGATTACAAAGGGAACAACAATGTGATGCAGGGGATGAAAATCCAATGTTAAACTTTGTTCTAAAAATTGTGGAAAACATCGTCAAACTAGAGATATGATTGTTATCTGTACATTGCGAGTTATACTGTTTATGTAACTTTGATATGCTCAGACTTGCGTATAAATAGATCCTCTTTGATTTGGATCTATTATAATGACTTTCACAGCCCTTCAGATTTCCGATAAAATCGATAATTTTTTGCTTTTTATTTTCCGTTTTACGCGAAACTCGATCTCCTCCTCTTCTTTCTTTTAGTACAACAGAATTGTTTTTCTTTTTGCAAACTGTATTCACCCTCCGCTCACTGATTCCCAGAGCTTTTGACAGGAATTTCAGACAAACCCTTGTGGGTCTTGTTTTCTTAATGGGTCTTACGTGATAGAGGGTATTAAATGAGCGAGAGCGAGGGTTTTGTTTGACACCTCGTCTTCTTTCCACGGGACCAACAGATATCATGTAGGAAAGTTTTATATCTTGCTCTGATTTATTGGCCGTTGAGTAAAATGATTCTCTTAACAGTTTTATATCAGAAAACTTAACACTAGTGCAGTTGAAGGATTTACCTGAGTGATTACATGGCCTCTTGAATTTCTTAAGTAAAGGATCTTTATCTTGATACCTAAAAACAAAAATCTATATTTCAATACCATAAGTATTAGAAAAAATTTTGTTTTCTTACCGTTTACTTTTTTGGAGGAATTTCTTAGACACTTTAGACATTCTCTTTCGACTTCCCTTGTTGCCATCTTTGACACAAATACTGGGCATAACCTCTTCCATTTTTACGTACAAACTTTGCTACCACGATTATAGCGCACAACGTATTACTTAACAGACTAACGAACAGCGAACAGCTTCCTAGATAACCACAAAAAGTCAACTTACCCCAACTAATTCGGTATCTCACGTAAACAGGCCAGACAAACAAAAAATAACCGATAATAATAATCGGATGAGATGAGAGATGCTGACCATAGAAAATCAATAGTATAGACTGCTGATGACAGCTTTTCATTATAAATCAATCATAAGTCACCAAAAGTGCAGGTGCCATCTTTTGGTAATTCGCTTAAATAAATTTAACATTTACAGAAATATGTTTTTTAGGGATTTATTGCACTTTGATCAAACAGGGTGGATTTAAGCCAGTTTGTCTGGTTACAAATTGGATTTAATGCATTTATGCTAAGTTTTGAATTATTAATATGGCAATAAGTATTGGATTTAAAGCATTTTGCCTGAAATGAAGTATGCAGATTGTAGATTGACCAAAACAAAGTACTTTGTACGAAACACTTTAAAAATTTTAAAAACTGGATTTATTGCTTTTTGCTCAGTTGCTCCTCATATATATATACATATATATATATATATATATATATATATATATATATATATATATATATATATGTTGATTTTTACTCCTTCACGGATGGAAAAATACAATGTGTTTTCGTTCCGGGTGTACATCCGTTCACTACTGTCGTTCTGAAAAGAACAGTTTTGCTGACGTTTCGCCAAAATCACATTTGGCATTTTCGAAGCTTTCTTTCTCGCGTCCGAATAGAGACTGTAGTCTCTAATAATAATTCTCAAACATATTTTGTCAGCAACACAACTTTATAAAGATAACACCAAAACGCAATAATTACACCAGACTACAGTAATCTGACAGCAATATATTCAAAATATTGAACGCGCGTCATTATTCCAAGGCCTACTTCGATGTAAACCAAAAACACCTAATATTTTCGTTATTTTTGAAAATAAGTACCTACAACTTTATATCACTGAAAAGGGCTAAACGCGAGCATTTTTTATAATTTATAGCCAACTATGATTTCCATTTGAAAAAAAAAAGTTTTGCCTATTTATGATAAAACGGACAACTATAGAAAAAATCTGAGTACGCCACTGGATTGCACATAAAAAAGTGCCTTTAGAATGTCTTTGCAGAATGTTAATATTCCGCAAAATAAAAAAGTTATGGACAATTTTCAAAATGGCCGAAAATTGAAAAACGCCCTATATCTCAGTTGGCAGTGAAAATATCGGCAGGCGGTTTTTGCCATTAAACATTTCTCAGAAATCGAGCCCATGACACCTAAGTCAGTTTTGCTCTATCTAGTCAGGAAATAGGTTTTCTCTGTTAAAACAGACCAATTTCGACCACCCGGTACATATAAATATATATATATATATATATATATATATATATATATATATATATATATGCATTGTAACTTTGTATCGGCTATCATTTTCCATATTATTGTTGTCGAAATGCTATTCTAAGAACAGTCGTGGACAGATTTAATAAACGTGAAAAAAAAAACATTTTATTTTTACCATTCCTGATAATAAAATGTCGAATGTCGCACCTAGTTGAGGCAAGCTAGTTAAATATGAATTTTAAAAATTCATTCATTGATACCTACTCGGAGAAGGCCATAGGAGGAAGAAGCTATCGTAAAATACTACCAAATGGTGATATATATATAAATGTTCTCGGATTGATTGATAGTGGTCCTATAACATTAGCATTATACTAGTAGGATAATTTTCAAAGATTTCAACTTATTTTTTAAATAAAAAATTACAACTAACGCATATCCGTGTTACCTCATTTATTAAAGCAGCTGGCAAACCAAAATTCGAAACAAAGCAATTTTTCTTCCTAACAATTCTATGCATTGGCTGTTGCCTGTTGCGCACAAAATAGCTATAAGTCTGTCTAAAGCTCATTTTTTACGTTATTAAGGAGCCGTCAAAACAATTGACATATGACAATGTATAAAAAAATATGACAATCTTAAAAAATTAATCAATTATTAGTCATGATTTTACGTTGAGTTTATTCTATAAGTTTTCGCCTGTTTTTACAGTCGAAATTCCTTTCTGTTTTTGTAGTTTTTGACTGTTTTTGATTGAATATGAACGCGGCACCAGTTTTCAACAGAAACAGTATTAACTGTTTTGCTTGCAACAGGCAACAGTTAACTCAAAGAATGGTGAGGGATAGGTGTTGAGGACAATGAAGCAAAAAGGGAAGTTGCCTTAAACCGTAGAGAAAATATGGGTTTTCCGGCTGCTCCAATAAATGAGGTTACCAAAATGTGTCTTAATTCCAACTGCTGAGCTAAAGAACATGAATTCAAAATCGTTCATCTCACCAAAAAATCCTTTCGCAACGCGGATTGATTTTTCATCAAATTTGTCACAGTTTGTAATAAATTCAAAGACGTCTTTTAATTTATTCCAGTTAACAGTTACATTTACTAACTTCGAATTTCAAGTTGTAACAATACAATTGTAACAAAACAGTCAAGTTAACTGCAAAGGAACCACCGCAAACTGAACGACACGTGGGAGTACTGCACCTGCAATTCATCGAGAGCGTTATATGGCGCTGGGCTCGACGTCATCGGATACGCGTTGTCATGGCAGCATAGTAGGAAAATCGTAAACTAAACATAGCACCTCCAGCAAAGTCAAAGTCGTTTGCGTCCATGTTATAGTTGTTATAATAAAGTTCGATTGAAAGTTTTAAAAAGACATGCCGCCAACGGTCAAGTAAAATATTTATTCGAGATGTGCAGTTTATTTTTTATCAATTAGGTAAATAAATGAATGTAAAAACCAAAATTTTAAGAGATATATAATAAATATAGTTAGATATTTGCTTGTTTATTTTTCCTGGTGAAGTAGCATTTCATCTACTTCACCTGAATAGCCGCCACTGAGAGAAGGTTAGTCAGTCTCTTGTCATTCAGTTTTTGCGGGATTCCGTAGGCCTAAACTTAATAACCAGAGCCAGCTACATACAGAAGTACGTTACTGAATTTGCTAACGCTTTGCATAATTCGGTTCCTGATGAAGCGAAAGTCATTGCCTATATCAATGGTACTTATTTAGAAATCGAAAAAAGCAAAAATGTTCAACTTCTTCTTCAGACCTATAGCTCGCATTAAGGATATCATCTAGTAAAACCAATACTAGCAGCCACAACTAGTATTGGTTTTACTAGATGATATATATCCTATTGTACTGGGTACATCCTGAATGGAGCGGGCGATGCAAGATAATTTTTTTAAACGATGTACAGGGATTAAGAAACTTTTTTTATGAGGGTGGTATTTTAGTCGTGGACAGAGTTGATCAGTTGGGAATCGGACGCCGAATGCCTGCAACAATTCGGCAAAGGCAATTTCAGCTGTCGGTGGAAGGTGCAAATAAATCCCGTATTGTTACAAAAACACACTGGATAATTGAACCTGGAAACGGCCACTTAAAATCCATTTTTAAATTATTCAATCACAGAATTTCTACTACACATGCAGTTCACCTCAAGGCCCATGTATTTATATCCGCTGGAATTCTTAACCGGTACTTTCTACCAATTACCATGAATGGGTAAATGCTGACCTAGCCCAAGAACAATTACAACGAAGACGTAGCAGTTGGATTCTACTAAATCATGAACATATAGCAAACTTTCCAGAACTATTTTTGGCATATCTACGAGACCCTACTGTTGGCACGTATCACATTAAATTAGCCGCCTCATATATCCAAGATATAAATCAGAGAGAAAGGCAGACGGAAGTACATCTTAACGACAACAATAGTATTGAAAATGTGATTAGGGTGGGGATATATTTAAGATTTCGAAACGCTATAAAATATTAATTGTGGATTCTTTACGATAATGTCGAAATTCTTGCTTATTACTGCACCTGTAAATCTGGGGCACGAACCATAAGGACATGTGCACATGTAGCAAGTGTCGCCTGGTGCTTGGGTGATGCCAAGCATTAAAATGTTAAATTTCCTTCAACAGCTTTGATGGATAACAATTTTTTATGCGCATCACAGACACGAAAACCAAATGAATGTGCAATAGTTTAAAAATTAGTTTTTGTGAGTAGGTAGTTTAGAAGTTGTAGTGGAAAGGTTTGCCCTAGTTGAGTATTACTTTTTATTTATTATGTTTTATTAATATAATTGAAAATATTATTTGCTCTTGCGTAATTCCCAACTAGATGCAACAAAACCAATAAGTACCTAGTCCCACTAGATATATAGTTTCAGGTTTTGGTTTCGTTTATAGTAAACGCGTAAATTTTTCCAATTATTGGGTGCTAGGAATTTTCAGATTTGTCTCGATTTATGTTAAAGTTATAAATTCGTTTTTATTAGATATAAGTGATTAATACATAAAAATACTAGTGTTGAGATACCATAAAATGAACATTGCTTACTTGTTTAATAGATTGTTTTGTTTTTTGATTAGTTTAAAGAGACGAGTTATAATTAATCCATATTTAGACTTTTGCTCGGAATGCCCTGTACATATATGTCATTTCCCTACGTGCGCATCTTGGTCTGTCTTGGAGTTTTCGAATACGTGTTTTGTTTCCATGCGCAATAAAACGTAAACAGTGACATCGTTATCCTTGGCCATTTTAAAAGGAATAAAATCCTAACATTTAATACTGCTATAAACAACTAATATATTAAGAAATCTAAAATGTATCTTTAAAAATATGCGTTAAGTAACCGATTTTTTTTGAATTGTTAAATTTCTTGTGTGCCCATAATGTTCCTATATATTTTAGTATTTTTGAGCTGATGTGCAAAACTGGAATATTTTTAATAAATCAACACGCTAATACATTCGAATTGCAATAAATAAGCAAAAAAAAGACCGATTTATTTCATACATATTGTACGACGGGCTACATATCATGAGTTCTGATATTAAAATCTATGAATGTATTTGTTTTATTTCTTATTTAATTATATAGTGTTATATACTATTACAGTATAATTTTAAAATTATAACAATAAATAATATATATATATATATATATATATATATATATATATATATATATATATATATATATATATATATATATATATATATATATATATATATATATATATATATATATATATATATATATATATATATATATATATATATATATATATATATAAACTTCCTATATATAAAAAAAATTATCTAAAGCTGAATTACAGAAAATCTAGTTATCGTACAACTATATTTTCTGTGGCTGAATCAGAAGGACGCATTTTTCCTCTGAATTGCCAGGCTAATCCTTTAACTAACGAAGCTCTATTGTATGTGCAATGTTTTTGTTTCCTTAATATGTTAAAAAGTCAAATTTTTGGTTTGCATATTACGGAAATAGAATATTGTTTAGTGAGTAAGTAATAACCATTACTTGCTAGTAAAATACTATACTTTTTCTACGATTATAATACAATACAAATAAAACACGTTTATTATCGATATTTTTTGTACTAGTTTCTCTTGGGTGTTTCGGTCAATTTATATTCAATATTTTTTTTCGTTTATTTGACGTTGCTTTGGACTGACTAAAACGATATACTTAATAGTTACAATCATTATTATTGACGGGTAACTTCAGAGGTCAAAAAATAAAAAGATCACAAAACTGGTAGCATTATGTTTCTTTAAAGGGATTATTTTCTGAAAACTAAACTTCTAGAATTATTTCTTATTATCCCTTTAACAACGTGTACCTCAGAAAGAAGTTTTTTGCGACCCTAAAATACTTTCTGAAAATACCCATGATACAGTCACGATTAAACAACAGACTAATTTTAAAAATATAAAGACATGGTCGGGCAAATAGTAAGTAAAGAAATGGCAAATGTATTATCGATAAAAATAAACAAGTGTCAATTCTTTCAAGAGCTTTACCCTAATGTGCTTTTTTACGGGGTGCCGGTAATTTTTAAGGGAATTTATAGTTTGAATTTGGATTTTAGTAAGTACCTAGCCATGAATTAAATATTTTTGTGTTATGATTTGGTTTTCTATTTAAAGCTTGTTGCTTTGTTCGACAAGCCAGCTGTGCATACCGTCATTAAATATAGTATCGTATAGTATAGTATACATTTATACCAAAGATAATTATCATATGTCTAGTCTCCTACATTAATAAAGACGTTGCTACCCGTTGCACTTTTTTTGTAAATTAAATAAAATTTATTGTAAATTAAATTAAAATTTCAACAAATTTCAACTCCTCCAATATAAAATTAAAATAGCAAAATCTAAACTTTAGCACAGAAAAAGACCTACTATTTTATTTTTTTTTAAATTAAATTAGATTTTATTATAGAAGGTGTGAAATGACACCGTCATATTTTTGAAAAATTTGTGAAGAGCGAGAATTTTTCTCACCTACTTTTAAATTTCGCAAGATGCAAAAAAAAATATTTCTAGCAATTTGCCACATCATAATTTGTTTTGAATATAGAAGGATATTTCGAAAAAATCAAGAATTCTTACATTAATACCATTCTAACTTGACCCCCTGCACCCTGACGTAAATCGGACATTGGTAACATGATTTACGATGATTATTTATGCCTGCAATAATATCCATAGGGCGATTTATACATGATGTAATAGATATAAGAGCGATATAACGAAATTAGGAATTAAGATTTTGATAGAATTTCGTACTTTCCCTTCTATCAAAAGGTTAATTTTCAGATTAGTTATTTCTCTTTTCTAGAATGTATCGGGTTTAAGAAACTGATGGAATTCTATTTAAAATTGGCAGTACCGATTCAATCAGGTCAAGTTTTATTTTGTCAATAGACTAATAACATGTACACTGTTTGTTAAAGAGAAAGACAAATTTACAAAAGACCTGCTTTGACTAAAAAATCGGATTTCCATTGTTCTTATTATTTGTTAGTAATTTGTAACATTTCGGCTGGATAGTTCTAGAACCATAATCAAGTGAAGACTAAATTACAAGTTTAATCCTAAAATACATTTGACGTGTGTCACGGTTTTTGAAAATATGGTATTTTTTAAAATATAGGTTTAAAAATTTTTAATATATAGTTTAAAAAAAAGTAAGATTTTTTTGTAAGAAAATAAGACGAAAATTTCATATGAACATGGGTCCGCAGATATTGGTAGATGCTAAAGTGTTTACTGGATTGTGAAATTTAAGTAACCTGTCTTGGCTTAAAAACACCTTTATTTTCTACCATAAGAGCTGCTTCGACTAATTCTTTTCGCTAGTGGTATTCCCTGCACAACCCTTTAGCCTCGGACCACAGAATTTGATGCTGGTTGGACCAGATATGGACTGCTGTCCCCGATCGTCATCTTTCACCACATTGAGTATATATTTTGTTTTTAGGGGTTCTCGTGGTGAGATATCTTCGGTTTTCCAATGTATGCCGTTCACAGTCCAGGACACTTGGAATATGCACGTCTTGCTGCCATTGCTCCCTTGAGGTTACCTTTTTTTCAGAAAAGCTTGTAGACATCTCAAGACAGTCTTGGAAAATTGTACATTGAACTGAAAGTTATTTTCATTTGTGTAAATTTAAATAATACTGCTGGTAATAGAATAAAGTGGAAAGTAGTATCATGTTTAGAGGTTTAGAGGAAAACCGTAAACGGAAAGTCTAATAAAAAGTCAAAGCAAAGCTTATCTGTTAGGCGCGAGAATCTGGTTTTTATCTGTTACTCAATAGCACAAACAATAACTTTAATATTAAAAGGAGCTTTTATTAATATTGACAAATGGATTTTACGTACGCATACAAACGAGCATACAAAAATTAAGTTTAAAAATAAATTATTTTAAATTTAAAATCAAATACATTTTACCCCTTTCAGACAAATTAAGTAATTACATACAACATAAACCTTTTTACAATACTATACAATGGAAAAACCAATAGTAATTTTAACACCTCTGAACACATATCGTCTAGGAAAATAACATTTTCCAGACTTTGTAATATATACTAAACACGCGAGTGGCTTTATGTAGCCGTTATTCAGCGAGTCTAACAATGACAATGGATCGTTCGCGTTTACATTTAGAGCTTAACAATTAAATGTACTATGTTGGTTGCAGAATGTCGCGAAAAGAGAATGTACAAATTTTGTTAGTAGAATTGACTTAAGAGAGACTAGGAAATTAGATTTCAATTTACTGTTTCTAAAGATTACTTTGCTTGTTTACTTAAGCAGATATATTTCTTTGATCTACACATTCGGGGTTAACAATAATTACTGATACATCTGTGATACCTCTTTTAAATGGACGTCAAAAAAACAAACGAAAAGACCATTTATATACCAAGTAACATTACTCTTAAATCAAAACAGTCCAATCCCAAATGGATCGTATTTAACACATTGTTAATTTACCAATGTTCTTAAACCCTAAACAAAAATCTGCTAGTGCCTGTAACTTTTTATTTAAAGTTAAACGTGGTATAGTGGAAAAAAACTCCATTATCTCAACATCATAAATTTGATTTTAATAATGTACAGATTTTGGATAGAGAAATTAATTATTAAAAACGTTTTCTACGATTTACATAATTTAAATAACACTGTCAACTCTAGAACGGATAATCAGGCTTTGGGTACACATAACTATGTACTAGTGTTTTTCCCATTTTGTGTCCTAATTGTAAATGAGTTCTTTGCCTTTGACCTAGAGATTCCTCATTATTAAAAATAGGTATGATAATTTTTTTGGGTATGATTATAAGTTTTGGGTAATTTGTGGTTTGTTTTTATCTAAATTTTCAATGTTGAGTGTTTTATTTTTGTATATATAATATACAGAGTGTTTCCTAACCTCTCTGATGAAATACATTTTTTAAATCGGTTTTTTATTTTTATTTTAAATTTCATTTACCCAATTTTGTCGAAATTTGGAACGGTATTTGTAGTGATAAGGGGCTTATTAAGCCATAAATAGATAAACATTATTAAGTCCAGTGGCGTCCCGAGGGGTATCTTAACTAGTGTTATTGAGGAAAAAAATATACGCCACTAACTTTTTGTGTAATTTTTACATTCTTTTCCGATTAAGTAACTAAAGAAACCACTTTTTTATCCCTTGAGTTGTTTTCGTATGTCGCTTTATTGCATGTCCACACAAAAACAATAAAAAAAAAAACACGAAAAGCACATTTTTTATTTTTATGGTGGTGGTATAAAGGTTTTTCGAATGTCGCTTCGTTTTCGGGATGTTTAAAAAAAGATTTGTATTTTTTTTTCATTTTATTAATTAAGGCCAAACCATATTTTAATGATATTTGTTAAACATAATAAGGGATTAATGCACTTTACTTTGGTTCAATTTTAAGCTTTACAATTAGTTTGTTGGCGATCTTAATTAATTTTGAGTCAACTACGCCTCCTGCATTTTGCTGGTATCTGTTACTGTTTTAAAGTAAAACATTTTCTTACTGATAACATAAGGCAAACGATTTTTGACGAATATTGGTCTTTGGGTAGTTATGATCGGAGAGCGTCTTTTATAGCAGGTTTAGTAAGAGTTCAAGAAAAAAATATTACGAGAAAAAAAATTGAAAGAATAGTGTCAACACTTACAAATATAAGTTTAATATACAAGGTGAAGAGGTAAGTGTTTGCAAAACTTGTTTTTGTAATACGATTGCTGAGACAGAAAAAATTGTAAGTTGTGCAATGCAAAACAAATTGTTATCTATAAGCGGTATTACCCATGAAGATCTGAGAGGTAAAGCAGCACCTCCCCATAAAACCCCGCAATATAAAATCGATGAGGTAATAAAACATATACAGTCATTTCTTGCGTATGAGAGTCATTACTCTAGAAGACACACTAATAAAAAATATCTTCCATCTGAATTAAACATAAGCATTATGCATAAATTATACTGTGAAGAGTACCCAGATAAACCTGTTTCAATTAATATTTATTCCCGGCTATTTCATATTTTGGACCTAAAGTTTAAAAAACCAAAAAACGATACATGCAGAAAATGTGGTACACTTAAAGCTCCAGAAAAGTATGCTGTTAATGAAAATACAATATCGGCGATACTTGGAACAGCACCAAGCTGCATCTGATATTACATACAACTCTAAAGCAATGGACAAACAAAAAGGGCTTCTAGATAAATCTTCAGCAAGCTTTTGATCTTCAGAAAGTTCTACCTATGCCCCTTTAAACTACTAATAAGATGTTCTATTTAAGGCAGCTATCAACCTACAATTTAACAGTACACAATAGTATTAATGGCAAATCTAGCCATTTTATGTGAGGGAGTAGAGGTGCAAATGAAATGGCCTCTTATCTCTATAGGTTCCTTAAAGACTTACCTAATGGAATAGAGCACGCAACTTTCTATTCTGATACATGTGACAGTCAGAATAAAAATATAAACGTAATTTCTGTGTTCCAATATTCGATACATTTGCATCCCACTCTTAATATAATAGACCACAAATTTCTTATTCCTGGTCATACACACTTAGAATGCGACGTCAATCATTCTGTAACTGAAAGGGCCAAAAAGAAATCCCCTAATGAAATTCACGTACCCAGAGATTCGTACCAGATGGTGAGAAATGCTAGTAAAAAAATCTTTTTTTCTGTTTATCCAATGGAAAGTGAACATTTTTATTCATTTTCAGACATAAGCACCAAAGGACCACTTCAAAAAAAAAGCTATTTTAAAACTTAAAAAGCTGGTTAAAGTACACAAAAACTAGTAAAGTTTCTTACAATAACAGTTTACTCGACGAAGAACCTTTTAAAGAAATTAGTTTCTTTAGAAAGATTCAGAACGTCTGTTCCAGCTGATTCAATTATATGATCGTCCGCGACCAAAAAAACAAAATCTTCTTGAAATTGTTGGTCTGTTAGATAAAGACGTGTAATCTTATTACAGAGACCTGACAGTGGACAAAAAAATTGAAGTAGATACACATCCAGATGTGGATAGGTATCTTTCCGATGACGAATTTGTATAGTATTTTGTTAATAATCTCCAATATTAATTTATTTAAACTAAATATTACCTTAAACGGAATTTTTGTTGTTTTAATAATGTTTGTATTATGTATGGGTTCATTTTTTTTGCTACCTGTTTCATCATTCACTAATAAAAACTGACGTTTTGATAGATATGTAAACTTATGTCCCTTCTTGTGTGTAGTTCTGTAAATATTATTAATACAAGTACACTTACTTCTTTTTTAGTAAAAATATCATATATGTATGACGAAAATATGTGAACTTATGACAATTTAAGTGTTTGGAACGTTAGGGCGTTTAACTAAATAAGTGGACTTATACCCTTTTAATGATATTTGATTTGCAATTAAATCGACATATGTCATTTTTACCAATTAGTAAATGTGCATTATGTTTCTAAAAAGGACATATTATTATGTAGTAACATTTTAATATAAAAAAATGTTTCTCATCCAATTTAATTAACATATATTCTGACATTTATACCTATATGAAAAATGACAAAACTTTATTTAATTTAATTAGAAAATAGTTTAAAATAACGTCAAATTAAAATAGTCAAAACTTTACCGCCATTTTTCCAAAAAATTAGTAATTTGACTTATGACCTTTTAATTAATTGCCACAGATTTACTGTACAAGTACATTATTGTACATATATGTACTAATTTTGTTGGTACGACTGTACTGAATTTTAGAAGGCTTAAGTTCTTGCGATTTTTTTTGCATTTTTCTAGCTTTATATAATTTTTAGTCAATAGCAGAAGCTAATATGTAGCAATAATATAGGAAGTTTTTTATGATGGTTTGCCAATATAGTGTTTCGTTTTAGCCTTGAAAAAGATTTAAAATAAGGTCGAAACATCGGCGAGTTTTTAACAAAGGAATTTTGTTTTATTTGTCTTACACCCGCTATATCACGTTTAACTGAAGCAATAAAGATACTAAAAAAATTTTTGCAAAGTAACTCTTTTTACTATTGTGACTACATTGTTACAATAAAATTAACAAGAATATCTTTTGACAAGTCGTTGTATTAATTCCTTTGAACCAGGGCAAATAGATTTTAATAGCTTTTCTCCGCGACGTTTTTCAATTATTAGTAAACGAAGTAATCTTCTTAATATAAAGTATTAAAATATGTAATAAAAAGGGCTAAAAAGTTTTTTCCAAAGGTTTTATTCTAGATAGGAATAGAAATACTTTTGCCTATAAAGAGCTATTGTTAGAATAGAGCCACCGGGAGAGAGATACACCAACACCTAAAAAAATCACCAAGTTATGGGACCTCTGGCAAAAGCAATAAACGGCCCTGAGAAGGAAAATGTTATTCTTTCTCAAAATGCAAGTTATCCTAAAAGACAATTCATAAAAGCCTATTATAAGAGACCCGATGACGTACGTAGAGAAAACTACAAAAAATAAAATAAAAGTTCACCAAATAACATAGAACTGCAACAAATATATCATGAGAAAAGTCGAGCAGATATCCTAAACTCTACGGTTTACCAAAAATACCCAAACCTCGAGCTTTGTCCATTAGACTTATTGGTACTGCTGTTAATTCGATGTTTAAAAAAACATAAAAAATATAAGGCAAACGACTGTCAAAAAAATCTTTTACTCGAATTAAATAAGAAATTGTTCTTGAAAAAGGGGATATCATAGCAGGCCTAGATGCCGAATCGTTGTATTCTAGTATTCCCATCTACGAAGGTTTGCAAAAATTACTATGACCGAGGATTTTCCGGCTCATGTAATAGAACTGTCAGAGTATTGTCTTAAATATACTTATTTTTAATTTAACGGAGAAATATTCACCCATACATATACGGTGCTCAAACAAAAATAGATAGTGCTCCAATGGGGTCCACACCATCACCAGTAGTGGTTAATCTATTTATGGTATAGTTCGCGAAAAAAGTGCTTGAGAAATCATATTTAAAGCACAAACATGGATTCGTTATACAGATAAAATATTTATTATATGGCAACATGGTCATACAGCTCTCAACAATTTTCTAACTCACGTAAATTCAATTCATCCCAGAATACAATTTACTCTAGAGTTAGACGAGAATAACAAACTCCCGTTTTTAGATGATCTGTTTACACTACCTAACAGACATATCGAAAACGCCGTTTACAAAAAACCAACACATAGTGACAGATACCATCATCCAGCACATATTCAAACTGTGGCCAATACTCTTACATCTAGATCCGTGCGAACAACTCTAGATTCCTGCGGTTACCTGATACACCAAAAAAAGATTTAATATAATACCTGGTGCTTAAAAAAAATATGGTCTAGATAATTATTTCGAAAACGAAAAGTTCGAAAGAAATAATAATTTCGAAACATACATTTCGGAAAACATTTAGTTGAAATGACAAAAATTTCGAATGTAAATAACTTCAATTAACAATAAATTCATTCATTCATTCAAAACAGTATTATTGAATTTAAATAATTGATATATTTAACTTTTATTTAATATAAAAGTATCTTTCGTGAAATACTTTTTTATTTTTAAATTGAGCAATTTATTCATTGACATTTAATTAATGTTTGGAAGTTAACTCAGGTTTGTGGCTATGGAAAAGTCAAGACCCGAGAAAATAAAAAGTTATTAGCAGTGAACTCCTTCAGCCCGATACCTAGCTATTTAATTAAGTCAAAAAATCAAATGTATCTTACATTTGAGGATACAACTAAAAAAATGTTAAAAAATAAACGAAGGGAAAAGCAGTTTTCCCTAGAAATAAACCAAAAGCAGAGAAGAATCAAAATTAATACAAAACAACATAACTAACCCAAATTTCCATATGACAGCAGGAAGTTTTTTCGATTATCATTGGCAAAAATTGATTTTCGAACATTTGTCTTCGAACTTATAGTTATCCGAAATTATTGACATTCAAACGTTATATTTTCAATTTAATAATTAAACACATCTTATGTCATTTGAATATTTTGTTTTCGAAATTTTGGTTTCTAACTGTACCTAGGTAATTTGAAATTATTGTTCTTCGAAATTTATACCGCTTCCCAAAAAAATGGATATACAAATTGCACCAAAGAAAAAGCTATTAATTAACGGGGTTCCAGAACAACAAACACCAAAGATTATGAGCCGAGCAGGCAACAACTAGTCTTACCATGTATAAAAGGCACCACAGACAGAATTGGATAGTAAACTATTTGGAAATCCAAAAGAGATCCAAAGAAAATGGAATTAAAAAATCACAGAGGATATAGCATATCATGCCAGGGCTGTGAAAACCAGCAAAAGTAGAAGAGCATAAACTTAGTATCAGACATAAATAAACTATTAAGGCCACAAAATAAAATTCGAAGGGTGTAGGGAGATTGTAAATCTAGAGCACTATAAGAGAATATTCTAAAAAGCCATAGAAATTGAAAAACATTAAGATTAAAGATTTAGATTAAGATTTAAAAAAAAAAAGACGAATCACCAAAACTACCAACAGTATCCAAAACAATAATCTGTGAACTAAAAAACACAGAAAATCAAGTGAAATTAGTCCAACAACAGTAATATTCGGAAAATATAAATAATGACGAGCGACCGTCCAATCAGACGCGAAACGCAAAGCTTCGAAAATGCCAAATGCGATTTCTGCGAATCGTCAGGAAAACTGTCCTTTTCAGAACGAAACTAGTTAACAAATCTAGATCCAGAATGAAAACACATATAAGAAGATCATGGTTTCCTTCTCATCAAGTATTTTGGGCCGTGTTGTTTTAATTGGTTAGTACGAATATCCTCCACAATGATATATTTAAGATTTATGATTTCTCGTATTCGATAATTTCTAACTGTTTCCAGTTTTGACTTAAATGCCGAACAATTCCAAAAGTTCATTTAGGTGGTTTCTAAAATATTTTATGTTCGTTTCTTAAGTTGGCATACTTCGCTGGCATGACATATGACAAGATTAATAAGATATCCGCTAAAATTAGGCAGCACGTTAATGTGGATACTGAAAATTATTTATTTTTCTGAGGTAAATTATCTTGGCTATGAGAAAATGCTAAACATATTGAGTGCAAAGAAAAATGTAAGAAAATACACTGAAAGTAAAGTAAGAATAGTACATTTGTATGAGAAGTTCTTTTCATTCACACGAATGTAATAGTTTGGAGTCATATGAGTATGATAGTGGTTTTTAAACTTCTTAAGCACACACCCCCGTACTCACTAAAAGGTTTAAGAGTTAGAACATCTGTAACTGATATGGTAACTAAAACTATTAGTTTACTAGTTCTGTTCCGCTTATGTCACAGTCAAGTTAGACATGGTCTAAATTTAAACCTCTTTAGTGAATACGCGGATGAATTTTTCCACGACTGCATTTGAAGCGTACAATTAAATTCACTATATACCCTTCATTTCTTACATGACAATGTAACTTTAAATAACATAAAAATGTTTTAAATATTTTTAATATATGACACTGAAACTAAAAGACAAACAACCGCTTAGCAACAACCAACCATATATCTATGTATCAAATAAACCATGAAGTAGGCTGTATTTTGTATAAAGGGGCTGACCAATGACGAACCAATTGGGACCGTGTGTGAATTTTCCACGATATGCGAAATTAGCGTTATCAGTCCTTGCTGGTTGTGTGTTCCTTGAATTATTTCATAGCATCGTAGATTAAATAATTTTTCCTGAAACAGTTGTTACGATGTTATGTATTTTCGTTTGCATATAGAATATGTGTCTTTGCCCAGCACGGGGCTCGCTAAGTCTATGGCGACCTGATGAGCGAAAATGCTAACGTCGTTAACTAAAATACTACATTATGCCTGCTGTGATGCAGGACATATTTCAGGCAGCGATCATAATATCCTTGTTATGACGTTGGTGTAACGTGGAATAAAAATATACTCACAACGAAAATCAGCAGTCAACAGTATAATTCAATACCAGTCGTGGTATTAGCCAGCGGAGTAGTTATTAAAGCGATTCCATTTTGTGCCCTGCTTGGGGCTCGCTAGTCTATGACGGCCTGGTGAGCTCTAAAAAGAGCGAAATCGATATCACCGTTTGACTAAATGGATTGCTGTGCCTGCTGTGATACAGGGCAAGTTTCAAGCAGCGATCATAGTATCCTTGTTATAATGTTGGTGTAACGTGGAATTAATATATTAACATTATTGCTCCCAACGAAAGTCAGAAGTCAACATTGTGATTCCATTTTAAATCAATTATTAGGTTTATATCATCCTGCACATTTTAAATTTCAATTTCCATCTGTTCCTACCGTTTCATAAATCGTCTTCAAAGTTTCATATCTCTCTGTCAGTCTCTGTTTGTCCCTTCGATTCAACTTCTTCAAAGTCTGCCAGGACTTTTTCTTTCATGTGATTGCTGTTCTAGAATTTGTTTCAGGCTTCTATGCTCTTGATTTATTTGTCCGTGCCCCTACCATATTGGTTGTTTATATCATATTCTATCTGTTGTGCGTGTTATTCTTGTAGTTTCCCTTATACTCTAATTTCATATTGTTTTCATTCTTAACCTTATTGCGACTTTTTCCAAAAGTCCACCACTGTAACATTTAAAGTTTGTTTTTTAATTTTACACTATCGCAGCCATATTTTACACTTGTAGGTTTTGATGCTTTTTAGGTACAATGAAGTAAATAAAACATTATTATTTTAGCATAAAGTAAATTTTTCCATAATTTAATCGATTATTAATTGTTAAGAGGTAATTTTAGTATTATTTGCTTTTGTATTAAGATCAAATTATGTACGCTATTACTTTAAGCATTTCGTCATTATATCTGAATTCGGTACGCACAGGGCCACCTAGTATCCACACTCAGTAGTTGTTAAACTTAGGGTTTATTATCGTACTGAAGGTAAAAAGGCAGATTTTCCTATAGGGTACTATGTTTGATTGATCTGTTGAATTAGGTAATCTTTTTAAAATATTTACTTCGAATAAATGCACAGTAATGACTTGATTTACATCTGTGGTCTATTCTTCGTCAATTTTGTTCCATATTTATGGTCCCAGATTGATTTTCTCGATTTGATAAATAATTAATTATTTACTATTTCATTTTGCCTTGTCATTTATAATCTAAGGTTATTTGGGTTTGTCAACATTTTTGCGTCGCCTCTCGAATTATTCGATCTACTTCGAATGTATTCCATGCTCCATTATTTTGCGTTCGCCGATTTTGATTCTACTGTTGCCAGCTCGTGGGAACGAGATTCAAGAGAGAAAACGAAAGGGGCTGTCTGGAGGGACTCACTTTCCCTGGTTATCTCTATAGGTCAAAAGGCTTCATCCTGAATTTTTGGGTAACAAATCCAAGTTTATCTTGGCCATCCATTTGAGAGATTTTTCCATAATTTATTTAGCCATTTAAGTTTTCTGACACATATTGTCTAGGCCAAAGAATATCTCTAGAGAATTTTCGTAGCTGACATTTTCCGGCCAAACCGCCATTTTCTACCATTTTACCCTTGACACTTTTTCCTGTAGTGGAGTGGTTTCATGTCTAGGACAGGTTATAGGTGATTTATTATTGTTCTTTATATGATTTTAATTCAAACTGTTGATTTTTTTTAATTTTTCGATTTTGATACGTATTGTGTAATATAGTAAAGTTCATAATTTTCCTAAATAAACTTTTATCCATAAAATGTGAATTTTAAGGAGATGGAAGCTAATTTTTAGAATACGTTTCATGGCCTTGTGTTTTTTTTAAGAAAGACAAAGTTAATGGTAAGTCAATTAAATTTGGCTTATGTTGGGCATCTCATAATTGCTTTATTTAAATATAATTATTATATTTCAGTCCCATGTCTTTTTTTAATAAAAATCAGTTAATATTTAAAACAGCTTGCAGAGCTTTTAAGTTTATGTATTAAGTGTGTTTCGTGCTTGAGCCCAAGTGCTTAGGTAAATAAGGACATTTAGTAATTTTGATTTAGTTACATAACGTTAATTACGAAGTAATTTATTGAAGAAAATGTATTTTATCATATTATATCCTATAGTTTATTAAGTATTTGAAAATAAATAAATTTTGTGATGTCTTTTCCCTATATTTGTGTTTGAGATTTCGTTAATTTTTTTACTCAGTAGGGACCCTAAGCTAAAATAATAAATATTGTATTTCATTGCTTTATTAGTTAAATGCTAGGTGAGTATAGTATTTCTTGTTCCAGAATGTTTTTCCAAGCAATGGAAATAAGTTAGTTGGACGTAAGTGACATTTTTAATGACTGAATTTGGTTTTTTTTTCAAAAAGTTGTAGCTTATACATTTTTTTTGGCTCTAAATCTTTTACATTATTTAGTTCTAAGAGTCAATAGGTTGTTATTTATATATTTTTTATTGTACTTGGGCTTCATTCGGTTATGTGATAATTTACTAAATTCCTGATGTTTATTTTAATTATATAAACTAATTACTTTTTTCTCTGTTTGTGCGAAATACTTTTAATTATAATTTTAATGAATTGGGAGTGTTGATTTTTACGGATAAAAAATAAAATAAATATATTTATCGCGGAAATTAACTTTGGAAGAAAATTGTTTTATTAATTAACTTCTAATTGACCCCTATTATATTTTCTTTAATTTAGAGTTATTATAAAAATACTCAATAACTTTTGCTATTCTAGGATTCCACTCACCGGGCAGGACAACTCCTGTTTAGATTCGGATTCAGAACACTTGAGCGGATCGAGTAAAGTATTGCCCACTGGAGCATTGATTTCTCGATGCTGTTTGCTATGGACATTTCACCTTAGCTGTGTAAATGAACAAATTGGTGATATATTTTGAATTTTTCTCTTGATTGAACATTGTCAAAATTTTCTTTAACCCTAACTGACAAATTTTTGTCAATAGCCTGTATTTGTTTTCAAGTTTGTTGTTTTATTTAGCTTACATTTAACTTTTTTGCAGTTTTGTAGTTTTTTTACAAAAATATATTTTTTTATATAATAATTTTTATCTACTGTCCGGGTAAACAGGCCCGACGAGAGGGGACTATATTTTCCCCCGGGCACGGAGTATGCGAAGGGGCCCGGATTGTTTTCGAAAAACATGTGCATGGGCAGGCAACTATATATTTATTAATTTCGGGTGTTAAAGACCAAAGTGTGTTGACCTTTGCGTCATTCCCTGCGGGTAAATGAGTTAAGTATATAGTATGAGCGCTCTGTAAACTTGTGCCTAGGTGCTTTTTTCTCTTGTCTTATAACTTAATAAACATAAATTTAAAATTTTAGTGTTCATTTTAATTCAACAAACATAAACTTAAAAATTTGAAAACTAAAAGGGTAGCAACTTTGCACCCAATGGACTAGTCTTTATGCCACTATGGTAGCAATTTGGCGCCTTTGAACTACTTTTTTCTCTTATTAAATAATTTTTTTTTAATCAAATAATTTTTATTTTCCTGTGAGCTAAATACATTTTTTTTATATACTAACCCTATTAATAATTTTATATATTAATATAGTTTTATTGTTATTTGCATTTGATCATTATTTCTATATGCGTATTTGATTTACATTTTTGACCTTTTAATTATTAATATTATCTCCTATACTTATTTTTCTTGGTTTACTGTTTTAAATTTTTTTGCTTTTGATAACACTTTTTCTCTACGTAGTATTTATTGTTTTCATCCTATGTTAAATGTTTATATAGTCACGGTCGGCTACCTTAAAAAGAATATGTTAATTTACGACAGTTCGTAAGGTAACATATTCGTGGTATTCCAGCCGATGATAATAAAACGGTAGACGAATTTCGTTCTGCTTTACGACCCGGTCTCAACCTTGAGAAAAAGTATAATCCTTAAATTAGCCACGTATAATTTAGTCTTTTCTGAAGACCGAGATTACATAACCAGAGCTTTAAATGAATTTTTAGATTTAGATCACCAAAATATCGGGTGAAAGCTCAAAAAGAACTTCATGGGATTTAAACACAATTCATACATCACTAGAATCCTATGGATCGTATTCCCGCAGCAAAATTAAATGAGGAATCCGCGAAATCTCGAACGACCATAATGAGTGAGATTTTCTTCAATGCTCTGGATAACTTAGAGCAAACATCCCAACTTAAGTAAATTATTAAGCAAAGTTAATTAACTGACTCTGATATGGGTGTTACAGTGCAAGTTTCGCTAATAAAAATAAATTAGCAGGATTATCGCGTACGCAATCTACACCAAACGCTAAGCTTTCAGCTTCTTGTAGCCAACAGTCAGGCGTAAAAACTCGATTTGTTAAAAAGTAGAGTACCCTTAATTTACGGGCGACATTAAATATTTATATCTTTATAATTTTTAGAACGTGCCTCCGATTTGCGTGTTGTTCGTGGTATTTCAGAGAAATAATGGTTCGAGTCAGCTATAGGTTTTTTTTCAGGTCACTCATTGAACTAGTTTCGCCCTAATTGCACACGTCTTTCAGATTGGAAAAGTTTATCAGATTTATTTTGTAGGCATTTTGAAACTCCAGACTATAGTTCTTGAATCAGTCTTAAAGTATTGAATGCCGGTATGTCAGAAAACGTACAATTGGATATCATTTCTCGCAATTTATCTCCTTTTTGTTCTACTCAACTTCCTGTAGTAAACTCTATAGAAGAACTAGAGTGGGAATGTAAACTCGAAGCTAAGAAATATCGTGCTGATCATTAAGTTCTACCTTCTAGCTAAAGATGCTTCATCTTCCTCTAATCCAGCTGCATTTGTTGCAATGCATACTTTCATTTCTAGCACTCCATTACCTTACATAAATAGTGCTCCTGTTGTTGAGGTTTTACAGCAGCCTCCAGTTGTCTCTCCAACTAATCGATTTGGTACTGTTGGAGTTGCAAAATAACTGGTGATTTAAATCGCCAGTGTCGTCCTACGGAAATTTTATTGTTTTCAGTGTGAAAAAACTGATGCGAGTCTTGCCACAAATGTTCAGTTTTGGGAAACGCTTCCCGAGAGGGTCGATGGGTTCTAAGATATTTTCTAATCCTAATATTCCATCGAACGACACAGTCTTAGGCCATTCCATTTTAGGTTACTAGACCATTGTTGGTCAATCTGGTTAGAAAAGTTTACTGAAATTTATTTTTAATACCAATATTTTTCATTTGAAAATAAATACTATTACTAAATACTCGGAAGACCAATGGGATCTTCCCATTTATTGTCCAATATGTAATGACGGATTTACTTAACCACTGCAAAAAGGCACGTAACCAAGGAGGGGTTTTGGGGATCCCCCCGAAACTCTAAAAGTATTCTTCTTCCCAATTTTTTGAGATATATATATATATATATATATATATATATATATATATATATATATATATATATATATATATAGCAAAGGTACTGTCATCTTTGTATGTAGGTATCCATTGTTTCATAGCACCTACAAAACAAACACTTATGTTTGTTTTAAAATCTACTATACCTACTAGATGTTGGAAATAAATTAATCCGAAGAAGTTAAGCATATCCATAACGAACCCAAAATATCGTTGACTTGTAGCTTTTTTAAAACAACACATATTTTAATCTGCAATATGAGAATAAAAATGGCGTTGGTTTGTGTGAAAATATCTCTGCACATGTGACAAAATTAATTAGCGTGAATTAATGTAAAACTAAAATTTCATTTTATTATTTGGTAGAACTAGGTATCATATTTACGCAGTTAAAAGGAAAACAGCCTGTCTCACTGTTTAATAGAAGTGAAACATTTGAACTTTTTTTTTGCAAATTTGGATTTTACTGACATCTATTTAGGGATACTTTTGAAATTAAGCTTAATTATAGATCTAATGTTTAATAGGTTGATTATTATTTTTGTCACTTCATTACTTAGAGTGTATGTATTGTTTTATTGTTTAAAAGGTAGAACGCAGCACTACATATGCGATCGCGGCATGAATAGCAAAATGCTAGAGACATCATTAACAGAATTTTTCAAAATAACCGCTCGAATCTAGAATCAGGAATAACATTTATGGATGAAAATGCTAGTTCACATAGAGAGAGAATTTCTCTTCAACATCTAGAGACCACCAACATAGAACGGTTTCCTTTGTCGCCGTTGCTACCTGACCAGAATTGCATTGAGCGTGGGTGGGATATGCTTGGGAGATCAGTGATTGAGAGTTACCCTCCAGTTCAAAATGCTGCCGATCTCGAGCGTATTATTTCGGTATTGTGGGACCTTTAAATCTAGAGAAAATTGACAATTTAGTCCCAAGCATTCCGCACCGAATATGGGATGTCTTAGAAAAAAAAAGGGAAATAACGCGGTATTAGTTTGTTCAGTTTTTAGTTTGTTTTGTTATGTTATTAATAATGATTATAATTAAATTTTTTAGAAGTACAGGAGGTCTATAATTTCTCTATACTTTTCATTCTCGAATCAATCATAAAAAAATATATATACTTTTTATTTTAAAAATCATATCAGAAAAAAAAGTTATCATAAAAGAAGTACAGGTCCTTAAAATTTCGGTTCGTTAAAAACATGCTTAATTTTTTGGGATCAGAAATCGTGCTTTCTGTTTTTTTTTTAATAGTATGTCTTCTTTAGCATTAAAAATATAAAAAATTCAGATCTTTAATAGAAACGAGAACATCGCGTCGCGAGAAACTTGCTCTCTCGTCTAATCGAGAGGAGACGAGGCAAGAGGTGAAATCCCTCATCTCGGCGGTATAGAATGGTCAATTGTGCGATAATAACCTAGAGCAGGTGCAATTAAAAAATCACTTATAAATACTGATTTCTAAAAATTGATTGATAGAGCTCTTTGTAGCTGCCTTCAGGGAAAAGGGCACATAAAATTCATCTGCATTTCTATATGCAGTGGAGGAAAAACCAATACCTACATGCTTGTAAAAGTTTAGTTTATAAAGTTTGTAGAACAAGTGAAAATACTAACCGTTAACACAAAGACGTGGATGTTTCTAGTTAGTATACCACTAAATGAAAGTTCTAACTTATACAAGCATCTTCAATACCTAAAAATCCTTTAGGTTACTGTTTTTCTGTTTTCAGGGATCTTTACTACACGAGACCCGATCACGACTTGTTTATGTTTAAAAATTTTAATTGATTCTCTAGTTTTTTTGTTTAAAAAGCCCTGGAACCGATGCTAGAACCTTGGATTCCTTTTAATTTATAATATGGCCAGTGGTATGCTAATGTTCAACTACGGCGGATTGAACAATTTGTTTCTTTTTAACACATCGTTCATGTTCCTTAAGTCTAGTTGATATTGAGCGACCTCTTTCTCCAGTATCGACTTCTCCACAGGAGCAAGGAATTTTATATACTCCTTCTGTTTGAAAAGGCACAATATCTTTTGGGGACCGTAAGCATTGTCCAATCTTCTTATGTGTATTGAAGATTGTACGTATGTTTGATCGCCGAAGTAAACATTCTATTTTGTCTGTAGTGTCATGTATCTAGGGAAGAACAACACTACTTAACGGTGGTCCTTATCATTATCATTTCGCGCAGTTGGATTACTATATCTTTCAATTGCACGCGTAATATCTTTAGTACAATAGCCATTCCCTCTCAGAGCTTTGGTCACTTTCGATGTTTCCGATGTTCGAGAATCTTGATCAGAAATCGAAATGGCTCTAACTTCTAGTGAGTTAATAACATTTTTCTTTTGTACTGGAAGGTGGAGGGCATTTGCATCTAAGTATCTATTTGTATGTGTCTGTCCTAATGTACCATTTTCCTCTTTTTGAATAAATACATCTAAAAAGGAAATCGTCCCATCAAATTCAATTTCCAATGTGAATTAAATATTGTGATGTTGTTTAAGGTGGTCCAGAAATATGAGGTGATTATCCTGTCCATGAGGCCCAACAACAAAAGTATCATCTACATATCTGAACCAGTGTTTTGATTTGAGTCGGGGGAGTGTTAGAGCAATATCTTCAAAGGCCTACATAAAGATATTCGCTACCAGGGATGATAGAGCGAGAGAGGAGATCCCCTAGCTGCCCCTGAAGTTTGTTTATAAAAAGTTCCTTGAAAAATTAAATAAGTAGATGTAAGGCAAGCTTCCACTAGGTCTATTAATTCTTATCAAGATTATTGTGATCCAATATGTCTGATATAATGAAAATTGAATCGTGGACAGGAACATTTGTTTATAATGATTTTATCCAAACTGACCAAAATATCTTCGGGATCTAACTGGATTGCCTTAAGTTTTCTAC
This sequence comes from Kuschelorhynchus macadamiae, assembly GCA_030620095.1. Taxonomy (NCBI): domain Eukaryota; kingdom Metazoa; phylum Arthropoda; class Insecta; order Coleoptera; family Curculionidae; genus Kuschelorhynchus; species Kuschelorhynchus macadamiae. Next base: position 169,461 of record JAUTXW010004847.1, on the reverse strand, counting down.
GAAATGTGAGTTTTTTTATAAAAGAATCGGCTTTTCCAGTAAATTGATTAAGAAAATTTGAAAGATGTTTACCTAGTTTGTATATGGACGAGTCTACTACACTGACGATCGGTTGAAGTGGTACACAGTTCTTGTGTATCTTAGGAAAACCGTAGAACCTATAAAGTGACGCAGGCAGGCCCTATAAGTAGAGAAAAGAGAATGATAAGGAATCATTTTTAGGTAGTGTTGTTCTTCCCTACACGCACGGCACTACAGGCAAAATAGGATGATTTGTTCAGCGTTCCAACATACGTACAATCTTCAATTCAATTCAATTCAGTTTGATTCAATCAAAATCAAGAAGGGTATGTAGGAGAAACAGAACACTCAATATCAACTAGATTTAAGGAACGCGAACGATGTATTGAAAAGAAACAAATCGTTCTATCTGCCGTAGCTGAACACCAGCATACCACTGGCCATATTATAAATGTAAAGGAAACCAAGGTTCTAGCATCGGTTCCAGAATTTTATAGACGAAACATAAGAGATTTTATTGAAATTTTTAAACATACAATAAACTCTAATAGAGATACGGGTTACGGTTCACATTACACGTAGATCTTAACATATGGTCATGATTAGGCAAGCACAAGTCGGGTATAAAAGCCCGCCTGAATATTTCTGAGCTCATTCGTGTTCTGATCTCGTGGAGTAAAGAACCCTGAAGATGTCTCGTGCAATCGAAGGCGAAATTCTAATTTGACACGTTCTAATCCCAAGAACCATGATTTCTTAATTGATCAGGGCCGTGAAAGCTTCTATTCTACCTTAGGACGTTCTCAAACCGTATGCACTTGATGAGTGACCGGTTGACTCGAAAGAGTATATTTAAGGCTGCAACTAGTTGGATATAAAGGTTAAACTATTGCGTAGTCAAAAATTTTGAATAATGTAAAGAATACCTCTTACAGGGTTGATTTCAGTCAGTTACGACAGATTATTTCAAAAATAATAAGCGCAGAATAGCTATCTCAGAAAAAATATATATAAACGCTGTGCCGAAGCAAAACATTATCAAGCAGGTGAAAGTCAGCAACCAGGGATAGTTAACAGTTCATCTTAAAGTTAAAGTCTTAAAGTTTACTCAATGATGGTTGCGAGGTTAAGGATTTGAGAAAAGGTTTTGGAAGTACAAGACCATGGTAGTTGTAAATAAAGCTAAGTCATGGATTATGTTAAACCAATAAATAGCGGGGTTATATTGATACGTGCAATGTAATTTACGTCTTTGTTGGGTGCTTTCAGATCGAATGATATAGATAAATCATTAATTTTTTAAAATTTTAAACAATAATATAAATGTATAAAGCCCAGTATAAATAACTTTACGTGTTTTTAATTCGAATGACTTTGAAGAACCATCTCATCTGTCTTCGCTTGCACTAGAGAGAAAATACATATTAATAACCGTAACCAATTTTGAAAAAAAGAACAGAAATTTAGTCAGAAGTTCTGAAATATAGCTTTAAAGGAAATTTTAAGTTGGTATATACAAATAATTAACAAATTGCAAAAACTGCATCTACAATGAAAACATATTATTGTTCAAATAGGATATCAAAATTTTTTAAATCCCTAAGGACATTAGGTTTTAAAGGAAAACGTCTGATGTAGATGTTTACGCTAACAGTCTCTTTGTATAAGATATTTGTTAAATAGAAGCAGTCGAGGCGCTCGTAAATAGGGACTAATGTGCAGCATTGTGTAGCTTTTTGTCTGCACTATAGATTAAGACAGTGGGTGCCTTTATCTTGTAATTGTTTCGCGTAACTTATTGCACCTTTTCTTGCTTCCTCCTTTGTTAAGGGAAAAGGGCTCTTTGTATATATTTAGAACGTCCCTTGAAATAATGTCTTTTTAATTGTCTGCATATTTTTAGTAATTTTAAGAGGAAAATATGCTTTTTATTATTTTTGTTACTGAACAGTATAATCTAGTTGGTTGTACCTATTTGTTAATTGCAGTGGATGTGCTGAGAGAACATTTATACAAACTTAGAGAACAGCAAAACTGATTATCGCATCCTTTATTTGGGCACAAAGTTTCATACAACTCGGTTGCCGATAAGCAGGTGAACTTAACAATGCAACATTTTTACATGTTCCATGTAACAAACTTAAAAAAAAAACTTATTTCAATTTTCGCTTAGGCAATGGGGGGACCCCATTGTCCCTCCTTATCTACGGCCCTGCCGCTAAGAGTTGTGGGGGTTTCAATAGCAGAATCACTTAACCATCGTTAGGATGGTTAAGTATTTTAGAAGCCAAAAACCGTATGTTTTATTCTTACGATAAATTAAATTTAGAATGACAATATGAACACATGAAAAAAAAATATATACTGATGCGACTGATTTTCAAAGAACGTTTACTATTTCTACTTCCCTCATAAACGGGAAGTATTGTAATCGTGAAAAAATCACTCTCCGAGATTTTTTCAGATCTTCGCGTTTCAGGGTCCCTAGATGACGAAAAACATGTTTTCTCAATTTCGTCGGTCTGTCTGTTCGCGCCGTAGCTAAAAAACTACTTTTTTTTTTCGTCAAAAATTAAGGGTCATATGGGGATGACCTGGTAACATTTTGGTAAAAATCCAATCTGGCGAAAAGAAAATGGCGGCTTAGTGAAATGTTAAAAAAATTATTATTAAGAAACTACTTATCCAATGTATTTCAAATTTTGAAAAAATATCAAGTGTTATGCTGGTAACATTTTGGCACGAATCCAAGATGGCGGAACAAAATGACGACTTAATAAAATATTTAAAAACTGCTTAGTGGTTTGATTTCGTATTGTGTGCCATAACTAATTGTGGTAACGGGATCAACTAGTAAAATAGTGGTACTAATTCAAGATGGCCGAACAAAATGGCGGCCGAATAAAATGTTCATTATCGTGAAAAAGTCACCCTCTCACTATTACACATCTTTACGTTTTAGCGTCGCTAGATGCCAAAAAAATATGTTTTATCAACTCCGTCGGTCGTTCTTTCTGTCTGTTTGCCGGTCTGTCAGTTCGCGGCATAGCTGACGATTGACTTCAAATTTTTGTCAAAAATTAAGGGTCATATGGGGATGGCTTGGTAAAAAGTATTTTGGTGAAAATCCAATATGGTGAAACAAAATGGCGGCTTAGTAAAATGTTAAAAAAATTATTATTACAAAACTACTCATCCAATTTATCTCAAATTTTGCAAAAACATCAGGTATTATATCGGATTCAACTGGTAATATTTTGGTATGAATCTAGGATAGAGAAACAAAATGGCCGCTTAATAAAATATTTAAAAAATTTAGCCTGAAAAAAACTGCTTAATGGTTTTTATTTCAAATTGTGTGCCATACGTAATTGTGGTATAGGGATCAATTAGTAAAATAGTGGTACTAATTCGAGATAGCAAAACAAAATGGCGGTCAAATAAAATCTTTGTAATCGTGAAAAAAATTACCCTCTCAGGTTTTACATATCTTCGTGTTTTAACGTTCCTAGAGGCCAAAAAATATGTTTCATCAATTCCGTCGGCCCGTCTGTCGGTCTGTCTGCCAGTTCGCGGCATAGCTTAATGACTAACCCGATTGATTTCAAATTTTGATAAAAACATTAAGAATCATATGGGGATGATCTGGTAATATTTTGGTAAAAATCGAATATGGCAATAACAAAATGGCGGCATAGTGAAATATTAAAAAAATATTATGAAAAAGCTACTCGTCAAATTTATTTCAAATTTTGCACAAACTTCTAGTATTATATTGGAATCAACTGGTAAAATTTTGGTACGAATCCAAGATGGCGGAACAAAACAAAAACTACTTAATGATTTCAAATTGTGTGCCATAACTGATTATGGCATAGGCCTAAACTAGTAAAACTGTATTACTAATTCAAGATGGCGAAACAAAATTGCGGCCAAATAAAATTTTTGTAATTGTAAAAAAATCAAGCTGTCAGGTTTTACATATCTTCACGTTTTAGCGTCCCTAGATACCAAAAAACATGTTTTATCAATTCTGTCGGTCCGTCTGTCGACCTGTCTGTCGACCTGTCTGTCAGTTCGCGATATAACTTAACTACTACATACTCGATTGACTTCAAATTTTAACCAAATGACCCTTAGGTCATATGGGGATGACCTGGTAATATTTTGGTAAAAATCAAATATGTCTGAAAAATATTAAAAAAATTTTGTTAGAGTGGTGTATTATTTGGGGATCCAGTAAAAAACACAAGTCTTTTTTTAAATTGTCAACGTTTCCCAACTTCATTGTTGCATCCTCAGGACATATATATAGTTTCTATATCCTGCACGAACCCCATATTATTAGTCTTTACCTACTCCGTTGGTTCGCAGATATTTCCCAGATATTAAGTTTCTATAGTTTTCTTTAATGATCCTCTTGTTGTTTTGTTACAGTGGTGTATTATTTGGGGGTTAGGGTCCATTAAAGAAACAAAGACTTTTTTAAATTGTTGACGTTTCGGAACTTTATTGTTGCATCCTCAGGACACATATTTAAATTGTAAATCCTGCATGAAACCCATATTATCAGTCTTTACCTATTACCTGGTACGCAGATATTTTCCAGATATTAAGTTTCTAAATAGTTGTCGTTAACGATTCTCTTGTTTTTATGTTAGAGTGGTGTATTATTTGGGGTTGGGATCCAGTAAAAAAGAACTAAAGTATTTTTTTAAATTGTCGACGTTTCACAACGTTATTGTTGCACTCTCAGGACACATATATAGATTTTATATCCTGCATGAAACCCGTATTATCAGTCTTTATCTACTCCGTTGGTTCGCAGATATTTCCCAGATATTAAGTTTCTAAATGGTTTTCGCTAACGATCTTCTTGTTGTTAGAGTGGTGTATAATTTGGGGTTAGCAAATATCTGTATACCAGCGGAGTAGATAAAGACTGATAATATGGGTTTCATGTAGGATATAAAAATCTATGTGTCCTGAGGATGCAACAATAAAGTTGAGAAACGTCGAGATTTTTAAAAAGTTAGGTTCCAGTAGGAACCAAACCCCAAATAATACACCACTTCAACATAACAACAAGAGGATCGTTAACGAAAACCAGTTAAAAACTTAATATCTGGGAAGTATCTGCGGACCAATGAAATAAGTAAAGACTGATAATATGGGTTTCAATTTAAGATTGCGAAACAAAATGGCGGTCCAATAAAATTTGTAAAAAATCAACGTAAAAAAAACCTAGTCAATTGATTTTGCAAAAAAATTAGATGTGAAAATGATATAAACTGGTACGAATTCAACATGACGTAGCAAAATGGTGGTATGTGTCAATGTAAAAACTACTTATTGAATTTATTTTATTATGCCCAAAAGTGAAGTGTGGCATAGGTAGAAAGAAAATGGTAAAATATTGGTAGGAATCCAATATGATGGAACAAATAAAAATGAAAAGACAATATATGTAACACATATATACTGTGACTATGTATTGAACTAAGTTGGGTCACACTTCACTATTCCTAACAAATGAAAAAAAATGAACGAGGGATGTTCCGGGTAAAAAAATTTACCGATTTTTTACAAGCACTGTATTTGTTAACAACACGTAACATGTTTCCCTACATAGTAGCTATCGTACTGTTAATATTATTATTTACAAAAATATGACGAGTTGTTATTATTATGCAATACCTACATTTGTAATATGGCGTTCCTTCCGATTATACCGAAAAATAGTAACTCACTGCAAGAGGCATCTTCACAAATCTTTCCCGCTCGAGATCGGAACACTGAATGAACTCCGGTGTAATTGTAAATAAATTGTAGGTAAGTAAATACTATATAATTGTAATTATAATATTTCTTAAACTTCTTCAATAGCATTCTGGCTTTTTCTGTCGTTTGGCCTCTTTTAGCTAAAATAAACTCATTCCAATAAAAATAAAATTCGTTAAAATGGAAAGTGTTAATTATCTATATCTTGATTAACCATTACAATATAATATTTTTCTGCATTTATTAATTTCGGGTAGAGACCTAAAAACAAAAAGTCAAATATTCAAAAAACTCGATGTTTTACACTTTATTGCATTTAATGATGCTACAAATTAAAATAGAAAGATATGATATAAACTTAATAAAATATAGTGTAAAAAAGAGCTATACTGGTTTTAATAATTAATATGAAGTGGTAAAACATTTTCTAATATTATTACATGCAGAAAAATATAAATAAAAAAATAAATCAATATTCTTCTTGTCAGAAAAACAATGCACATTAAAAAATTAAAAAGTATTTCACTTATACATATACTGTCTATAAAATATTTTTATTGGGCGGTAATTTGTACCGCCGTATTGGATTAGTACCAATATTTTACCAGTTTCTACTTACGCCACACTTCATTTTTGGGCGTATTTTAAAATAAATAAAAGTTTTTACACTGATTTTTTTTTAAGTTTTTAAGTCAATTGAATAAGATTTTTTTAAACTTATTTGGCCGCATTTTGCTTCGCCATCTTGAATTTGTACCACAATTTTACCATTTTATCTCTCTGTCACAATTAATGCTTGCATAAAATTTGAACTGGAAACAATAAGAAGTTTTGAAGACTAATTTTTTAAATATTTGATTAGGCCGCCATTTTGTTTTGCTATTTTAGTTCAAGAACATTTGATTTTTATGCAAAATTTGAGATAAATTGGATATTTAGTTTTTTAGTAATATTTTTTTAACATTTCTCTACGCCTTTTTATTCGGCCATATTGTATTTTCACCAAAATATTGACAGGTCATCCCCATATGACCCCTAATTTTTGACCAAAATTTGTCGTCAATCTGATGAGTAGTTTTTTAGCTACACCGCGAAATCACAGGCAGGCCGAAGGAATTGGGAAAACATATTTTTGGCATCTAGGGACGCTAAAACGTAAAGATATGTATGATATGAAGCATTTAATTTGGCCACCATTTTGTTTCGCCTTCTTGAATTCGTACCAGTTCATCTCTATACCACAATTAATTCTTGTATAAAATTTCAAACTAATCTATTAAGTGGCTTTTTTAGCCTGAATTTTTAAATATTTTATTAAGCTGCAATTTTGTTTTGCCATCTTGGATTTGAACCAAAACTTTCCCAATTGATTCCTATGTAATATTGGAGTTTTGTGCAAAATTTGAGGCAAATCGGGTAAATAGTTTTTTAATAAAACTTTTTTTAACATGTCACTAGGTTGCCATTTTGTTTCGCCATATTGGATTTTTACCAAAATGTTACCAGGGCATCCCGATGTAACCCTTAATTTTTGACCAAAGTTTGAAGTCAGTCGGATAAGTAGCTTGTAGCTATGCTGCGAACAGACCGACATACCTACGCAAACGAGAAAATATGTTTTTCGGCATCTAATAACAAATAATTGAAATTACATCTCCACTCAGCTTGTTCAATGGTCGTTTGAACTAAGAAATATTCCAAATATTTATGGGTGTTATTGGAAAAAAGAGTATGGTTACTTCCCTCGTAAAAAGGTAAAAAAATTACCTGAACTGTATCTTTCCCAATATAGTGACTGCAATAAGAATGTTGTTGACTTTACCGATAACAGTGTGTAGTGTGGAACGCCAATTATTAAATTTAAAAATAGAGAGTGATTTTTGCAAATTTTTAATATTTATATATTTTAATATATATATATATATATATATATATATATATATATATATATATATATATATATATATATATATATATATATATATATATATATATATATATATATATAGAGTTGGTGCCCATCGATAAACTAAAAATAGAAATGTCAGATATAATGTAGATGTAACAGTAAGAGAACTTGTCACTTTTTCGAAAATGGCCCAAGAGTAAAGTACCCTTATTATTTATTGACATGAGAGAGAATGGCAACATCTTGAAGGAAAACATGTGAAACCTCAAAACATTTTCTTTTTTTGCTTCACTTTTTTTACTATTCCGTGTAACGTGCAAAAGTGCAATATAAATGACAACTTAAAGACACTATTAAAGTTTTAAAATTGTATCAAAAACCATCAACGAGAAGTTTAATTTTATAATAGTACAAAATTATTTTAATCGTCGAGCAGTTTAATTGGCGAAGAACCGCTCGCCTGCCAAACGCTTTTTGTTGGAAATAGAGAATAAAAGCGTTTTGTTGTCAAGTTGTTTAATTTGCGCTACCCTGTAAGTTAATTAGATATATCCAAAGGCGAAATTTGTTTATGGTTTGGAAAATGACAGGATTATAAATAGTTTTTAATCCTGTATATATAGCGGTATTTAAGTCTTCATTCCGCTGGTTGCTGTGATTTAGACGCTTAAAATGTTTTGCTAATATACAGTGTTAAGAAATTTTGGTGCATAATTTAAAATAAACTCAATAAGTAGTTTTTCCATTGACATACACCGCCATTTTATTATATCATGTTGAATTTGTACCAGTTTATCCCTATACTACATTTACTTTCTCTGCAATATTTAAATTTGAATAACATTTTTACGCTGATTTTTTAAAAAAATTGTTTGGCCGCCATTTTGTTTCGCCCTTTTTTACAACTTTACTAGTTTATCTCTACGCACACTTAATGCTTGTACAAAATTTGAAGTTAATGTGGTAAGTAGTTTTTCAAGCTGATTTTTTAAATATTTCATTAGGCCACCATTTTGTTTTACTACATTGGATTCATGCCAAAATGTTACCAGTTCATTCCTATGTAACACTTGATTGTTGTGCATAATTTGAGGTAAATTGGATTAGGTTATTCTCATATAACCCTTCATTTTGACTAAAATTTGAAATCAATCTGATAAATTAGTTTTCAAGCTATGCTGCGAACTCACAGACTAATCTAAACCGCTTTTCGACAAAAATATTTGTTAAATATAAACTCTTAATTAAAATATTATTTTACAATTTTCAAGTTTTTTAAATAAATTTCCCTACTTTTAAAGTATTAAGTTTGGCTACTTATTTTACATACATTATTCAAATAATGTACACCTAGTAAATACTAGTCAAACTATGAAGAAAATTGAACATAAATCCCAAATACAAGCCCACCAATTCATTAGCCAAAATAAAAAATCACTGGTGTCTATAAATGAGCGCTTGATAAAACTTGAAAACTATGCATTATTATTGATTTAATGAAAGAAAAAAACTAAACATAGTCAAAATTATTAAAAAATATATAAATGTTTTTATTGATTATTAATAGACTAAACACATCTAAACAAAGATTACTATAAGATATTAAGTATTTATCTCTAATAGTATTATAGCTTACTAATAATATATTTGATTAAAATAGAAGATTTTTTAAAAATATATAGTAAGTAGGTAAAATGATCTCCGCATTTATTTTTCATGCTAGGTCAACTTTCAATATGACGTTATCTGCCATACGGTAGTTTAAGCGGTTCGTAGAAAATGCGTATTACTTAAAATATTTTGTTAATGCTGCATTACCATCCCATATTCCAAAGTATTATCTGACGAAAATAATTTCTATGAACTCTAAAAAACTGTCTACCGGATTATCCAACAGATTAAAAGAGATTAAATGATATCAAAGAGGATTTAAATACTCAGTAACTGCGTACTTAATTTTAAATGTCACCCATTCCACTCAAAACCAACCCTAATCCACCCAGCCACCCACGTAACAAAGTGACCTCATCACATTGTAACCCTTTAGAACAGATTGAAGAGAATGAATCAACTCTCCATGTTCGCCTGCCAAACGCTCTTTGTTAGAAATAGAGAATAAAAGCGTTTTGTTGTCAGGTTGTTTAATTTGCGCTACTCTGTATGTTAATTAGATATATCCAAGGACGAAATTTGTTTATGTTTTGGAAAATGACAGGATTAAAAATAGTTGGCGGTATTTAAAACAGTCTTCATTCCGCTGCTTGCTGTGATTTTTAAGTGACGCTTGAAATGTTTTGCTAATACACAGTGTTAAAAAATGTTGGTGCATAATTTGAAATAAACTCAATAAGCAGTTTTTCCACTGACATACACTGCCATTTTATTACATCATGTTGAATTCGTACCAGTTTATCCCTATACTACATTTACTTTCTCTGCAAAATTTAGATTTGAATAATGTTTTTTAGGCTGATATTTTAAAAATTTTATTTGGCCGCCATTTTGTTTTGCCTTCTTTTACAACTTTACTAGTTTATCTCTACGCACCCTCAATGCTTGCACAAAATTTGAAGATAATCTAATAAGTAGTTTTTTCAAGCTCATTTCTTAAATATTTTATAAGGGCACCATTTTGTTTTGCTCCAATGGATTCAAGCCAAAATGTTACCAGTTCATTCCTATGTAACACTTGATCGTTGTGCATAATTTGAAGTAAATTGGATCAGGTTATTCTCATATGACCCTTAATTTTGACTAAAATTTGAAATCAATCTGATAAATTAGTTTTCAAGCTATGTTGCGAACTGACAGACAGAGCGACAGGCGGTACAACGGAATTGATAAAACATATTTTTTAGCATCTAAGGACGCTAAAACGTAAATATATATAAAACTGAAAGAGAGCGATTTTTTCACGATTACAAATATTTTATCTGGCCGCCATTTATATTATTTAGTTATGACATACAATTTGAAATCAATCGAATAAGTAGTTTTGCAGACTGAATTTTTAAATATTGTATTAAGCTGCTATGCTCCATTTTGTTCCACCATCTTATATTAGTATACCAACTTTTTACCTGTTGATTCCTACATAATACTTTGTTTTTGTGCAACATTTTAGAAAAAATGGATAAGGAGTTTTTAGTAATAATTTTTTTTAGCATTTCACTAGGTCGCCATTTTGTTTCACCATATTGGAAAATTTGAAGTCAATCGGGTAGGTGATTTTTAGCTATGCCGCGAACAGACAGACCGACAAACAGAGAGACAGGCAGACCGATGAAATTGAGAAAACTTAGCATCTAGGAACCCTGAAACTTAAAGATCTGAAAAAATCTCGGAGAGTGATTTTTTCACAATTACAATACTTCCCATTTACGAGATAAGTAAAAAAAAATTATGACATCTTTGGTGAATGTTTACATAGCTTTTGATATGTATTACAAAAAAATGAAAAGTCGTACTTTATTAGCTTTTTTAACAAGCTTCCCCTCTGAAATCGTTCATGCATTTTTGGACTCGCTCAATTTGTGTTTAAATTAACCCAATAATTAGTTTAGTAGATTTAGTAAAATTGGTACAGATGCTCTTTAAAGTGTGCTGAACAACATATTTAAAGTCCCCTAACCTTACATGTGCGCGTCGTGGTTTTTTGATCCTGTTGTTCTAGAAACTATTTTAAGTGCTCAAGTCTACAAATTTAGCCTTTTCACCCCCCAGGGTTTGTACATGGTGCAGAACAAGTGCAAAACGATGCCTTGCCCCTGGCATGTGATCGAAACACATTTTTAACCCGTCGTGGGACGATCCTGGCCCGGTATAGGGACACCAAGTACCTACTCGTGTACAAAAATCTCAATCGGGTGCAAATTGATAGTACTGATGTTTGCTTGTTACATATTTGAGATTAGTCGTGGCCCTCTAGAAGGTCGTCAAGTGTCTAATCCTTTACAAAACTTTTAAATTTGCGAAAAATAAGGATTATCTGATATAATAAGGTGGCAGTGCATTTCGTTACTATGCAACGAACTGATGTCAACATGACATTTCGCGTCAGTTTGTGTGTTTTGCCATGTAATAGAGCTATACCAACACCGACTCTACTAGTAGAGAGGGGATGGGCTATACAGGGTTAAATAGGTATACCTAGTTTTCTGTGTTTTTGGTTATTTAATTTAATTTTTATATTATATATTTTTAAAAAAATATGTTTTATTCGTATAAAAAGCTCTTTTTAAAAGGGTGAAATGTATTTTTAAGTTTTTTACAATAACTCTTCAACTAAATGAGATTTTTAAGACGATTCTTGCATCAACGGGTTTAAAAATAATAACCTAAAAGTCAATTTCTGGATTTCTTGACATTTCGCATTTAAGGGGAGAAGAGTCACGAAATATGATTTTACTTTTTAAAAATATCTCTTTTAAGTAAATAATACTTTGAAATGATTCAGTTGTTAACAGCTTTTGAAAATAGTTATTTAATACGGATTTTGAGAGAGTTCGAAATTCCACCCATAAGGGGTGAATTTTTTTTTTACTTTAATACATTATTTGTCGGTATGTTTATTTAAAATATTCGATTTTTTAAGAGATTTAAAGGTGATTTGATATCGAAGCCCCTTCTAGAGTTACTGAAAGGAATTATTTATGTTTTTAGATACTAAAACGGTAAACTAAAAATTTAGTAATTTAAAAAGCAATAATTTAAATGGTTTCGCATATCACTATTATAATTTTTGAATATTAGCTATTGTTAAAGTCAAAATTTTCGTTTTCACATTTCAATTTGTAAAACATAAATCTCAAAGTACTTAAAAGCACTAGGAAGACCTTGGTGACTTTCAAATCTAAGACTTTAACTGAATTTAGGTGACTTTTAAAATCCTCTATAGCCATTTTACCTGACTATGGAGGACTTTTAAGTCTTTTGAAGGAGTTTTAAGTCTTTTGAGGAATTTTAAGCGACTTTTAAGTGATCTGAAAGACTTTAGCTGACACAGAGGGACTTATAAGTTTCTAAAGACTTAAGCTAGCTTGTATACAGACCTACGGAAGTTCTTCACCCCTCGCTGTGATTCGCACATGAATAAAAAATATATCGTAATTGGCGCCTGCGTAATATATCTCTGTAATATACATCTAAAAATGTGCGCATTAATTTTAACACACCCTTTATAATATATCTTAATATTCAAAATAAATATTTTGGTTTTACCGCACAAGTTAAATTAGTCATCTTTTTGCCTTACTTAATTATTATTTTATATTATAATATTATATAAAACATATCTGAATATAAAATTTAACATTTTATTTTGAAAGATAAATCCAATTTTATTGACCTTTTTGCAATCATTTTTAAACACCATGTACAATATATTCGATTTTTAATAGATGAAACTACATTTTACCTTAAAAGTTAAATCTTATCCATACGTGAATAACTGCGCCTATATAGTATCGATGATGTTTATTCACCTTTTTGCATTAATCTTATACACCCTGTTCAATATATCCAATTATAAAAAAAATTAAACTATTTTTTACCTTAAAAGACAAATCTTAATCATACGGGAGTGAAAAGGCGAATTTTGTAGACTATTGAGCACTTGAAATAGCTTCTATGAAAACAGGATTAAAAAACCATGACGCGCAAATGTGATGTTAGGGGACTTTTGATATGTTATTCAGAACACTTCCTGTATCTGTACCAATTTTTAGCTCAACGGTATTTTGCGCCGGGGTGATTTTTGTCTCTGGCAACTGGAACTGACACACGTGTGAAGAAACCTATGTTCAGGAGTCCAGTTATATTTATTTTCTTACATTTTGTCTGTACCTATAAACAAAACTACCGACCAACTGACGATTGCGAAATGTCTTATCTATCTAACGATGTAATAATCAAATGCTTAAATCTTAATGTGGTAATATGTCAGCAGAAGATTGCATTAGTATAACCACTTATTACTTTAAGCTCTTATCCGACAATTTTGCAACTTGCATTTTGGTGTACTGTTGCCAAAGAAATTGAAGTTTTTCAAATTAAAAAGTATCAATTACCACCTAAGATCAATTAGCATAAAAAACAAATTTTATAAATATAACATTGCCGTAAATGCCTACTGCTCATTTTGCTTTACTTAAGCAAAAAGGGAAGATATTTTGAAGTTCAAGTTGTATATTTTAGTTTTGTCATATTATCGTTATTTTTGTTTAAATAGTTAGTAAATATTTTATGTAGTTATATGAAACGTAATACATAACATAATAGCTACCCTTAGAAAATTAATATTTTATTTGCTTTTATTTTTTTTACAAAAAAACTGTTGAGATTAATGATTTTACCATATATTCTTTTATTTCCGAACTGCTACTATGTTTGGTTTTTTATGTGTATATTTATAGTATGTGCTACTAATACTAGCAATCTGACTTCAGCATTTGTCGCATCTTTTGTATTGCACAATGGAAGAATGCTAATTTTTTCGTCTAAGTATCATTTGTTAGTTTTCTATTAGCAGCAGGAAGATGAGGGAATACTTTCATATTCCGGGTAGCTCACAGTGGATATGATGCAGGTACGTAGCTACAAATTCGGTTCGGGGGGGGGGGGTCCAAACCGGTAATTCATCTCGAGGGAGTCCAAACACTCAAACCTCAGGAAAATAAGGAAGAAGCATACCCATATCAAAATATTTTTAGGGTTTAGGGGGGGTCCAGACCCACAGGACCTCCCCTGGCTCCGTGCCTAACAGGAAGTGTGGCTTCTTTAGGAAGTACTGCTGCGTAATGTTTTCCATTTTTATACAAACTATATTGTTTTACAAAAAGTGACTCCCGGTTGCTGGCAACGTATAGAGCAAAGATGGTACTTTGCGTTTATTTGTTGAATCACTGCTTTCTGAAAACTTGGTTTCGGGTGACGTTCTTAAAGTAAATGGCAACGATTTAATTTCTTGATGGTACTGACTGATGGTAACAGATATTTTAATTCTAACGAGAAGTTAACAAAATCGTTGGACCACATTTAGTTGTTTTTTAGAAACTCAGAATTGTTTTTTGAGATTTTGAGATTCCCATTCATATAATTATGAGTGGGAATAAGACTAGATATATGAGGGCCTACAGATAGGAGTGCAACTTTGTCTCCCACTGCAGTTACATGACATGTTTTAATGTAGACCTGATAAACGAGTTTTGTTGAATGTCCAGGGTGTGCTTTCTGGCTTAGTGGTAGGATTCTCGGCGTTGGATCCAATGCATGTGTGTTCGAATCCCCGTTTATATTTATATTTTATATATATATATATATATATATATATATATATATATATATATATATATATTAGGCTTACTCTAAAGAAAGGGAAATTCCAGGTCTATATTAAAACAAGGATTTTTTTTTAACACAACATATACCGTTAGGTATATCTGTCCCGTTAGCGTTAGGTTATCTCAGGTACGTCGAAAAAACCATCATTTAAACTATAAATAATCATTACAGCCATACAAATCTCACCTCAAATCATCGATACTATCTGGGAGGCAAAGTTGCACTTCTATCTATAGACGCTAGTAATAGTTATTGCCGAAAAGTTAGGAATCTGTAAAATATGTTACCTGAGCCGTCGAATCTGCATAATCTGTATAATCTTTAATGCCAGCAAGAAGAATAAACTATTTTCAAAAATCATGGATACAAAACTTACTTCCCACCTACTGAGTAGTCGAATATGCATAAGATAAATACCATTGGAAGGTAATTTCAAAAAAAAATTCCCTACTTACAGTTTTTAGTAAAACATAATTTAGAATATACTTAAAGAATGAATGTCCAAATTTTAAATTAGCATTTTTTAGGCTTTTTTAAAATTTAGGCGAGTATAACGATAATTTCAACAATAAACAAGCTATATCCTCTTTCCTTTGGTTGTTTGTAAATGTGTCTATCTTCTAATTTGCCAAAGCAATGCTGCCTTGAGTCAACTTAAACAAAACTTAACTAACTGCTCAAAAGGGGCGTCGCCACCCCCTGCCCCCCTTCCCTAGTGATGCCCCTGTCAAGGACGGTTAGACTTAACAGAGATTTTACATATACCCAGTTTCATCTCAGTTTCAATGACAAAAGAATTTTTTTTGGGGCAATTTAAAGATTAAATGACGATTTTTTTTGAAATTCTTAAATATAAAAATACATTTAGTTTTAAGTTTAAACATGTCATCAGTTTGGAGACAAAGAAGAATTTTAAAATATATTTAGAATTGCAAATCATGAGAAATATAAGCATTTAATTTAAAATAAATAAAAAACATTCCCAGTAGGTTCGTTACTTATTTTAATGACCATAATTAACAAATATTCTAAATATTTCTTTCGTTTTTATGCTTAAAGTTCTTGTATATAATATTCTTTAACGATAGTTTTTGTTCAGATTTAAATTTGACAGCTTTACAACTTAAGAATCTTATTATATTAATTGGACCTTGCGTAACAGAAACCATAAAAAATGGAGAATACAAAATATAAGCAGTTCACACAAGAGTTATTTGACACGATATGTTCGAAGCAGCTATATATCGTTTCCTAGGCGGTTCCTTAGATCTATCTAATACTCGTAGCTTACATCACGTCATATGTTTTTAGATTCCTTTGTTCCCACAACACGCTGAGTCCATTTTGTAAAAGGAAACAGCATAATGAAATATATTTAGGTTTTGCGTTGGGAAGATGAATGTGATTATATCAACTGATACCTATATTTGCTTAATTTTCAAAAATCACAATACTTAAATACATAGCAAAGCGAGGTAAAAATAATAGTAATAATAAAAAGCAAGATAATAAATATTAAGCAATATTATATCATATATGGTTATGGTTTTAGACATTGTCTTTATGTCCTTTGATATCTCTGTAGGTAAATAAATTGTTATTCTTTTTAAAAGCAAACAAAAAACTCTTAGTTTTAATATTTCCATTATTCACTCATACAATATACCATTCGATTATTGTTTTTATGCGGTAACCGATGCCGACATTGCCGGCTTTAGTTCTGATTGAATTAACAAGCTGTTGAGAGTTTACATCAAATAATTAACACAAACATTTAATAGTATCAAAATCCACTTAGAAAAAAGAAATATAATCTAGCAATTGCAGAGTTTTCTAAATTCTCACAAAGTAACCTCTGAAAAAGTTATAATTGGTGCTAAAAAGGGAACATTTGCTACTATACCAATAAACATAATAATATGCATTATTTTAAATCCTCAGATCGTGCATTTAATTAAGTTAACCTACAATTTATTTGAAACAAAATTTGATTCTGCTCGAACCAAAACCGAGACAATTGTAAAAAATATATTTTCAAAAGAATTGCTGTCACGGTCTAAAGTAGCTATACAGGGGGCAAACTTTATTAGTACAATATGACTCGTCTAATCATTGAAACATAAAACTTGTACCCATAGTAAAAAGATATTTGGGTGTTTAGAAGTTAAATTACTGTGTTTATATGAATTACCTGGTGAAACCCGTGACCAACCACATAATTATGTTTTAAGTGATAGAAAAATACAAAATCACTGAAAATATTATTTAATTAGCATCAGAGTGGACAGACTTGAACGTGAACTGCGAATATAAAAACACTTTGCCTTTTTCAAAAACAAAATTGGCGATTGAACGAAAATTGCAAATTTACAAACCACTGAAATCCTATTTTCAGTCGACTGTTAACAGTCCAGCAATCATTATGCAGTTTTTTGTTAATCTCATCTCAAAACTGTGGATGTAGTTCGTACCCGAGACTAAGCTAGTCTAGTCTAGTAAAAAACACCTTGATCTTGATCTTCGTTCCGACGTCGAGACCGAGATCGATACCATACATGGACTCGGTTTCGATGTTGGCTCGGTCTCGAGATTTTGAATTGTTCTTTTTTCAGTTTCACTTAATAACAGAATTTTACTACACAACAATAATAAATAACTGTTCTTATGTTTATTACGCATGATGTCTTTTAATAAGTCAGTAGATATTTACTTACTACATTTTGCTGAAATCTGAAATTTATATAACTATTATCAATTGCCAATATTGGGAACTAATATTATTGTAGAAATAATGTTTCTTGGATTTGTCGCTAGCGATTGCACGTTGCATCTTCAGGGATCTTTACTGCACAAGATTAAAACACCAAATGAACTTTGATGAGCAGAGTTCAGATATTTATACCCGACCTGTGTTCTTAATAATTTCAATTGATTCTCTAATTTTTCGCTTATAATAACCCGAAACTGATGCAAGAACCTTGGTATCTTTTACATTAACCATGTGCCCTGTTTAATGCTGTCAGCGAATTGAACAATTTGTTTTTTATTTATGCATCTTTCATGTTCCTCAAGTCTAGTAGACTCAGACCATCCAGTTTCACCTCTACACACTTTACCGCAGGAACAAGGAATTTTATAAACTCCTTTTGATCGAAAATTTTCTTGGTTGGATCCGTTCGTATTGTCCTACAGCTGTCATCTTGCATGTCATTTCTTTTATCTGCAGGTAGAATTATAACATTTTCTTTGTCATTAAGACTTTTTAGGGCTCTTCTTTCTGCAGCTGACAAGTTGGATTAGAGCTGCGAAGAATTTTTACTGTTTCATATCGAATTGAATCTGCCTGTTCTTGTGGTAGTTTTCCGATACTGTCCTCTACACTTGCTATTATGTCATCTTCTGGAATGGTTCTTGAAAAAATTGCAAAATTATGGCCTTTAGAGACAACCAATTTCTGTTTTTGTTAATGAGATATATGATAAATTGATTACCGTATTCTGTAGAGGCTGTACTGGCTCGTGTTTGCTGCGCAAAGTTTTAAACTTCAGCTGTTGTTTTGCTGTCAGTTGCTGGTAAATCCTTTCTGCTCGCTGGAAGGTGATTTTGTACAATGTTGTAAAATAATTGATATCCAGAGTCGAAGCTAATTTTAGGTGTACGTGTAGAAGTTTACGGGAGTTTGTATCACGACTAATAGCCTTCCTAGTTCCTGGCTGCCTTTGTTGTAATATGATGATTAACTTAAAGAGACGTGGGAGCTATTTCTTCATCAGGACATCTTAGGAGGAAGGCCAAGTTGCAGAGGATCTTCCTCTGGCTGGAACGAAGACCGCCAAAAGTTTTGACATCTTTTTTGATGTCCTCTCCATAGAGGTTCCCTAACATAGTACGAAAGATTTGACGGCTGGAGTCATTTAATAAATTATGGTTCTTGGATTTAGACCGTGTCAAACTGGAATTACTTTCTGACGTTTCGCCTGCACTGCACTGCACGAGGCATCTTCAGAGATCTTCATTGTACAAGATCAAAACACTGAATGAGTTCTGATGAGCAGAGTTCAGGTATTTAGGGCTGACCTGGACCTATCGACGCGTAACTCACTGTGATGATTGGTTTCCACGCGTGAGGTAGCAACTAACCCACGTCTCTATTGAAATTTTCAGGGTGATTAATAATTTCAATTAATTTTTTAATTTTTCGTTTATAATAACCTCAGTCTGATCCAAGAACCTTGATATCTTTTACATTAGTCATGTGTCCTGTTGTGTGTTGATGTTCAGCAACAGCGGATTAAACAATTTGTTTCATATTTATTCATCTCGCATGTTTCCTAAGCCTAGTAGACACGTTCTATTTCACCTATATACACTTTGCCGCAGACTTGCAAAGGAATTACATATTTTGGTGTCCTTAAGCATTCCTTAATCTTCTTGTATGTACTAAAGATTGTGCAAATGCTGGATCTCCGCATAAGTTTTGCAATTTTATCTCTGGTACCCTAAATAAAAAGTAAAACTGCACGACTTAATGGTTGAGTATCCAATACTAGTTTAGGTTTGGGATTATTATAATACCTACTCGAACACCTAATATCTTCAGTGCAATATCGATTTGATTTTAAAGCTTTAGTCAGGTTCTCTGTTTCTTCCGGAATTGAATTTTTATCACATATTAACAAATAAATATCTATTCGTATTTGTCAGAAGGAAACGGCACCATCTGACTCAATTTCCATAGTGAATTTTTTATTAGAATGTTGTTGAATTAGATGATCTGAAAATATAGTTAAATTTTCTTCTCCATGAAGCCATATTACCATATTATTGTGGGTAAACTATTCAACAAATCAAACAAAAGATGCTAATGGAACGTGTGGAATTAAACTGGAATTACTTTTGGAAGTTTCGCCTGCGATTGCACGAGACATCTTCAGGGATATACAATGCCCAAGATCAAAACACCAAATGAGCTCCGATGAGCATAGTTCAGGTATTTATACCCGACCTATGCCTATCGACGCGTGACTGTGTGACGATTGGTTTCCACGCATGATGTTGAACACAGCACCCGTCTCTATTGAAATTTTGAGGGTGCTTGATAATTTCAGTAGATTCTCTAATTTTTTGTTTAAAATAACCGATTCATATTCAGGGCAACACAGATGAAACTGCAAGAATTCTTTGGAGATTTAACACAAGTTTTATAAAATTCCTTGTTCCTGCGGAAGAGTGTATAAGTGAAACTGGACGCTCTGTGTCTACTAGTTTTAAGAAACGTGAAAGATGTATAAATAAGCAAATTTTTCAATCCGCTATGGCTGAACATCAGGACGCAACAGGACCCATGAATAATGTAAAATATACGATCATCACTCTCGGGTTGTTATATACGAAATACTAGAGAATCTATTCAAATTATCAAGCATCTTGAAAATTTCAATATTCGTACGTTCTTCATCATTCGAGGAAACCAATCCTCAGAGTGAGTCACGCGTCGATGGGCACACGACGGGTATAAACACTTGAACTCTGCTCATCGGAGTTCATTCAATGTTTTGATCTTGTCTAGTGAGGATCCCTGAAGATGGGTCATGCAATCGCAGGCGAAACGTGGGAAAGTAATTCCAATTTGACATCGTCCAAACCCAAGAACCGTGATTTCTTAATTGACTTTTTCTTACTAAACAATTATATATATATATATATATATATATATATATATATATATATATATATATATATATATATATATATATATATATATATATATATATATATATATATATATATATATATATATATATATATATATATATATATATATATATATATATATATATATATATATATATATATATATATATATATATATATATATATATATATATATATATATATATATATATATATATTTAAGGAGAGATGCCCCTCCTTCTCCTCCTCATTATGCATCTACTCCTCCTCCTCCTCATTATGCATCTACTCCTCCTCCTCCTCTCTAATACTGAAAACTATTTAATAGAGTTCATTAACTTAGCCTTGTCGCCGAAGGTTATTTCTTTAAGCTATGACCAAATAATAGAGTATTACTTCGACAGACTCCCCTTAAAAACTTGAATCTTAGTGAAGTGAAAGTTTATTTTAAAAACATTTTAACTCTATAAACATTGGTCATGTGAACGAAATTTTACCTGATGAAGTATTGGAAGTGGTGAACATTTATGACTGTATAAACGTCAACCTTGCTGAAGGAGAACGTTTAGAGCTTCAGCTGATGAAAATGCAACGGCAAAAAAGGCGTTAGTACCGATTTTTAATTTTAATTTAATGTTCACTCATAAAAAAAGACATGACAAAATCGAAAGACTATTTAGATATATTTTCGGCCGATAATCACGACAGTTCAAATTCAGAAGATTTTCATTTTAATATTGATACCATACCTTGCGATAACAATTTGCAATATTTAAACGTTATATTTTATGATATTTTTGACAAAATTATAGAAATCGGTAGAACCCGTTGAGAGATACTATTGTCGAAGCTGGCAATGCATCTAAAATATTCTAAAGAATCTAGCACTTCTGGTTTTACCGGAAGTAGAAGTCGACTTGTTTTAATGATACGCGATGTTTTAAATCCTTTTAGATTTTAGGAAATATGTGAAAATTATTTTATGTAGCATGTACCATATTTATCATAAGTATTCTTCAGTGGTTTTCGAGAAATAAACAAATAACTTAAAATCGGTTTGACCAGAAGTATTTAATAATTGGAAACTGATGTCAAATCATACGATTATGAAAAATTAAGCCATGCAGGAAAGCGAAAACGGTTAACGCAGAGTTAAACTACACTAAACTTCTATAACCTTTTTAAACTAGAAAATGCTAATCTGTTGTTTATTGCTTGAAAGTCGCTCAAAATAAGTCATTTATATGTTATATATTATGTACTTTAATAAGACAATAAAATTTCTCGTAGAATCTAAAAATGTAATAACTCACTCACTTAACTTTCACATTCAAAACAAACAAGGAATTTGTAGATTTTCTAATTTTTTTTGCTTATTGGCCCTCGATGACATAAATTGCAAATAAAATAGAAATTAGATTTTTTCCAGAAAAATTAGTCGAGAGTCTCGTTAGCTTGGTCTTAATCTTGGTCTCGTGTCGATAGGTCAGTCTCGGTCTCGGCCTCGATTCTAACTTCCAGGCTTCTTTCTAGTCTCGATTGCCGAGACCGAGACATGACAGTGATCTCGCGAATTCCTAATTGACTTGGTGAAAACTTGAATATATATATAATTTTTCTATATGTATATATATATATATATATATATATATATATATAAATAGTTGTTATTGTATATATATATATATATATATATATATATATATATATATATATATATATATACATATAGAAAAATATAGAACATTTGTCAAGTGTATACATTTATCATTGCAGAGATATTTAAAAGGGCGTTATATATATATATATATATATATATATATATATATATATATATATGTATATATATATACATGGTGGGAAGAAAACAAGGTGTGCTCGCCAGCCAGCACATCTACGTCAGATGTGAGGTAGCTTTCAAAAAAATGTAGTAGGTCCTGGAAATAAACCTCAATAGAAATTGTAGGTTAGGTTACTAGTTTGAGAATTTTTATTTTTTTTTATGCACAATAAATTTTACTTTGGGAGAAAAAGAATTGTTAGATTCATTTTGGTTTTAAGAATCAAGTGCAATATGTTTTGTGGGGTTACTGGTTGTTTCAGCCACAATAAAACAAAGGACAAATGTAATATAAAGTCTCATAGATTTCCTAAAAACCCTGATTTTCACAGTACAAAGATTTCATGCTTGCCACAAATATGGCAAAATTAACTTAAATAACGGTAAATATTTGGTTAAACATTTCGAAGTCAAATGATTTTTAGCAGTTATATGCTAAGCTAAGCATTTGGAAATGAAAAATTATGCTACAGACTTGTTTAAAAACCAATAATTGAAAAAATAAAAGAAATATTATAGATGAGACCGAGGATCGGATTTGGGCAGGCTTACCTGATAACAGAAAATTTGAGTAGACTAAATTAGATAGATTCAGCTAAAATGTTATAAATAGTAACATACATTTTTCTAAGGTGTTCAAATACTTGATTATTCTCACATACCTAGGGTAACCAGTAGGCATGTAGGCATCTAGTATATATTTTGCAATTTATCTGAAATGTTCCCTTGTTGTTCATGGAAATTACATTAAAAAAGCATATAATTATTTTTTTTACATTCTAAATAAAAGATTACTAATAATAACCTTACTCTGAACAAAAGTTAGGACCTTTTCTTTTAGTCATTGGTTTAGCTAATGGCTATTAGTACTCAGACCTAAAAGGAGTGATCTTTTTTTAGTCATTTGTTGGATCAGATTAGAGGAATTTTGCTGTAGTAGATAGTATTTTAAACACTTGTCCTTTGAAGATATTTGAATAATGAATTAACTTCTAAGTCTTTAGTTCTGTAAAAAACAGCTAAAAAGTTACAAAAAAAATACATTTTAACATTCTGTTTTTAATCTAATTTTGTAATCATTTCATTAACATTTTCTTTCCTTTTTCATTGCTATTTTCAACATTTACTTTAATGAGGTAATCGCCATAGTTACCTATAAAACTAGTAAAAATAATAAATTTAGGTTTGTCTAATAAAAAATGTTTAGTCTTAACTCTAAAAGGTTAGAAAAACTAATCATTATAATAAGATATCCTTAATCACTAAGTGGTTTTACAAATAGCATCTACCCTATCTCACCTCGGCTATGTATCTATAACATCTGACTTTAACACAGCAGAAGTAAACAAACTTTTTGGCGACTTAAAAAATATCAGCATTAAAAAAACTTCTTACACATGAGGGATCCAGTGTGTCTAATAATGATATTCTGTCGCTTCGCTAAAAGTTAAAAAATGTACACTTTTACTTAAAAATTTACCATTTTGCCGCCCAAGTTAAATAGGTATTTTCTACTGTGTAAATGTTTTCTACAGAATTTTACATAGAACTGGAATAAAGTTGAACCAAATGCTTATGGAAAGTATCCATATTTTTTAAACCAGCCTATTTTTACTCATTTTCGTTATCTATAAGAGACTTAACGTGTGGCTTACAAATTTCCTAGAATGATACACGTATGTACGCTACAAATAGTAGAAACCAGAAAAAAAAATTGATACTGGAAAACTCCTCTATTGTCAAATGCACAACTAAAAACAAAAACATTTTCTTAATCTTAATTAATTAAATGCATACCACACACTGTTTATATAAATTAAATAATACAGTTTTAGTTAATACCACTTAACACACAATTGGCAGGGACACAATATTGATGTTCCAATGCCAGAAATCAAATTTAGTTTTAATATGTAGTTACAAGCATATATCAAAAGTTTCACATTAGGTATATGTGCTTTAAACATAATTCGGTTTGTTTCATCTATACAGTAGCTGAACACTTCCTAGTTTAAAGAATACAAATTCACACAGAAGATTTAAAGTAGGACCCTTAAATATACTTATTATGATAATTGGAGGTTTTTTGTTTTATTTATTTCATTCATTTCTTTGCATTCTTATGTAACAGCTATAACAAAACTATCTAGTTAGGTACATATAAAAACTACTGAAACATACATATGTATGCTTAAATAAGATTATAATCTACGTTATATGTTCAGGTTTCAGAGGTCTGGTTTCAGTATTTGTCAAAGTAATTACTCAAGTACTTATGACGATTCAGCTACACGTAGGATATTTAACTTACTATACCATTTGAAACCAAACATATTCTTTAAAATACTCCAGTTTAAAATGTATAGCTTGAACTAGTCCAAATAAAAATATTTCTACATACTGTCTTGAGTTCTTTTACAACAGTTTAGTGACTATTTGTGTATTTAAATACATCATCTTGTTTTTTAAGAATTTTTTGAAATATTTTTGGTATGCTAATCCTAGCGACCTACATAACTTTCTCATTATATATGTATCACTAGAAAACTAAATAATACATACCTGC
This sequence comes from Kuschelorhynchus macadamiae, assembly GCA_030620095.1. Lineage (NCBI taxonomy): Eukaryota > Metazoa > Arthropoda > Insecta > Coleoptera > Curculionidae > Kuschelorhynchus > Kuschelorhynchus macadamiae. The sequence continues at coordinate 144,309 of JAUTXW010004847.1, read as the reverse complement.
ACTTCAAACTATATATAAGTTTATTCCAATAAACAACTCAACGATCTGCAACTATTATACGACTAAAATTCGGGAAAAATACACAAATACGTTGAAAAAAAATTACAGAAATATATTTAACCTCTACCTGTCAAATCAACGTTCGCTCATAACAACAAAAAACAAAACGGATAAACATGGGCTAGGATGATATAATAGACGTATTTCCGTCTCAGTTTTCACCGTAATTATAAAAGAAGATAGAATTATGACGGATACATGCATTCCCTTAACAAAATTTAGCAATGGTGTACTGTAATCTTTTGAGGCCTTAACGCAATAAAAACATGGCTAACCTGTCATTTTAATCGGCCCTGGATTCGCCTCACAATATACGTCATCAAAACTTGCGCGTAGGCACACCTTGTTTTCTTTCCACCATAGATATATATGAATATAGTGCTTGACATTATTTCACAAGAAATAAACAATTTAAAACTAATTGTTTTTCTATCAAATAATGACAGAAATAGGTTAAATATGTCAAGTTCGTAACATAAAAACGGAGGGTGTGTTCAAAACATTTTTAAAACTAGATAATACGTTTTACAGTATTATATATATAAATATATATATTATATATATATATATATATATATATATATATATTATATATAATGAAACTGCCTGATGAGCCTTGCCGGGGCAGATACCACGGTAGCAGATGGCACCTTGACCCTGGAATCAAACATAGCGTCATATTTTGGTCTATTCTGGTCAAAATGGTGAAGGAGTAATCCTTACCGTTAGTCTTTTCGTTGGTATAACTTTTTACGACCAAGAACCGCACAGAAATTGAAATTTCTGTTTCTCTTCTATATATATATATATATATATATATATATATATATATATATATATATATATATATATATATATATATATATATATATATATATATATAATAAAAATGCGCTCTCACACATCTTTATCAAAAGTTCTTGGCCGGAAAAGATATATGTATAATAGCAGAAATACATAATTTCTGCAGGTGCGAAGCGGCCTACTAGAAGAATTGCTTTTCGATTATGTCACGTACCCTGGACATAATCGAAAGCAATTCTTCTACGCTCAGCGTTTATCTTTATTTTTATCGATTTTTAGTATCTACTCTCCGCATGATGGTGCTAGTGCATGCTTTTTAAATTACCTATGGGTTTGCAGCCGGAAATCACCGGAGCCCCAATAGGTGGTGCTAAGTGTTACATTTAGCTTATAGTACTGTTTCAGTATGATAGACGTTTCGTTTTCGATTTTGTCATATCGAGCAATCTGTTATTTCAGATCTCCCTGGGTACAAGCCTGCCTGATGAGGGTAGAGGCCCAGAAATCATGATCGCAGGAGCGTACCCTGTGACATAATCGAAAGCAATTCTTCTAGTAGGCCGCTTCGCACCTGCAGAAATTATGTATTTCTGCTATTATATATATATATATATATATATATATATATATATATATATATATATATGTGTATATATATTATGCTAAGATTGTTTACATCTTTTTTGTCATTCACACAGTTTTTGTTTTTGTGGATTAACGCCATTTCGTAAAATTCCCTTTTTTTTAACTGACACTGTGTTTTTAAGATTTTAGTTTCAGAGTAATTAAAACTGTGGTTTTTCGACTTTTCATGGTTAGTTAATGCCGTTGAGTTTTTTTTTCTCGTATTTATGGCTTTTTATACGGTTTTCCAAATATTGACTTGTTTGGCCGATGTAAACCCCTTCACAATTACAACAAGGAATTTCGTAAACCACATTGCTCCTTTTGATTTTTGGAGTCTTCGCCTTTAGTTTACTAAAATTATTTGATAGTAGATTAACGGTTTTATGACAAATTTGGATGTTATATTTTTTAAAAAATTTTTGAAATTGTTGGGATAATCCATTGATAAAGGGGAGGGAAGTGTACTTTGTACGTGTTGAAGTAGGTTTTTTAGTGCAAATTAAAGAGTTATAATGCTTATGAGTTCTGCTTTTAAATATTTTGTTAATTAATTCTAATGGATATTGGTTTAATATCAATGCTTCTTTTGCCTTTTTAATAGCATTTTCTCTGTATTGAGCTTTCTGATGCTGGTTGAAACGTCATCAGACTACAATATATGTATGTTTAAAAAAAAAAAGAAGTAATTTTTTAATTATTTTCAAGTAAACCACTGACCGTAAACCAAGAAAAATATAAAATATATATATATATATATATATATATATATATATATATATATATATATATATATATATATATATATATATATATATATATATATATATATATATATATATATATATATATATATATATATATATATATATATTATATATGTACGGCTGTAGATAAATTAAACCATTTATCGAAAACATTTTTAGCTGTTTTATATTTTGTTGGAATAAAAAAATATTTAAAATTCGAAATTATAAATAATTGTTACAACCCAAACATGTATTCCTCCGAGTATTCTTCTATATAAAAAAACCAGTCCTGTATTACAAAAATCTATGGGTCTTACTGCAAAGACTTCTATTAACGAATAGTACTTAGAATTCGCAATTTTCTCGAAAGAACTGTCAAAAAAAAAAACACTAAAAGAAGAATGCGAAAAAATATAAGCTGATTAAACTAGTGGTTTGATGACAGATATATATATATAGCTCATTTAAAAAACCCATAAATTTATGTTTAAAAACAGAGCGGAACAAAGAACATTAAATCATTAATTAGCTACGTTTGAAGTTCTTTAAAACATATGTTTTCTTTTGCGACATATTGGGTGGAATCCATGCAGTCACATATATAAGAAATACGAATGTGAGCTGAGAATTCTGTCAAATTGTTTTTTTAATGTTGCATGAAATAAGAAAAGAATACATCATATGGTATATTTATTTTTACATAAACAGTTTAAACTCGCTTTTAATTTTCATTTGGAGTCTTGCAAAAAAAAATTTGGAATTGGCATGGATTCTTACTAATAATTTAATTTTCCAATGCAATTTAAGCCGAAGACAGAAGTTGTAAAAATGATTTTAAGAAACTTTAAAATTTTGCATTAAATTAACAGCATTGCGAAATGATTAAACACTGGCGGGAAAATTAATTTGTATACTATTTAAAACGAAATGTGTGCTTCGGCACTTTTTTACTTACTTTTTAAAAATTCAGCAACATGCTCAATAACTCAACAGCTAACTTAAGCTATAAAGTGAATCCACAAACTAGTCAATTTTTTTAATATTGTATAGATCCATCATTTATAGTTTTGGGTAGTTGTACACGAAATGAGTACTGAGCATTAATTTAATCTAATTTAAAAAAAATGCTAATAAATGATAAAAATACGTTATAATTTTGTATATGGAATGAAATTCGAACAAACAATTACAATGTAAAAAAATTTCGTTAATAATAAAAACGCAACCAACCTTTTATTTTAAAGATATTAAATTTGTTGCTTTGAAACTTTTTCAAAAACAAAAACCAATAAGATAATTTACATATTTCTGAGTGTTTTAGATAAATCGCTCCTCCTTATGTGGAAACTACAAGAAGTTAAAACATTTAAAGTCGCATTTTTCTTAGTGTCACTTACACTTTTTTGTCTAGATAGTTAATAGCTATCAAAGAATAAAGACATTCATTACATGCAATAAATTACATAAGAAACAGCTGTTATGTGACTCATCTGTGCAGGTTGTCGCCAGGGATGGTCATGATGGGGGATGAAGGGATGCGCTTCTCCCCAACATTTTGCCCTGTTGGTAAAATCCGGTTTTATTGATGGAAATATAATATGCAGCTCTTTATTTAAACCGTTTTCCTAGCCTTGAGCCAAGAACGAGTACTCTTTTTTAATCATAAAGTTTTTTTTTTACCTTGTGTGAACAAAATTAAAAAATCTGTTACTAGGATAGTAATTCCAATTTGACATGGTCTAATCCCAAGAACCATGATTTCTTAATTGACCAAAGCCGTAAAAGCTTCCGTTGAATGCTATATCTTCAAAACATGTACCCTGTTGATGTCCATAACTAAATATTCATAGACAATACTTATTAACTCTTATGAAATCGCTAAAACAATTTCATTTAAAATAAATGCTTTTTCTGCATCTCTGGCTTCCTCCAAATGAACAATTAAAATCAAGCTATTTTCAACGAACATGGAACAAATTAAACGTTTTAATATTAATAAATAAACCATCCTCTTTAAAATAGAGTCAGCCGAGTAAGCATACTGAAAAAATTCATAAAATTGGTTCATTTTCAATAATAAGTCAGTATCTGATATCTAAGTTTAAGACATTTACTTAGATTGGAATAAAATAACATTTTTGGCCACGTCCTTATGTATTAAGATTATAAAGGGTGATATGGGGTTAATATGAAAGTTTGTCATGAAAGTCTAATATCTATTACATCTATTATTAAAAGTAGTATAATTTTAGATATAATTTAGGAATAGTGTCACATTAAAAAACACCAGACACATATTTTTGTTTGTTAATTTGAATTCTCTATATAAATTAGTGTAACTTATAACTTATTTAAACAATAGAATTTTTATTTTCTATTTTCTAATTAGCGCATTAGCAGATTGAAGTTTAATTTAGTGCACAATGTTTTTATTAAATTAAAATATTTGCACTGATTAATCTATTACTCTGCATAAATGTAGAAGAAACATTAATTTAGGTCGTACGATAAAATGTTTCCTATGAAAATTGTTTTAAATACATCTCCATGATCGAAAGATGTCTATGTAAATACTGTAGTTTGCGAGGTATGGAACAATGTCAAAAAATTTCTATATAGCGTCGACAACAACATATTAAAGGAAATTTCACTGAAACGTATTTTACGTTTAATTTGTGCCATGTCAATGTCCCAGTAGAGCTTGTAGCCTTCGTTTTTAAGTATGGATGTTGGTGTATAATGGTAGTAAGGGTCTGTGTTCTCCGTTAGTTTGTATGTTGTGGCTAATGCTTGATGAACGACCTTCGCTTCTGAGTTGTGTCTCATGGTGTATTCAGTTCCGGCCATTGTTCTACATCCACTCGTTATGTGATTGATCCTTTCTCTCTGCTGGTGACATCTCCTGCACCTGTCGCCTTTGTGTGATGATATGCTTTTGGAAGTTTCTGGTTGCTATGACTTTGTCCTGGATGGTAAGCAGGAAGCCTTCTGTTTCGGAGAACAGTTGCCCTTCTTGTAACCATGTATATGAAAGTTTTTATTTATACGCTCTTGCTTTATATGGTATCTGGGTCTACCGTGGAGTGTTTTTTCAGACAAGGTGTTCATCTTTTCTAGTCGTAATTGGATGTGACTGTGTGCGTCTGTGGCTTGGTTCGTTTGAGATACCTCGAGCGGTGTATAATTCTTGTCTGCCTTTCTATTGTCTTGTGGAGGTTAGTTTGTTTGTTGTGGATAAATTTTTGTAGTGAAAAGTTCGTAGACTTGTTTTTTATTTAGCGATTGTATATCTATAATTCCTTTCGCTCCTTTCTTTCTCGAGTCTTTCCTTGCATGCGTTGGGGTGTAAATCCCCGTGTTTTGTGAATTCGTAGCGTATGAGAATGTAAATGTTTTCTATGTCTATACATGACCATTTAATGATACCAAACGAATACGTAAGAATAGCTATGGTTAAGGTGTTAATAGCTTTCATTAGATTTCTGGAGTTCAGTTTCGTTTTTAGTAGTTTTGTGAGTCTGGTTTTAAATTCCGTCTTGAGCTCTGATTTGATATGAGTGTGGTTAACTTTGGTGCTTTGATGGAAGCCTGGATATCTGTATGTTTCTTCTTTGAACATGTTACCTATGGTTTCATTGTTGATTGTTCCGCCATAGGGTAGTCTTCCCACTGTCCCTTCTTGATATGAAGTAACTTGCATTGACTTGTACTAAGTTCCGTGTTGATGTCCAGGGTAAACGTTTCTGTGATTTTAAGGAGTTCCTTTAGCTGTGCCTTTATGCTTGGGTATAATTTTAGGTCATTTACGTACAAGAGATGGTTTATTTTGTGTAGGTTATTTTTTGGTGTTTAATGTGGAATCCGAAGTTTGTGTTATTCAGTGTGTTTGAGAGTGGATTGAGACAGAGGCAGAACCACAAAGCGCTGAGTGAATTTCCCTGGAATATACCTCGTCTGATGTAGATCTCTTCTGTTTCGATGTGTTATTTTTGTCTTCTCAGGTTCATTTTAGTTTTCCACGTATTCATGATTTGCGTAAGAAATTGCCTGATCTTTTTATTGACTTTGCATAATTCTAGCACTCTGGTTAGCCAACTGTGTTGAATCGAATCAAAGTAACCAGTATGAAAGTTTCTATAATTTTTTCCTGGTTTGTTCCATGATGACGTAAGGTATGTTATTTCTTGGACGAGAAAACTGGAGAGTGTGAGGTTTTAAAATAATTTCATTAATTTGGCGAGTGAGATCTTCATGTGTGGAGGTAAACTAATTGCACCAAAAGGTATGAAGGTTATCTATTCCAGGACATCTCCAGTTGTGCGTATATTTGATTGTTTCTGCAACTTCTTGTGTTCTCATTGTAAAGTCCTCTTGTTCCTTCAAGCAGTTGTGTCTTTCTTCTTCCACTTTAATCCATGACGCGTTATTATTGTTTAGTTTCGGTTCTGATCAAATGTTTTTCCAGTATTCTGTGATTACTTGTTTGGTGGATGGTTCTCTTACTCGTGCCTCCTCATTGCTCATGGTTCTTTGGTAGAACCGTTTTTCGCTTCTTCGAAAAAGGTTGTTACCGTCCTTTCTTTCATTTGACTACTTATATCTTCGTAGTCTTGTGGCATACATGGATAATTTTTGCTTTAGAGTGTCTGGATTTCTGTAAGCGTGTGATCAGGAGATTTAGATTTGATTTTCCCTACACTTTGTGTAATACGTTTGATTTGTTGCCGTTCATAAATTGAGTAAGATGTCCTAATTCTTTTCTAATTTTGTTAATTTTATTTTCGATCCTTATTTGAATTTGAATTTCGGTTTAATGCTGTTGGTGTTTTTGTGTCCTGGCGGGAGTTTTTGATTGTCCTGTGTTATCGTGGTTATAGCTGCTACGTAGATCATTGTATGAATGTCCTCAACTGTGGTCGCATTCGTTATGTACTCGGGTATTATGTGTTCGTTGATGGTCTTTAGGATTTTTTGGAGGAATAGGATCTCTTATTATAGGATCGGTGCCTGACCATTTGTTTATATGTGGCTCCATTTCTACTTTGATTGATTGTGTGAGTGACGGTCCGAGGTGTAGCTGTGTGTATGGTGCTTTGAGCGAATAATTCACGTGCCTGTGCGCTGTATGATGCTTGTCATCTGTCGTGGTTGTTGGTGGGAACTTCGCCCCTACTGTCCTCAACGTTTGGTTGATGAATGTTTAATTCAGCAGCTACCATAGATTTGATGTTTTGCAATGCGAGTGGTGTGAGCTTACTGGTCTTAGTGATGACTTTTTTTTGATCTATTACTTTCTATTCTGTGACAAGTGATTTGTATTCTGGATATTGTGCTATAAAGTGTATGTAGTTTATGTCCGTATCCTGATGAAATGAAAGAAATGAAAAGTTTGGTAGCGGTGTAGTAGGAATGCACCGTTCGATTCATTTCGTCTGTCGATTTTAACCTCTTTCTTGGTTTACCTGCCTTAGTAGTTGGAGGTAGTCGTTGCGATATATCCGCTGTTGTAATGGGCTCAAGTTGTTGTGTTTGGCTAGCATCTGTGTCAGATGTATATATGTATTCATTTTGGCAGTGCATGACCGGTTCGCTCGACTCTGTAATGCGGCTCATGCGTTGCCCTACATTTCCCGCCCTGGTGGGTGTCAGCTTAGCTGGCAAAACACTTTTGGTGAGTCTATTTTCCTCTGCTTGTTCGTGATCGTTTCGGTCGAGCTGTTCTTTCCCACGACGTCCGCGACCGTTACACTGCTCGCCCGATGCTTCTTTTAATGATGCTTTGTTGTTTGAGTTGATGTTTTGTGGTGTTAGAAGCTCAAAGTCTCCTGATATTGGGTCGCCCGTTAGTAGAAGGTAGGTCATTTTATTGTGTGTTTGTTTGCCTGTTATTGTTGGTCTCTCTTTGACGCACATCTGTTTTGTTCTTGTTGTTCTTGGTTTTGTGAAAATATGGAAGATGTGCTTCTGGGTTTCCGAGAGAGCAAATATCTCTAGGCTCATTGCGTACGTAGCGGTTTTATTATTATTATTATTAATATCAGTATTATTATTTTTTATATCCTCGTTCAAAATTTTCTATTTATTTGAAAAGTTTTACTACTTTTGCTCTATATACGTTCTGTAAATTTGCTGGGTATCCAATACAAACTTAAACTATTTGCAGACCGGTTTAATAATAAACGAGTATGTTAAAGACAATATACCACTAAAAAAAATTTTTTAAAAATCTATTAATTTTTTTCTATAAAACCATTTTCTATAACCTTTAGGCTATAATGTAAAAAAATCTCAAAAGTTGATATACTTTTTTTGGCGTATAAATTAGAATATATGTAAGACATTGGTCTATTTTTAGGGGAAATAACGGAATATGTATAAAGTTCAATTCAAATTGTGAATCATGATACAATGAAAATATAAGAAAAATTTTCTGGAACGCCCATTTTCATCTAATCCTAACAAAATAGTTTTTAAATGGTGTAGGGCAACACTAAAACATTATGTTATCAAGTCAACATCCCATTTAAATTAAGAAATATTGCGAAAGCTACAAAGCAATAATAACAGATTAAAAGAGGGACATGAATAGAAACCAAAGGCTACTTTTTGTCCTTAACAGCGGGTGATCTCCACCTACTTTGGACCACCTAGTGCCCTATATTCACCCTTTCCTGTATTAGATGTGATTTAACGTTCGACCTCTAAACGCTCTAGAATAGAATATTGCTCCCCTAAGTTACACGCGACGTGTACAGGGTGTCTCAAATAAGAGGACGCATCCCCTAAACCATAAAATATGCAGACTATGATAGCTTGTTTAAAAACGAGATAACCGATATAAACGAGAGTGGGTAATGCAATGTTTCGGATGTATTATCATTTTTCTTCAGTTTTTATCCATTTTTAAATTCAGAGAATTGAAGTACTTAGTTTTAAATTGTTTCAAATTTGACTAGAGATAAAAAAAGTTATTTCCTCCTATTTGCAGTCTAATACAAGTTTTATAACTTAAAAAAGTTACAACGTTGCCATGTTTCGCGTATCGCAATTTTTATTATTTTTTAAACGCCACCCGCTGTATATTGTATTAAATTTAAACAGAGCTTCAAACAACCATATCAACGATATGTAATAATATGGGTCGGCGACTCACCGTTTCAGACTTATTGATGATCATCCTCAGCACGTACAAAGGTTTTAATTTGTGTAATTTGAAAAAATACATACCTACGCGCCAGTAGTTATTACAGATAATACTTTAATCACCCTTGTTCATTATCTTTAATGATCAAGTTTTATTAAATAGAAACAGTAAATTTTGAAATTTACTTTAAACTTGTATATTGTGGTCACGCATTAATTTAAATATTTCGGCCTAACATTGGCCTGTTAGAAACTACATTAAAAATGTTTTTAGATTAAATTTATATTAAACGTTTCTAAATTCTATAAATTAAAAATCGATATAAAAAACACTTAAAACCCTAATATTATAATAAACCTGAGCAGGTTTCTCACGTGTCTTCTCTTTTGAGCAATAGAGGCAGTGTAAATTTCCACAAATTTTTTATCCTTTTTGCCACATCCTAATTGCGTGCTTGAATTTCTGCTTAATATTTTGACACCTATTTTATACAACTTTTATTTTCAAGTTCAGAAGATCTGGGATTCTGAGCGGCGAGGCAACTTTTCCTTTCCAATTGTGCAAAATTATTTCATATAATTTGCTGATGGAGAAGTGAATATTATTATTTTTCAACTGGGTAGTTTTCCAAGTCACAATGGCGAGAGACAAATCAATTTATAAACCACAGTTTTGTAGAATTGATTGGCCCTCGAAGAGCCCTGTTCTTATCACCTTGAATTATTTTAAATTATGATAGTAAAAGGCATAAGGCGAAAAATTGCAAAGCTCTTAAGTTATCCCAGTAAATCTATATTTTACTTTACTATACTTTCTCAAGTAGACTTCAATACAATTAAACGTAAGTAGGTTGTAAAATAGAAAAATAGAAGTAGCACGTTCATAATATAGAAATTTGTAAACATATTATGTAGGTAGTTAGTTTACCCATATCTATGTAAACAGCTACTTCTGAAAGTGGTGAGAATAGCAAACCTTCATAGAATTTAAAGATCTTCGGTTTTAACTGAAGGACAACCAGATCGGGGAGCATATTTATTGTCAAAAATCGTTATGACCACGTTTTACATAACTTGGAAACAGCTGATCGGCCTGTCTGGCTTTCTTGTTTGTACTTTAGTTTACATTCCATAAAAATTACCTCAACTCACTACCTTTATTCGTAAGAACCATAATAAGCTTTGTTTTTTAATCCTTTGGTATTCGAAAACGGCTTTATTGGTCGATCTCCGCAGTTTGTCTTGTAAAGATTTATTTAAGATTGAACTCCGTGAATTTTAAACAACATTGTTCAACCCCCTTACGCCACCCCCCGGAATTAACAAAAGCTCAAATACCTAATAAGGCTGATATGTTGTTACACATTCAACTGCCAAAGTTTAAACTTTTTAGCATTATCAGTACTGAAAAGATTAGTCTATTCTAAGGCATTAAAGACCGGCTGCTAAAATAAACCTACCGTGAAAATGGGATGAATTTCTATTAAGGACTGTAATGTCATTTTTGTCGTTAGTTCTAAAAAATATTATTGAAAATTTCGGTTTGTAGTAAGTCACAAATAAGGTAAGTATGTATTCTCGAAAAAATCAACCCTACGAGATTTTTTCAAATCTTTACGTTTCAGGGCCTCTAGATGCCGAAATACATGTGTTCTCAATTCCGTCGGTATGTCTGTCTGTCTGTCAGTCTGTCCTTTTGTGGCATAGCTAAAAAACTTACCAGAGTGACTTTTAGTCAAAAATTAAGGGCGATATGGGGATGACATGGTAACATTTTGGTAAAAATCGAATTTGGCAAAATAAAACAGCGGCGTAGTGAAATGTTAAAAAAATTATTTAAAATTTTACACAAATATCAAGTATTATATATGAATCAACAGGGAAAATATTGGTTTGAATCCAAGACGACGGAACAAAATGGCGGCTTAATAAAATATTTAAAAATTCAGCCTGAAAAGCTACTTAATGAACTCATTTCAAATTATGTGCCATAACTAATTGTGGTATAGAGATGAACTAGTAAAACTGTGGTACTAATTTAAGATGGCGCGGCGGAACAAAATGGCGACCAAAAAAATGCAATCGTGACAAAAATCCTCTCAGATTTTACGTATTTTCAGGTCTTAATGTCCCTAGATGCCAAAAAATATGTTTTATCAATTCTGTCGGAACGTCTCACAGTGGAACGGCTATATTTGAAGACACCCGCCCATTATAATATTTTACAGAATACTATGTATAATATTTATATTGATGATTTAAATAAAAACAGGTTTTTTTATTCATGAAAATATAATACTTTATATATTTATTTCATGTAAATTAGTAAAAAGATTTTGTATTAACAGCAAATGGATAGTTACAAACTTCAAAGCTCGTTTTTTGATATTTATTAATTTTTCGAAAAGTTTACTTAAAATATACTTAAATTAAATATATGTTTTTCTCAAATTGACGATTTTTTTACACATTAAAATGTGGTATATGTACAGGGTATTTTTATATTTATCAAATGTACAATTTTTTTGTACACTATTATAATAGTTTAAACATTATTATTTAAACCTTAAATTAATGAGAACGATAGCGTGTTGTATTATCTCTATATTTATTTTTTGCCCTGAAGATATTGTTTGAAGAATAACTTACATATAGAGTAACATCTAGATTCATTATTTCAGAGGAAAGTTGACAATTTGAAAGAATATTCTAGCTGTGTTTCCATCATTGCTAGTACCTTTTCCTTATTACACAATATCAACGAATAAGCCTAACTGGCTTTTTGTTTGTTTTGAATCTCCTTTTTTCTATTATCTCGTTGCAGTTTGGAGATTCGGGGTTTCGAGCAGACCATGTTTTAAATGGAATATTATAAGATATATGTATTAGACATTCAAAACACAGAATCCAAGCACGCAACGATGACATACCATATGAGTAACAGTTTTCATTAATAATTCCAGTATTAATTGCTCGAAAGTTGTTCATTTCCTTGGGCGAGGCTTTACATATGTAACATCTCATTGAATATTGCGATTTTGTAATTGTGTTGCAAATTTTTCCATAAATCATTGTTAGACAAATTTTGTGGGTAACGCGTGTTTCACTGGTACAGTTAGATGGATTTAGTAATGAAATTCTAGAATTAAGATGTTCTACTGTGGCATTGATTACTTTATTAGTCTCCTTCACAAATCGTAATAAAATTGGCTGGCACATTCACATTCCATATAGCAACAGATGGTTTAGAAAATTTTCAGTATATTTTGTTTGAATATTAGAAGTCTACAAAAAAATTTTGATGGCTTGTTAGTGCAGCTTGATAACTCACTTGGTAGATATGATGTTATTGTTTTAACTGATATGTGGCATTTAAATTCTCATAATTTTGAAATTCCAAATTTTAATTTTTACTATAACTCAGCAAATCTTAATCAAAATGATGGTGTTGTTTTTTATATTAAAAAGGACTTAACTTGTCAAGTTGAATATATATGCTTAAATGAAGTTACTTTTTCTAAAATTGGTTATTGCAAACACGGCAAGAGCTTTAATCTGATAGTGTGCTATAGACTTCCGTCAACTGATCCCATTTTATTTATGTCGGATTTAGAAACAATTGTTAAGACAACAAATAATGACATTAATATATTTTTGGGTGATATTAATATAGATATCCTTGATAAAAAAAATCATGTTGTAAACGCCTACTTAAATTTGTTGTGTATACTTGGATATTTCCCAAATATTACTAAACCTACTAGAGTAACAGAAACGTCTCAAACTTGTATTGACCACTATTTTACAAAAAATAAACAATAATAATAACTTGAGCCCTAATGTAAAATCGTTTATACTTGAATCTTCAGTAACGGATCATTACTCTATAATCTTAAATATAACTTTCCAAAAACAAAATAAAGCAAATGTGACCCTAGAATGTAGAATTAAAAGTATCAACTATGACAGTTTATCACGCTCTATAAGCCGTGAATACTGGACGGAAGTTATACATACACCAAACGTCTATAAAGCTTTTAATCTATTTACTAATAATATTAAAAACCTAATAAATAAAAATTCAAAGACGCGTGTTCTCAAGAAGAATCTTAAAACAAAAAATCCATGGGTTAATGATGAGGTAATTAGGGCAATACAGACAAGAGACAAATTAAAGAAACGTTTGTTAAAAAATCCAGATAGCCCTATTCTAAAAAATTATTTTCAATCTGTTAGAAATAACACCACTAAATTAATAAAGAATACGAAAAATAAATATTATAAACAAAAAATAACAGATTCTAAGCACAATTCGAAAAAACTCTGGCAAATTATAAATGAATCTACTAATTCCAAAATACCAGAAAAAGACATAAATCAAATTAGAAATTCTAATGGATCTATTAGTACAAGTGTCCCGGAAATATGTAGACTATTTAATTCTTATTTTATTAATGTGGAAGCAAATATGGCAAATACAATTAAAGTAACCAACAACAAAAATATTGCAGACAAAAATGTTTATTTAAACATAAGAGAATCTCTATTGTTTTCTCCAGCAACAGAAAATGAGATTAAGTTAAATATTGCTAGTTTAAAAAATAATCGTTCTGGTTCAGATAATATCAAAATTGAAGTGATAAAAATTACTCAACCATATATCTTGATGCCGTTAGTACATATTTTAAATCTAATACTTTAAACTGGTGTTTTTCCAAATTTATTAAAAAAATCTGCAGTAAAGCCTATATTTAAATCTGGAAACCCACTTGAAATGAAAAATTATAGACCCATTTCTCTAGTTAGTAATTTTTCAAAAATTTTCGAAAAATCTGTAAAAAGTAGAATTTTGGGCCATTTAGATAGATTTAAATTAATCTCTAAAAATCAATATGGGTTTAAAAAAGTATCGACTACTGATGTTATTTATGCAGCAACTAGTGAGATTCATAGAATTTTAAATGAGGGGGGCAGACCTTTATTGGTTTTTTTAGACCTTGCAAAGGCCTTCGATACCGTTTCTCATGAAATTTTAATTTCAAAACTAAGTCACTATGGCATCCGTGGTATTGGAGAGGCTCTTGTTAAGAACTATTTAAATGATCGCCTCCAAAAAACACTATTGAATAATTGTCAATGTGATTACGAAAAAGCATTAAATTATGGAATACCTCAGGGAACAGTACTAGGACCTACATTATTCCAAATCTACGTCAACAGTATTTTTGATCTTATTATTCCAGGTAAAATAATAACGTTTGCAGACGATACTGTACTTTTATTTTCTGGCAATACCTGGAATGAGGTAAAACGTAAAGCTGAAGCTGAACTAAATATTGTTTGTGATTGGCTAAACATTAACTTATTAACATTAAATGTGAATAAAACTAAGTTTATGACTTTTTCTTTGAATAATACAAATTACCTTAATGATTTGGATTTCCTTAGGCTTCATACGTGTACCAATGTACACAACTATCTAAACTGTAATAGGTTGATATCTAGAGTAAGAAATTAAATACTTAGGCGTAAAAATAGATATATATGTATATATATATTTAAAGTGGGATTCCCATATTGATATGTTAATTTCTAAATTAAGAACGGTAAAGCATAATTAGTTATGCTATACCAATTTGGGGAGGCACTTTTGAAACAAATATTAATCCCTTAAGGATAATTCAAAAGAAGATAATAAAAATTTTATACAAAAAAACTAAACTTTATCCCACTGAAGATTTGTTTAAAAATACAAATTTATTTAATTTATATAATTGGGTATCAAGCTGTACAACTTGCTCCCATTTGACATAAGATATATTGTGAATAGCAATATTTATAAGAAAAAAGCAAATACATTTATTTCAGCTAATATTAAAAACCTAAAGAGTGCTATGCAGAGAGTCGTTTAAATTATTTTAAATAAATAATAAAAGGTAAAATACCTTAAGGGTATAAGTAAGTATTCTTTCCTTAGGCTTTACATTTTTTGTGCTAAAAAACTTAATCTTAATATTTTACTCACTTTTTCTTTCGCTTTTCACATACTTACAAATCGAATTGTATATTTTATGGCAGTTAAATATTGGGTTTACCCTCCACACTTTTTGTGCTTAAAGAAGTGTAAATAGAAACATGGAATTTGAATATTATTAAAACATTATGCCGGTTTTAATGAATATAACACATATAAGCCTTCCTAGGCTCAGGTGCATACTTATACTCGTAATATGAAAAAATGCTATTGTATATAACTTTCATGAATAAAATATATATTATTATTATAACTGTACCGGTGACCGAATCATGTAATTTTATAGAAACCAAACAACAAATAAATAAAGTACTGTCATCACTAAGTTCATTATTAAAAGAAATTTTGTATTGTGATTGGTCGGAAGTTCCATCACAACCCCATTTGGAAATTAAAACCAAATTAGTAAACTGTTTTTAATTTACAGCTTGAATAAGACGTTCAGTAAAATAATAAACTCTGTACATTTATATCAACCGATGTATCAGATATTTTTATTGTTTCCTTACTGGGATAACATTCATTTTTCGCTTTTTGAACCTTATAATAACTTGGAAAGCACTCACGTCCTATTTTTGTAGTTAGATATCGAATAAAATTGTATTGATATTTTGTTATTTTTGCAGTGACCAGGACGTTTAATGCTTCGTCCTTCCTCGTATCCTATTTTCGGGTTTTCCTAAGCTTTCAGAAAATCTTCTTATAGTTTTAGCGTGTTCTAAAAAATCTATGAAAAACTGAGCATCTTTAGATTTAAATTGTTTTTCGCAACAAAGCTTATAAATATCTTTTTTCGGAAAATTTCGCTCATATTTCGTGTTTGTCCATTTTTGGCTATCACTTAGAGAATTAAATTTTTTCCTTGAATTAACGGAACTATCACCTAATAATACAATATCTTTAATATAATTATATAATATATTATATATATTATAACACCTTTGCGATGATTTACCAAAAACGCTAAGGGCTGGTCAACCCATTTCTTATTTTGATCAACAAAGCGTGATTCGGCTCTATAGGACTTGGTCCACTTCGAATATAACTTTGAGCAAAAATTCTTAATTTTTTTTCTACTCTTAAATGTATATTATCACTATTATCTAGCTCTTTTACTTTTTTAACAGCAGTTGTACCATTTTTGAAACCTATATTGGCATCCTTCAACATCAGAAATAAGTCACAATTTGTTTTAATGACATCCATATTAACTACCTTTAATAAATATTGCAGTCATCATAACATAAAAATTGTTGAATGATGTGTTACTAAAGAAAAACACTTTAAATAAATCTACACAGTGAAATTTTAAGTAATTTACAATTTTAAAAGAATTAGAAAATCTATTTGACAATACGAATACGCTTGCAGTAGTCAACTATCAAAAAATTACGTTTTGCCTATACACTCAACTTTTGTTTATTTCATGGCCACCTTGATAGCACACCGTAGCAGATAAATGTGATCTTTTCGTGATTACTATACTTCATCAATTATATGGATAGTAATGGAAGACCGAATCCTGTAGAATTTCAAATTTTCTACTTCCCAAAACTTTGATGTTTGCGTGTTTTATCTAGTTTCTTAATGTTATTATCATATTTCTGATAAACAAAACATTTAGTTAATGCAGACATTTTAGAAAACATTATACAAGATTTAGCAATTATGCAGCAAAAATATTCACTAATTTCAAAATTTTGCTTACAGGTTGCTTTTATATTTGCTGTTTATTCGCAGCATATTTAAAAAAATTCGGAATTCGTGATAAGTTACACTTGTAGCGAAAATTTAACGTATTAGGATAGTTATATCCCAAAATTACAATAAGCTAATAATAATTTGACGTTTTTTCTATTTAGTTGTGCAAGTTAAATAATAAAAATGTAAACATAATTCTGTCCTCTATGTCCTTGATTTTACACTAAACCGTTCCACTGTACGTCTGTTCGTTTGTCTGTTATTTCTCGGCATAGCTTAAAACCTACTAATCAGATTAACTTCAAATTTTGGTCAAAAATTAAGGGTCATAGGGGGATGACCTGGTAATATTTTAGTGAAAATCCGATATGCCGGAACAAAACGGCGGCCTAGTCAAACGTTAAAAAATTATTACTAAAAAACGAATTATCAAGTTTTCTCAAATTTTGCTCAAAAATCCAGTGTTACATAGGTATGAACTGGTAACATTTTGGTATGAATATAAGATAGCAAAACAAAATGGCGGCCTAATAAAACATTTAAAAAATGAAAACACTACGTAGATTAATTTCAAATTTGGTGCAAGTAGTAAGTGTGATATAGAGATAAATGATAAAGTTGTGGTGCAAATTTAAGATGGCGGAACAAAATGGAAGCCTAATAATTTTTACTTTCCTCGTAAAAAGAAAGTTTTGTAATCGTGAAAAAATCACCTTCCGAGATTTTTTCAGATCATTACGTTTCAGGGTCCCTAGATGCCTAAAAACATGTTTTCTCAATTCTGTCGGTCTGTCTGTCCATCCGTTTGTTCAAGGCATAGCTACAATACTACTTACCCGATTGATTACAAATTTTGGTCATTTGAGAATGACCTAGTAACATTTTGGTAAAAATCCAATATGGCAAAACAAATAGGCGGCTTAGCGAAATGTTAAAAAAACTATTATTAATAAACTATTTAACCAATTTATCTCAAATTTTGCATAAGAATTACGCATTATGTAGGATTCAACCGCAAAAATTTTGGTATGAATCCAAAATGGCAGTTTAATAAAATATTTAAAAATTCAGACCGAAAAACTACTTAATGGACTGATTTTAAATTGTGTTCCTTAACTAATTATGGTATAGAGAAGAACTGGAAAAACTGTGGCACTAGTTCAAGATGGCGTAACAAAATGGTGGCCTAATAAAATATTTAAAACATCGATCCGAAAAAACTACTACTTATTTAAATTAATTTCAACATGTAAGCAAGAATTAAGTGTGATATAGAGCTAAACTGCTAAAGTTGTGGTACGAATTCAAGATGGCGGGATAAAATGGTGGCCAAATATTTTTTTAAAAAATCAACGCAAAAAAATCTTATTCAGTTGAATGTGATATAGGGATAAACTGGTACGAATTCAACATGACATAATAAAATGGCAGTGTATATCCAAGTAAAAAATACCTATTGTATTTGTTTTATGTATTTTGTTTTTTTAAATTATGCACAAAAGTGAAGTGTGGCATAGGTAGAAACTGGTAAAATATTGGTAGGACTCCAATATGGTGGAACAAAATGGCGACCAATAAAGATGTTTAAAGATACAGTATATATGAGTTACTAAATGACCAAGTATCGAACTAAATGGGGTCACACTACACTGTTTCTAATAAAAGAAGAGATTCATAACGAGGGAAGTTCCGAGTGAAGAAAGTTTAACGATTTTTTTATTATATGTACATCTATCTGCCAGCCTTTCAGTCTTTAAAAACTCCTCAGGAGCAGCAAGCAACTAAATAAATTGATTCACAACTTAGTCTTTTATATTTTAAGTACTTATTGGGAAATATACTTACCAATCATCATCATCACCACACTTTACGAAAGGTAATTTTTCTCTACTAGTTTTAATACTCTAAAAATGATGCCCTTTGAATAGTCTCCAAAATCTCCGTTATATGATGCTGTAAACCCTTCTGTACGTCCTTTTATTCCTGTTTTTAATCTTGCCTCTTCAAACTGCTCTCCGCTGCTTTTAACCTCTTCAACATACTGCCTGTTTTACTGATGGTAATCCTGAAGTGAAATACATTTTTCAAGGACGTGCTTAAAGCTTTAATATTTGCTGTTATTAGTGGGCTAAAATAAATATTTACTTAGCGTTGAATATAGCATTTTGGTTACGTTTCGCAATATGGTAGTTTTATTACTGCCGAATATGTATTAAAATGGCAATTTGATGTATCCGTAATTATTTGATTTGACTTAACTAAAATAAATTTCTAATTAGGCTTGCCTCAAGTTCTATAGTTTTACTTTTTTTCTCGTTTATATTATTAAAGGTGGCACTTGGAAGTTAGAACGAGATAGCAGAAACACTGGACAATTGTCCCTTGATGCAATCGTTTGTAATAATATTTTGCGAATTCTGTGCACTTTCCCGAGAATTAAGAACATCGCAATTTTAAATTCTGTTGCTTTTTTGGGAAAGTAATGGATATGGAAAACGAACTAAAGTTTTTCAAACAAATATAATCAGTAAGGAACGTAATCGGTATTTTTTTTATTTTTTGCAATCTTAGCAAAAATGAAATTAACCCGGCTGTTGCCAGATAAAAAAGCATATTCTTCTGGATATCAGGAGGTATATCATTACAGGAATTGTAATTTGTGGGGCAAGTTTTGTTTACCTGAAATGGGTTATTTGGAAAAAAAATATTTGATTGCCTTCTAGAAGCCCTTCTTAACAACGGAAATGAAAAATTTTCCTGCGGAAATGCGTCATTTCCATTGTACACCCCTTTTTTTTTTTTAATTTAGAAGCTTGCGGGATCTTGGAGCGAATAGGGGTGCTGGGTGGGGTAAAAATACTTTAAAGGGAAAAGAAATCTTTTCTAGAAGTGTTTCTTAACAACGGAAATGAAAAAATTTATTGCAGAAACGCGTTATTTTCATTTTCATACACAGTTTAGTATACCTGAAATCAGTTACATGAAAACTTTGCTTGGCATCTCATCCCAAATGCTTTCCCAAGCACCAAAATGCCAAAATGTTACTGCGGAAATTTGTCGTTTTAATTTTCCGACAAAATTTTGTATAGTTTAGTTTACCTGAAGTCAGTTACATAAAAAAGAAGCTTTGATTTATATTCTAAACTTTTTCCTCAAGATAAAAATGTAAAAATTTGTCTGCGGAAATTTGTCATTTACATTTTTCACGGAAATTTTGAGCGCTTTTCCAGGGCGCGGCACGATTGCGGACGAAACATTAGTATTCAGTTTTTCACAAAATGAAGTGAGGGCACGATTGCGGAATGTAAAAATAACGGCTGAACGCATCGTATTGTCAGCGACATTTTATACCCGTATACGTGACAGCCCGAAATTTTTTTTAGATAATCTCAATAATTTGTCTGAGTCACGAAGTTTCATATAAGTATCTGTCTGCATATCTTTGAGAACTTCAAGGAATATAAACAAAGAAGGATGATCCTTTCTTGAGTCAGGCAATCGAACAAATATATACGAGCATTCCGCAATAATGCCATCGATTATTTTGCCTCCATCCGCAATCATGCCTTCGTTTTCGTTACTTAAAAAATGTAGAAGAATTTAGAATGTAAATCAAAGTTTTTTTTTGTGTAACTGATTTTAGATATTCTAAACTATACAAAATTTCCGCAGAAAATGAAAATGACAAATTTCCGCAGACACATTTTAACATTTTCGTGCTTGGGAAAGAGTTTGGGATGAGATGCAATGCAAAGTTTTCATGTAACTGATTTCAGGTATACTAAACTGTGCAGAACGGAAATGACGCATTTCCGCAGCAAAATTCTTATTTTCCGTTATTTAGAAAAGATCCTAGAATATGTAAAACTAGATACTTTCCTTATAACCAATTTCAGGTAAACGAAACTTGAGCCTAATTTGTCTCCACCAATTTACAGTTAATATTTTGCACAATTCTAGACGTGTGTATCCATGGCCGGTACCCTTCTTTGGCCCGAGTAGACAACGGGTGTCCAGGATCTTTGTCTGCGACAAAGCAACAGAAAATGCGATGAGCGCAGAAAGATACAAAGGTGTTAAGAAAATGATTCCAGAATCAAGGGTAGCTTCCAGAAAGCTCCGAGGTGAACGATAGGAAACCTGACCGAATCCTGATACTTGTTTTAAAAATCTGCATTTTGTAGGATTTAAGGCGCTAATTCTGTTCAAATTATCAAGAAGTCGAAGAATGACGTCACACTTTTTGCAGGTATGATACCGGTGGTCACGTCTGATATTAAATTAAGATTAAACATAACTACTCTTTCCGGGCAAGAACTCAGAATCGTCCATTGGTGACCTAGTTGCTGGGCGTTGCTTGGGTTACATCTTATAGTTTTCTTAAACTTACAATCAGAAGTTAATTTCCGAAGTTCCGTCCAGGTTATGAACCGTTGGAGATATTGCTGAAAAGTTTGTAATAGTAATATAAACTTTTTTAATTACTGTTTTTAATTTCAAGATGGTGCAGTTTCGAAAGGACATTATTAAAATTAAACATCGCTGGGACTCGAACATAATACCTCTCGCATTCTAGATAAAAATCATTATAAGATCTATGTATCTATCATCCGAATGCATTGTCGATATACAGCAACTTCAGCAAGAATCCGAAGCACATCTCTGAATAATAATATCAAGTTGAACTAGTTTTTAAACATTAAATTTTAAGTTTTTACACCAAACAAAAAATTTGTAAACATACAAAAAAATCCTAAAAACAGACAGAAATAAATTTAAAATAATGTCTAAAATCAGAAAATTTCAATGGATGTACATTATACAATGTAAATCAAATGTTCAGTACGAGACATATAATCGTTGGTTATGGTAGACTTGCAGATGTCTCAAGGTGCCTAAGATATTTATCATGAGACTCTAACAATACTCTTATGCATTTAGATATAGAGAGGCCTTAGAGGAGGCTGCAGACCTGCGTGTTCGCAGCGATTCTATTATTCATTCTCTCTCTAGGGAATATAACAAGCTGAAAGCAGTGCTGATCATACAGGTTTGCATTGCGATATACCTAAAAGATAAATCGAGGTAGATGTAAGACTGATAGATGTATCAATCAACGTATCAAAACGTCGCGGTCAGGAGGCTGTATGAAAACAGCAACAAGGCTTACAGCTGCTGAACCAAAATTGCTCTTAATACAGGGTAAGAAGATCTCTAGCAAAACAATGTTAGAAATAGAATACTTAATAAATAGTTCTGTGTAATCTGCATCACAAAAGTTATTACAGTGTTGTATTAATTCCTTGACGTAGAGAATGTACTTTTCTCATTGCCCGAAATAGTGGATAGTTAAAAGAAGCAGGTATAACTGGATTAAATGAGTACATTTTTATATTTTCAACAGCAAAAACTAGGAGAACGACAAACTACGAACCTCACAATATAGATCACTTTGTCTCTGCAAACTGTATGAATATCTGACGTAACAGATGTGAAGGTAGAGTGTTTTGGCCGGCATACCAAGAGCAAAATGGCTGAAGATATCTTGTCCAAGTAAAGTCAAAAAGTCGGAAAATAATTTTATTTTGACGCGATCTATATCCAAGAACTGTGATATTTTTAGTTACCATTTTATTTATGTAGGTTAATTATTCGTTTTTCCAAGAAAGTTAATTTTAATTTTCCAATATATAAACATATATATATATATATATATATATATATATATATATATATATATGTACATATAAATATATATATATATGTACATATAATATATATATATATATATATATATATATATATATATATATATATATATATATATATATATATATATATATATATATATGTACATATAAATATATATATATGTACATATAAATATATATATATATATATATATATATATATATATATATATATATATATATATATATATATATATATATATATATATATATATATATATATATATATATATATATATATATATTATATATATACATATATATAAACATATTTATTATATATACATATATATATATATATATATATATATATATATATATATATTGTTGTAAGAGCTAAAAAAAATATTTAGCGACATTACGTGTCAGAAGGCGGATACCAAACTTAAAATAAAGTTGAAATACTTTATGCAAGTTGGGGCTACTACATCGAAAAAAAATCAGTTTTTATATATGTAATAAAATTGAAAATATGCAATATCACAAAACTTTTCGAAAAGAAACTAGGGGCCAAAGTAAGCGCATATAAAAGCTTCAAAAAATGTATTCAAGTATGCTAAGATACCCCGCTGTCCCTTTATGTCAAAGTTTCGCAACTTTTCTTATATGTATGTGTATATCCTTTAAAAGTTTTTTTATTTGTTGCCTGTTATTTTTCGGCGAAAGGATCTGCTCTCGTTTTAAATTGGGTTTAAAATAAGGCTGAACTCTTAGTTTTAATATGAGTTTTATATGTTTGATTCATTCTCATATAACTATTTTCACTATGGGGATTATTTATTTTTATCATAAAATGTTATTAATTCTTACGAGTAAAACAATAAATAAACATGTTTTTGTATAATAAGGCTGAACTCTTAGTTTTAATATGAGTTTTCTATGTTTGATTCATTCTCATATAACTATTTTCACTATGGGAATTATTTATTTTTATCATAAAATGTTATTAATTCTTACGAGTAAAACAATAAATAAACATATTTTTGTATAATAAAAATGTCTTTACATACAGTTCAAATATTCAGTTAAACACATTAAAACAGCAATAATTATTTGGAGGGGTTCAAATTACTGTGATTTTACATTTTTAGTTTGTTAACTTGCAGTTCAGAAATGTAATAAACCTCAAGTAGACATCGTACTACATGTTTTATCAGTGTTCTTTTTTATAGTGATAACAATTATTTATTTATTGCTGTTTTTCTTTTTTTAATGTTTTTCAAGTAGCACATACTGCCGAAGTCTGAAATACGTAAATATATGTATGTGGAGTTTGATTGGTGATAGATGCACAGCCAGTACGGCTCTAAAAATTAAATTATTTATTAATTATAAAAATAAAATCTGTTATTTTGACCTAAGTTACTAGTATCTTTTTTGTCATTAAGAGATTGTCTTTTATTTTTAATTTTATTTTGCCATCATTTTGGTCTTTGAGTATTCAAATTCATGGTTTGTGCCTTTTTCATGTTTATGTAATAGCGCAGTTGCATTTCTGCATTTAATCTATCTGTTACAATAGCCGCACATGGCTACTGTTACTGTCCGCGCATTTCTCTTTTTGGACCGGACAATTTTGAAATTTGTATTTTTTGACCTTCTGTGACTTTGAAGTGCTCTAGCGCGGTAATTGTACGTCTGGGAAATACACTTCTATGGGCTCGATCGTAGAGGATAAATGGCCGCTTCTATGGCAGAAACGCGATTTAGTTGGGATTTATAATAGGCCGACAGTGGCGTCCGATATGGGCACTCTTAGAGATCCCGATGATTCAAAATGAAGGTCGCTGTGGTTAATTTTTCAAGGTGGGTATTTTTTTTTCAATTTCTCGTCCAAAAATCTCTGATAAATTCGTTAAGGGGCAATATCGGAGCACGGGATATCACTTAAAAGAAATAAATAAGGGGTAAATTAATAGCATTTTGCGTAGTCGAAACCCTGACTACTTTGTCAAGGTAACAAGGGAATTAGAAGTGAAATATAAAGGAGATTTAAAATCAATGTGGATCATCAAATGCAGAAAAACTAAAAAAATTGTTTCCGACTTTTCAATATTCCCATATTTCATGTTCTTTGTTTTTTTCTAGAAAAGTGAGTTATTCAAAAACCACAACCCCAAAATTACTCTTTAGTTTATACAGGAAGAGCATATATTTCGCTATCGTTTTACGTTTGGCCTTGTAATACATGAATGGTTGATTCAAGTAAATCAAGTAAATACACAAAGAAAGCTCCATATTTTCTCTGGAAACTGGTTTAAAAATCAACTCGATCCGTGCTAAGCGGTGTATATCATTTTGTATGCATAAACATTTATTGCCACTATGCAAGGTAACAAAACATGATACATTTTTTCTCCTTTTTTCATATAAAAGCAATTTTTTATATATAGGTTTTCACAAGGGGGGTGAAACAGCTCTCTAACAATAAAATTATAATTATAAGAATTATCATATTGGATCGTTAAAACAAGACATAGTAAAATTATAATCTTAGGTTTTATTTTATGGTGTGGGAAACGCCAAACCATAAAACAGGTTTCATTATAATATTTTTTTCTACTACAGGATGATTTTAAGAAGGTGAAACATCTCTGTAAAGTGATATACTTTTTTATTAACTAATAATATTTCAAGACACAATAAAATACAAACATTTTATTATATTTTTTGCATATCGATTTGGGTTCTTATTACTAGATAAGCGTTTTCGCGTACTGCATAATATTTTTGATATACACGATTTTACATTTAGAATTGACAACTCCCAAATTGCAAATATTAGTTATATCGGATTGTCATTCCAAAATAAATTTTTAGGGCAGTTTAGACAAGGAATAGATTATACAGTATTTGACTATTTTTGTTTAAGAATTTTTTGCTTTTTTGTGGAGTATTGCTACAGGGTATTTTGTGGCACACAGTGATATTATTTTGTGCTATAATGAATTTTAACTTTTTTTATACATTTTGAGTGTAATGTAAATATTTATTACTAGTCGCAGAGTGTTTTTAGTTTTTTTTAGGAGAATTTTGAGGTATACTATAAATTAAAAGTTTTTTTATCTAGTTGCAAATATATCTTTTTCTGGTAAATGGTTCATTTTGAGATTTTTTCTAGCTCTTTTAATAATATCTGAGAATTCAGGAGATGTTAGCTATAGCGCTTGATCAGTTAAGCATATATTTACACCAAATTTTTGATTATTTGGGTGGTGCAAATTAAAACCGAGATGAAGTTTTTTGGTGTACCACATAGTTTTTATATTATTGTTTTGGAAATTGAAGTTAGATCAAAGAACTTTAATTTATTTTGTTCTACTATTTCGATAGAAAACTGTAATATGTACTCGAAACTGTTAGAGGCATTATGTATACCATTAATATTTGTCGTGCGGCACTGCTAGTGTGCAATCATCAACATATTTCTTAAAAATAAATCTGGAACGCTAGTTTATTTAAGTACCTTTCTTCCCACTACACAATCATCTAATTGTTTGTAGAAAGGGTCTTTATATTGAAAGTAATTATTGGAGAGTATGAGATCGATGACTCTTATAAATTCGTTACGGACTCGGAATGTTTGTATATAACGTATAAAGCCATTCATTTTTAGTTATTAAAAATGTTTATGTTGTGGATGAATTGTTTGAAACTGAATGAGTCTTTCATATAATATTCATTTATTTCCTATTATATTTGACATGCATTTTGATAAGCATTTTGATAATTTATATAACCGGGAATCAGGTGTACAATTGGAATGCAACATGCGGCTTTTGTAATTTCGGCAAGCCATACAATTTAGGAGCGACAGTTTTGCTGGCTGTTCGGTTATTAAATAAAGAATTAATATTTGATTGCACGAGGCATCTTCATGGATCTTGACTGGAATCGTAACCAATATCTTTTAAGTTCTCCTTCAAGAACATAAAACAATTAAGTTAGTCTTTTGTATAAGAGTGTTTAATGTAGAGGGGAAAATGTTGGAAAAAGCCATATTTTATAAAAAAAATTCCCAAAATATAAATCAGGTCTTAAAAGCCTGAGCAATTAGTTTTTCGTAGTCCCTAACAAAATTAAAATCAAAATGATTTTAGATCTGTAAATTCTCGCTCTTCGACAATTTACAAATTTGTGCAAATAGTAAATTTCTACTTCTCGTATATACCAAATTAAGAGATTTCTTACAACTCCGATACTATAAAAATGTTGACAAAACATGCGCCTGCAAAATGTAAACAACCATTTGTAATTAAACTGATCAGGTCTTCTCTAGATGAATAGGTGACTCATGACCTTTCTAGTAAAATACCTAAACTACTGAACACATAATCTAATCTCATTTCTTTATATATCTTCTGTATATACAATATGAAAAACACGGGGGGTCTAAACATATCTTCTTCGGTCAAATTGGTGCTTTAACGTGAGTAATTTCATTTTATGTGAAGTTTTACACAATTTTTAAAGCTATTTTCCACCTACACCCCTTGCGGTTGTTTTTGATTAAGACTGTTTTGAACTAGAGCAACCAAACAACTAAATAAAATTTTAGTTATATACTTACCTAGATAAACATAAACAGAGATTTATATACAAGGGATTGAAATGCAAAATCAGCAGTCCAGCAGTGATCCTAACTGAGTGACCGATTGTCAGTCCATGGTGATCCAGTCCATAATTACTTATATTTTTTCAACTTTTAGAAAATGAATTGGTTTATACTGACTCTTTTGATGTTGTTCTGGTTAATTACTTTAATTTGAGTCTGCCTTTCTACGTGGCCGATAAACAGGATCATTGCTCGTAGTGGCATTGTATTAGTCTCCGGTAAAGGAATTCTGCTTGAATAGTGAAGGGTAATCAAATGGTTTTTAGAATTGAATAAAATTTACTCATATACTTTTGAGAATCAAATGATCATTCGAAATCGAAGGATTATGTATGTTACAGAGCAAATCGACTGTTTTAATATGGAGGTACAAATAAGGCACTCCTCTCTAACGCCGGGCGATCGTTTTTACATATCTGACAAACCATCATTATTATTTTTTTATTTATCAGCAGACAACATAGGCCGAAGACTTAAGTACTAGTATCGTGAAATCGTATATTTTTAACATAAAAACACTTTCAGACCCATTCTTATTTTTATTTGTCTATTTAAACAAACTTACTTACTTTCCTGCATAATACCTTCCCGTCGCTACTTTCAGAACTTGTTCCATTTTTGGCTATAAAATAAAAAATTATTAAATAACATGTTTGGGAAGAGTCCACCTTCAGGTTCTGTTTTTCATTGGATAAGTATATCTAAATTCACGCCCAGCGACTTTTCTTGCCCTTTAGAGTCCTTGGGTCTCCCAATTTTCTTTGAGGCGGGTGCCCATATTTCAGCGAGCAGCCAGGTAAATGGTGACGAGACCTCGGCTAATCCTTCCGGGTTAGCCCCATTAAATAACTATCCTGCTCATAATAACCCCGTAATATTGACAAAAATAAATCATGAGAATAATATAACTTAAGCATGATAATTTTAATAACAGTAGTCAACCGAAGGAGACTATCAACCCGAAAATAGAACCAAATAGCCTAATAGAAATAGCAAATAGCTACTATCGCAGATTGAATATTCATAACAAATTTGACACTTCATGTAGGCCCAACTTGGGAGCTTTACATGTTAAAAATTACTCTTTTTGCCTAACGGGCTGGTCAGCCGACGTCGCTGTCCTCAGCGCCAAATTTTCAATGACAGTTCCTTAGAACTAAATCAAAACCTAAGAGGAACTTCAAGGTACAATTCCTTTAGTCAACATTCTTTTGTGTCTGCTGATTGCAGTACTGAATATAATACTTTTAATTACGACACCAATGTTGACAGTGGAACCCTAGAGGTACAAGATTTAATCAAATTTAACGACGTTTCGGTTGGACTTTCTCACCATCATAATGTACAGCTGCATGATAACGTACCTATAAGAGAAACTAACCCAATTAACCTAAATACTTTAACTAAAAATATTAACACTTATTTCTCTGAGTTCACAGGTGGCCCAGGAGCCATGGGAGAACCCAACCACTAGTCTTATTCTGCCTACAACGGCACTCTGCTTAGTACAAACAACGTTTCTAAACAACAAACTCTAAATTCCGCATTTTCAAATTTCAAAGATAACAATTAAATAACAAAAAGTTTCGATTACCAAAATTGTCCATCCTCAGAACATGGTATCCCTGGTGGGGAAACCTGTCAGAGATTCAAATAAACGTTTCCAACATTCACGCCATCCCCAAACAGAACACTAGGTACCATGGTTGCTTTAAGTGAAGACAGGGAAAGTTTAATGATGCGGGTTTTAAAGACTTGCAGATGAGATGAAGAGGAAAAGGCTCTTACTGGTAATACATTCCATAATCGGGACACTCTATGAATAAAGAAACGAACAGATTGGAAGGTCCTGGTCATTGTAGAAGGGTATTAAGCAGTGAAGGCGAGGCTGCTCCCCATATGTGCGAGTAATATTCAAGGTTGGGTCTAATTTGCGAAGTGTAAAGGGTATACAAGTTAGCAGAGGAAATGTATTTTTGAGCTCGGAAAAGGAAATCCAATTTCTTCGCAGCTGCTGTGTCAATTGATGTGACTAGACCAAAGGAATCGGTTTTAAGCATTTGAATGGTGTGGATACTGGCAGACAATTTGTGAAAGAGTCAACATGATTGTGTTTTAGTGGCATTAAACTGGACAAGGTTCTTTGCTCCCCATTTTACAAATTTAATGAGGTCCTTCGGTTCAGTCAATTTTAATCTTGGGAACAGGTTTGGGAACTTGCATATTGAAGTGGAGTGTCCTATTATTGTAAATAGGATTGCTGATAAAAGGAAGCAGAACATTGATGTGCAGGAAGAATAGGGTAGGTGCCAACACTGAGCTCTGTAAAACGCCTGCCTGACAATCCAAGTACTAAGTTTTCGAGAAAAACCGTAGGACGGAAGTTTGTTAAGAAGTGCATCATACTAGACTTGATTAAATGCTTTGGGTGTGTCGAAGGCAATAAGCTGGGTTTCTCCGTGGAATTCGATGGACTTATTCCACTTGTGGGTTATGAAGATAAGAAGATCTGCTGTGGATCTTTGGTGGCGGAAGCCGTATTGCCTAACGTGAATAAGTTTATACCTTCCAATGTAATTTAGAAGATCCTTATTGATATACTTCTTTATTTTCTTACCCATATTTGGGAGGAGGGATATGGGTCTGTAGAAAGAGGAATGAATTTTGAATACTTTTTGGGAACAGACTGTAGACGAGCAGATTTCCAGCTTTTACGAAAAATGCCCTTATCATAGAGCACTTGGAATAATCTGGTAAGGATAAGGGCTAATTCAGAAGTTTAGGACTATGAACGGTCAGAGGACTTTTTGATATTAAGTGTTATGAGAATACGACGTGTTTTTTTAACCCTGAAGGTAATGTCTTGCATATTGTGTAGCAAAGCTGGTACTGATGAGAAGGAAAATGAAAAGCAGGGATTAAAGTAGAATTTGTGGCGAATTGTTTTGCAAAAAACTCAGCTTGCTTTAGACGTGGTGACGATTTCATAATCAGAAGTTTTGACTAATATTTTTGGCAACTGACCAATGGATTGGCTCCCATTTCGGCAAGAAAGATCTTTTTTTTGCCTCGTTTTAACCCGTAGAAGGAAATTCTTATGGGTACGAATTTTTTCTAGTCTGGCATTATCGCAGGATTTTAAAAACCAAGGCTTATTTTCGGGAGGTTTTGGACCCTTAACAGAATGTGGTATAAATATTTCCATACCTAATTGGATTACATCCGATATTTGTAAATAAATTTGGATCGTTGGTAGATACACAAACATCATTCCAAGTGAAGGAAGAGTAGAAATCCCGCAACTAATCCCAATCAGTTGAATTCTAGTACCAAATAGTACAAGGTGGCATAAATTCTTCAATTTCCTGTTGTGTGGGACAGGAAACAGTAATTAGACCATGGTGAGGGGAACCCATAGGACCGGAAATATATAATAATAAGACTCTGGGTGAGGTTAATAAGAGATTGGCTGATTGCTAAAGCCTCTGCTGCTCTACCTTGAGTATAAGTTGTAGTAGGCCCTAATAATTCTTTATTCCCGTTAATAAGCGTTGTTAGTTGCCAAGGATGATGATTTCAGAGGAAGAGAACTTAAAGATTAGAAAATCTACTGTAGCTAAAGGCAAATCGAAGAGCTCGTTGAATAAATAGTCCGAGGGAGAGCGATAGATACAACAAATACATTTGGTGGAAGTTCTGAAAGCTAGTTTGAGCTACGTGATATCGGATCTCTTCTATTCAAAATTTGGAAGTCTTGTACAAAATTACTACGAACGTAATCCCAAATGCCACCGTTCAAGAGGAATGATGGAAAAAGAGAAGTTCATAGCTAGGAAGAGACGGTGATTAGTTGCATTTTTACGGCTTTTTTTGGTTTCGGTTGGGAAGAGAAGATGAGGCTTGCAGGATTGGAGATAGTGGTGAACAAAGTTGAGGGTTATACTCAAGACATAGATATTGATGAATGACTGATAACCATTCGATGGTGGAGCGTCACAAATATTTTGACTCTGGATTATTTTACTTGAGGAATATCCATTATCATTTTTTCATATAACATTGTTCGGCTTGGGTAAAATAAAGAGGAAGAAGGAAATTAAAGAAAGGAAAGAAAAGGGAAGGAGTAGGAAAACCGACTCACATAAACAGTGTTGGAAACGTCAGGAAAGACTTCACCAGTCCTTGTAATATATATGTGGAGGTGGTATCTCCTCGGGCGAGAGAAAAAACTCCTTTACCACATTCTTTTTTAACCAAAAATTAAAAGTAAAAAAAATAAAGTAAAGAAAAAGAAAGAAGCTTGTCTCCATTTACGACTTTTTAATATTTTTGCCGGTATATTCATACTTGACCCAATTATTTTTGATTTAAGCTCCCAAAAATATTTAATATTTACAAATATTTTCTATAGTATTTTTTAACATCTTTTTTTGGAAGCAAGATTCAAATTTGTGTTTTAGTGTTTGTGTCTATGAGAGGGGAATATATCCCATATGTTCATCTCGTCCTTATTTTTGGCTCGTCGCTATTGATGTATGTTGTCTTCAAGATTAATCTGGGCCTTGAATTTCTACATTCTTTTCATAAGTTTATAATATATTTGCATAGGTTTAGCCATTCTTCTCGAAACTTAGTCATTTTTATACCTAGCGCTCTACGCTGGTCCAACACTGGTGTTTCTGTCAATATCGGGTTTTCCTGGTGTCCTCTAACCTCCCTGCTACTAACCGTCCAAGCACGGTTCATACATAGGTGGACAACGGGTAGGAAAAACTATGTGCTCACTTAGGAGAAGCTTCTTAAAATAGGTAGTAGTTGATATTGTGTCACCGTGGTGGTACTTTCGCATTATCTGAAAGAGAATACTATTTTTCACACTTGTCATAGAGACTAAGGGGTAGTTAAGGCAACCACGATATACAAGAACACGCTACTAATAACTTAGGCTTCTGGTGTTACACTTCTCTACAAATATAAAAAATAGAATATCAAATTAACTTCCGAAAGAAAATTTATAGTATACGCACATTTTAAATTTGCATTGCATACTTAACTGATAACGAATTTGCCAGCATTGTCGCTCCATTCGAGAATATTAACTTTTTGATATTTTAACTAAATTTAAATTTTCGGTACTTCCAGCATAATTATTGCCATATTAAATTTATTAAGACCGGTTTTTCTTAGAATGACGATTTCATGGCGATAAAGCAAAAAGTCTATTAAAAAAGTAATTAAGTACGAAAAGGATTATTCACAAGGGGATTTACGAGTTCTTTTTTCTTATTTTATTTTTGACATAGCAGGAGCGCACACAAGAAATGTTAATCAATAAATTTGGTAAACATATAATTTATTTAAAATACAGGGCGGTCAAAATATATGACATAATTATGTCATAAAGTGGACATATAAGTCTTTTATTTGTTTGAAGCGGAATCAGATCGTCCAATTATGAAAGATGAAATGATCAAAGCCTTATTACGTATCAAGAATAATAAAGTTACCGGGCTAGAGGAAGTAAAAAGAGAAATTCTAAAACTTCTCTAAAAGATCATAATATCAACTGATAAATCTTGATGACAATATCTGTAAGCAGATATGAGATTTTTTCGTTACTTGCACCTAATTGACTGCTGTATTTGTTTCTGAAATATGGAGCTTTTTGCAGCAGAAATTTCGTTTAAGCTTTTTACCATTTGTCTTAAATAATATAATGATATAATAATCGACGGAAAGTGCAACAATAAGTTTCATGGATTTTGTGTATAAAAAAATGTACCAAGGAAACTATGTTGCTGTGCTCTTCTTTGATCTCTCTAGAGCTTTTGATAGTCTCGACAAAGTTTTCATTTTAAATAAATTATACAGATATGGTTTCCGAGAGACCATACTAAGAGTATTATCCTATTTAAGGAACAGAAAGTTCTGTGTAAGGATAGGGAGTGAATTATCGGATGAAACAGATGTAAGCATTGGTATGCCTCAGGGTTCGGTACTGAGAACACTGTTGTCTCTCTTATACGTCAATAACATGGCCGATCATATTACGGAGAGCATAAAATTTATGTTTGCTGACGACAGGACAATAGTGGTCTCATCGCCGTGCCCTGTAGATCTAAATCTGAAGGTTAGGAGGGCTATTGACCCGTTCAGCGCTTGGTGTACATCAAATAAATTGATATTAAATGTTGACAAAACGGTATCCCTCAATTTTTGTAACTCCACTTATAGACAGAATATACTAATGGACACTGTAGAATGCTCCAACTTTCTCGGACTGTATCTAGATAGTTTGATAAACTGGAACACTCAAATAGACCACATTTGTAACAAAATAAATAGGGGTTTTTATTTATAAATTAAAGAACACCGTGAATCAAGAAGCACTCATTAATATGTATTACTCTTTTATTTATAGCCACCTTAGTTACAATACCCCTTTTTGTGATATCCGTGTGGAGTGGGAAAGAGTGTTCATTATTCAAAAAAAAGTTATTTGGTGTATCTTCAATGTCTCTTTTAGAGGTAGTTGTAGACCAGTCTTTGCCTCCCAGAAAATTTTCATGTATATATATTTACAAAACATTACTATTTATAAAGCAAAACTATAATAGTTTGTTAGGAATTTTAACTTTCACTCTTATGAAACCAGAAGTAATGACTTTTTCACTAGCGGAAAGCATAACTCAATAAAGATTGAGAAATCACCGGTACACACTGGAAAGAAGTTTTTCAATAAATTACCAAAATCACTAAAAGGTTTAGAGTACAACAATTTTAAATTAGAGGTAAAAAATCTACTTTTTAGAAAGTGTTACTATTCCACCAAAAACTTTTTAACAGAGAACTTACTGTAAAAGTTTAAGAGGTAAGGTTGACTGATTGTCTTCTTACATTTCTTTGTTTTTAAATGTGTTACAAATATTTATTTAGGCAAATGAAATTTGTCAGTTTATTTAGTATTAGGACTTTTTATATTTTGTCTTGTTCTTGACGTATACACCTGTATATGAATTTAAATTTAGCGCGTCTAAAATTTGTATGATTTAAAAAAAAATCCCGAAACAAATACGTAATTGAAAAGATCACTATTTTATTAAAAGATCCCCTGTATCTCATAAACCAATACATTAATTTGGTGGAATTAAGAAAGTTTTAACAATATTTTTTTTAATTTTTGGCGTCACACGACCTTTGTACTGATGACGAAGTCAAATTTCTATCTCTTTTAAACAATTACATTTTCTTCAATTAAATAACTATTGCATACCAAATGTTTGGTAATAATTTTCCAGATTTGGTTCTTATCACGGGACATTGATTGAAGCTAAACGAATGTGTCTGTATACCGGACAATGTCCCGTTATCTATTTACTGTAGGGATAGTTCGTAACATGGTGGTACCCCGATTTCGTGTACAAACACTTCGTATCTTATTAACTGTTTTTCATGTGTTGACAAATTTAATAATTTCTTAGAAGAAAATTGCTTTGACTTTTCTGTTTGTTTTTCTAAGCAACTAAACTTTTATATCCTTTCAAGATAAAACTTTAGTAAACACTATTCTACTTTCAAACCTATTCACATCATATGGTTTAGTAACGCATGTTAACTCTCCAACTCGCTTGACCAAAACCTCGACGACCACTATTGACTACTGGTGTTCTAATTTAGATGTTTTATTATGTTGTGTTGTAAATGCAGGTCTCTCTGATCACAAGGCTGTTAGCTGAAGTATGAGTATAAGTCGGCTCAAGGTAAGCCAGCTTTGAAAAATTTCATAACTGGGCTCCTAATGTGAATTGTCCTGGTATGACCTTATCTCCTCAACCATTTGATGTTTTGTAGGTTACCTTGTTGGACATCTTGAACCGAGCTTTTCCCGAACGTTGGCACAAAGGTCTTTCGGGTGTCGCCTAAAAATCTACAGTCACTTAATCACCTGAAAAAGTTTTTCTAGATCTCAAATGTGTGTCGTATTGTAATAAATATAGTAAAATACATTGTCAAAACTGCCAAAGATTTACACTTCAACGATAGACTTCTGCTAAGAATCGGCAAAGGGAAAGTTAGACTGGAGTATTTTTAGGACTACCAGTCTGAACGTCGGAGGCTCTAGCAACAGCTATTAACAATTTTTGGATCCGAGGAGTGTTCCCATCTTCTGAAGTCCTCTGTGGTCATACCACTTCATAAGGAAGGTGAACTAACTGAACCATCAAATTTTTGCCCTATTTCCTTGCTCTTATTTTTTTCCGAAATCTTTGAAAAAGTTGTTAAAAGGAGGAAACTTTCAACTTAATTACTTCAAAGCGGTATGGATTACAGAACTCTACGGGAACTCATGATGCCATCGTTAGCTTTCTGGAGACGGTGTACCTCTGTCAAAAGCCTTTTATTGCGTGGATCATAGAGTTTTGCTGTCGAAGCTTGAACTTTACGGATTTAGAGGTAATGCCCTTGCTATTGTATGGCACTACAAATATTATGTGCAACTAAGAAATAATATTTCATCTGATATTAAGAGTATAAAACTATGGTGTGGCTCAAACCAGCTTTCCTTTAATATTGCAAAGACGAGCGTGGTGGGATTTATGTGTGACAGGGCTTAAATCTGGATGGGGATCCGCTTAAGGAGGAAACCGTTTCTACATCTCTAGGGGTTTTCATAGTCGGTGACCTTTGTTTTAAAGACCAAATTTTAAGGTTGAGTGGGAATCTTTCGTCAGCTTTTTTGCAATTGCTAGTAGCAAACGCGTTGGTGCGATCAGTCTACCTTACTTTCTTCGAATATCATCTTAGGTACGGTATTCAATTTTGGAGCTCCAGTAGCCAGTATCTTCTAAATATAGTTTTTTATCGCAAAGGAAGCCTGTTCGCTTCATTGCTAAGGTCACCCAAAGGGAGTTCTGCAGACCGCATTTTCAATCGTTGAGAAGTCTCATACTTACCTCTTTATTTATTCTCAAAACTACTACTCTGGTATTAAAAAATAACAGTACTATTCAAATTATCTCATCTAGACGTAATACTAGTCAAGCGTCTTCTCTATCCTACTTATACCCAGTAAGGAATTTACAAATAGGTTTGTTATCTATTTTTTTATTTGTTATTAATTTAATATCGAATAATTTAGGTATTTATTTTCCCACACGTTAAGTACACTCAGAACTTATTTTTTATTTATACTTAGGTAGGTACTGTTGGAAACAAAATTTGTAATTACATTTAAATGTACCCTATAAAGTTACTAGTATTTTGCACGGTTCAAATTTATTAATCGGCATCTTGTATATATAACAGTAATTTAATATTTACCTAATGGGAATAACTGCGTGATTACATATAGACTAAGAATATTTATTTAAATTTAGATATATGGTTAATGTTCTCACATTTCTTCTTTATTATTATTGTCAGATTTACGCAACATGATTTGGAGTAATTATGTGATTACATACATACTCTTAAGAATATTTATTTAATTTTAGATATATGGTTAATCTTCTCACACTTCTACCTTACTATTTTTATTTATTTTATTTTATTTTATTTATTTATTTTATTTTATATTTAGGACACAAACAGGTGCAGCCACCCAAAAACGTATCCACTAATTAATTAAGCATATCAAGTTTACCCTACGTACGTTTTAATGTAAATATTTACTAAGTTAAAGTCTATTATATTCTATAAGACATAGCAACAAAGTATAAAAACTGAGAAATGCTTGAAATATTGAATACAATAATATGTATGAATATATAATATACCTAGACTAATATACGATTAAGATAATTTTTGAAAGAACACAATGATATAAAAAACAGTTCGATATTTTGACAATAAGAGTTAAAGTATGAGCCTATTCTAAAAATAGGAGAATTTCTGCCTAGATTGGTATGTGTCTGAAATAGATGAAGGCAGTATTGATGTCTGGTGGTTCTAGAGGGAACGCGTAAAGAAATCAAAGAGAGAAGTTCAGGTGCATTATATATGTTATTGAATAACTTATAAAAAATAATAAGCTGAGATTTAATCCTTCGATTCTCTAGAGTTGGAAGATTAAAATGTTGTCTAGCTTCGGTGATACTAGCCACATTGTAGACACCATTTACTCTCCAATTTAAAAAACATACAAATTTGTTTTGTAGGCGTTCTAGCCTAGACTCCAAATAATGCTTGCAAAATTAAGTCTGCTATAAACATAAGCAAAATAAATTAGTTTTATTGCCTTCTCAGAATTGAAATCCCTACACACTCTGACCACGAACCCCAGCATCCGAGAACACTTACTAACTACATATTCGATGTGTGAGGCAAATGACAGCTTGCTGTCGAAAAAAACACCCAAGTCCTTAATCTGAGTAACTCAAGGTTCATCGTTGATTAAGTAATTAAACTCAAAGATATGTCTATTTTTAGTGAACGAAATACAAGAGCATTTTCCTATATTTAAAGAGAGTTTGTACTTATCACAAAAAGCCGAAACTCTATTGAGATCTTCCTGCAATCGCATGCAATCATCTATACAGCGAATCTCTGAAAAAACCTTCAAATCGTCAGCGTAAAGGAGAAAACTCGAATATCGACAACAGCTATAAATATTATTTATATAGAGACAGAAAAGAAGGGGCCCAGGTGAGAGCCCTGTGGTACACCTGAAGTGACTGAAATTGATCTGGAAAAACTATCAAAAATGGAAACTTTCTGATTACGGCCAAAAAGATACGATGGAAACCAGCGCAAAAGATTACCCTGTACACCGAGATCAGACAAAACAGCGATAAGAATATTGTGATTAACTTTGTCAAAAGCTTTGCTAAAATCTGTATACAGAGAATCGACCTGGACACGGTTGTCTAGGGCACTGGAAAGATACTGATGGTTTATTAGCAAGTTTGTGTCAATAGATCGCCCTGAGAAGAATCCATGCTGTTGAGGTATTATTATGTTTTTAAATATATAGAATAGTTGGCGATGGATAATACTTTCCATGACTTTACTGGATATACAACGTTTACTTATACCCCTGTAGTTGGAGCGGATGACCTGTCGCCACTGTTTTTATAGATTGGAACTAAATGAGAGGTTTTCCAGAGTGTAGGGTAGCAGCCACTCGTAAGTGAGGTGTTAAAAATAATGGTCAGCGGAGTACTCAAACTGGATGAACATTTTTTCACAAAATAAGATGGTATTCCGTCACTCCCCGCATTATAAAATTTAAGTAGCATTGCTTGCATTTACCATGAAGTTCGGGGCGATACCTATTATACCCGTCTATAAGTCGTATTTTTTCTCCAACTTTGTTTAAATTTATAGTTCTACTAAAAGATTCTTGTCACAAGGACCAATACATGTATTAATACATATATACAAATAAAATTCTACGTATACATTTTGGGATAGGGTG
Organism: Kuschelorhynchus macadamiae; assembly: GCA_030620095.1. NCBI lineage: Eukaryota > Metazoa > Arthropoda > Insecta > Coleoptera > Curculionidae > Kuschelorhynchus > Kuschelorhynchus macadamiae. The sequence continues at coordinate 105,413 of JAUTXW010004847.1, read as the reverse complement.
GACATCCCTTGCTCTCCTTTGCGGCTTCAATTGGTTTTTGTCTCTTCTGTTGTTCTTTACATATTACATAACATATTATTCTCGAATTTAGATACCTTTATCAGAAAGCAACCGCATCAGCTTTAGAATGAATTTAATTTAATTTTAATAGCCCACTATGAAAATCGCACATTTGAACGTTAGATCTCTTTTTACAGGTTTCAATGATTTCTCGCAGATAGTACAGGTAAATGATTATGACATTATTTGTATAACTGAGACATGGTTAACTGAAAATACCAATAGTAACCTAGTGAGTGTTCCTGGTTACTGGCTTATCCGCAAAGACAGACATGGCCTAGGGGGTGGAGTGGGTGCCTACGTAGAACTTGTCTAAATTATGAAACTATTTTGTTTGACTTTCAAGTAACTGAAGCCTTAGAATATTTATTTTTGAAGATTAAGATATGTCAAAAAACTGTTGTGATTGGTGCCTTTTATAGGCCCCCTAATACTTCTATTAATAATTATATCACGGATTTTGATAATATATTAACAGACACACTTCCTGGTTTTGATATATTTGTATGTCTTGGTGACTTAAATATTAGTTTTTAAAATTTAAATAATCCAGTTTTTAATACCTTTGAATCCTTTGGCTTAACACACATTTTAGAAGAACCAACTAGGGTAACAGAAAAGTCAAGCAGATTAATTGACCCTATATTTATAAACAACACTGATATTATTAAGCAATGTGGCGTAACATCTTCTGAGGGCATCTCTGATCACAGTTTAGTTTATGTTAAATTAAATCTCAAATACAAAAAAAAATCCACCTCAAAAAATAAAGTATCGCTGTTTTAAAACTTTCGATTATCAAAACTTCCATAATGACTTAACACATCTACCTTGGCATCATTTTTTTGGAGTGCGCAATTTGAATACCAAAATAACTATTTTCAACGAGTTTATCATCAAACTGTTTGACAAGCACGCACCTCCCCGCGAAGCGTGAATAACTAAGCCTAGAGCACCTTGGCTAAATGATGAAACTAGAATTCTTAAAAAACAAAGGGATAAAGCGTGGCAAAAATACAAAAGAAAAGAAGTATAAATAAATTAGACCGTGAAAATTACAGGATTCTTCGAAACCGCGTTGTTGCTGATGTCAGAACAGAGAACATCTAAGAAAGAATATCTTTCTAATATTACTGCCCAAAATAACTCATCCTTGACTTGGAAAGACTTGAACCATTCAAACATTCGCAGCAACAATTTAAATACATTCCCACATAATCTCTCTAATCCGCATGATATCAATAAATATTTCGCTTCCTTTCTACAAAACATTTCTCACACATGCAATGATAAAATAAACTTTTATAAAAACAATACATTAGACCCCAAAAATTCTTTCAGTTTTTCACTGGCGACTTTAAAAGATATTCAGATTGCCTTAAATGCAGTTAAAACTAATGCACAAGGTGTGGATGGAATTAACTTAAAAATGTTAAAACTATGCAGTCCTTATATTGATAATATTATTTTGCACATTATAAATAGCGCTATTGAAAATAGTTGTATTCCGGAACTTTGGAAAATTGCATTCGGAAAACCTCTTCCAAAAGTAATTTCTAAAATTTTAGAGGTGCTTTATGATCAAATAATTAAATACTTTATGGAAAAAAAACTGATTCCGGACTGCCAAAATGGTTTCCGAAAAAAATTTTTCCACAGTATCAGCATTAGCGACAGTCTTAGATGATATTATGAAAGCCAATGATCAAGGAGAAGTAAGTGTTGTTATTCTATTGGATTTCTCAAAAGTATTCGATACTTTAGATCACAGGCTACTATGTGCGAAATTAGGATATTACGGCTTCGACAACGACGCCGTCAAACTTATTAATTAATTTTTAAGTAATTGCTCTCAAAAAATAATATATGAGAACAAAGAGTCTAACAGCATAACAATTCACTCCTGTGTACCGCTAGGTTCTATTCTGTCTCCCTTACTCTTCATCATTTATACCATAGAAATAATTACCTCCTCTATTTACTGCAAAACTCAAGCTTACGCCGATGATACCCAACTTTGCTACTCTTTCTATCACTCAGATATCCGGCAAACTGTTCAGAATATCAATTCGGATTTAGAAAGAATAAGGTTACTCTCCGAAGAACACAACCTAAAATTAAACTCCGAAAAATATATTATGAATTGGTACAAAAAATAAACGAAATTTTGTCAAATCCCATTTAAATCTACAAATTAATAATATTCCTCTAATCTTTACCCCACAGGCTAAGAACTTGGGTCTGATTTTAGATTTGAAGAATTTGCCTCTCTCAAACTAATTTATAGCCATTTGCGCTAATATGCGAATCTTTAGTTCTCTCGCAATTTACCTACTGTAATTTCATTTATGTTTACAAATATGATCACATATCTGGAAAAATATCTGAATGTGAGTGGCTTAATATGAAAATCTGCAGACGACACCACCAAGGGAACTTTATGCATAAACTAATTAATACTCCTGATAGCTCCAACCTATTAAAACACAAATTCATTCCTCGTAGAAATATTTATAATAGAAATGTTAGGTTTAAAAATAAACTTACAATGCCTCAGTATAAAACTGCAATGTTTAAGAGAAGCTTTTAATTTAATTCAATTAATTTATATAATTCATTACCTGAAGAATTAAAGCTTTATAATATCAATAAATTTAATTATAAGCTACGTTCCTACTTTGAAGAGCAACTACGTGGGCGATAGTCAGAGTCTGGCCTGGTGACGGGCTGCTACGGTGGTAAGGGTTGTCTGCCTGTATATCCCAATATTATCATTTTTTTTTTACAATTTTTTTTATTATTTTCAAGTTTAACTTCACTTTTATTGTACAAAAGACAAACTCTATATAGTTAAGAATGCTTAAACTTACTGGTGTTTTAGGTACCGTCTACTATACTTAAGTAATAATCTTAATTAGGCTTGGTGGCTTTTCACACTCATCTTAGGTTGAGTAAGAGTAACCTTAAGGCTAGACTTCGACAGGATGAGCTCTAATCTCCACCTTCAATTTGTTTTTTTTTATTAAATATTTTTTGGCTATTAATACATAAATCTGTAACCATTTATTTTTCTAACAAAAGTCATTTATTATTATTACTATTATTATTATCTATGAATTTAGGAAAATATTTAACCAACTCCCAGTTCATAGTAGGAACGCCAATTCATCTAGGTTATTTAGAAGGACCTTAAAGAAAGCATGTCTAAACAAATTATATTATAACGTGGGTGAGGCAGCTTAGTATAATTAATTGTCATTTATTTTTTGTTTGGGTCTGTTTTGTATGTTTTGACTACTGATTTTTCTGAATTTTATTTGTATAACTTAAGCATTTTAACTATCTTTTGTCCAACTTAGATGTTTCAATATGTGTCTTATATGTCTTTGCTTCTATTATGTTTTTACCTTTCAACTGTTTTTTGAAATTTGTATAATTTGACACCCATGTATGTATTGTATGTTTATAACTCACATTGCGCTTATTGTTTTATTTCTTTTAGTTTTTTTTTCTTTAATATGCTTTGTCAACAGAAATTTTATATTATTGCCAATAAAGTACATTTTGATTTGACTTGTTTGGTATCCCCGGCATTTCCTGTGAAATCCGAGTTTACAATTTAGACAAATCATCCTCTATATCTCAGTAACCACTATTATAATCAAATTTGTGCATATTAGAAGTATGGCATGGAAATAGATGTATTTTCAAAGTTTATAATTTGTTCGCGCAATTGTTTTAGTTTTTTCTGATGATGGTGTCACTTTTATTTTAATTGTAAACAATTACATTTTACCCCATCAAAGAAAGCCTTTTTACCAAATTTGGACATTTCGAGAAGTGATGTTAAGAACTTTAACTCAAAAAAACTTTATTTACTGCATGCGAAAATGAAAAAGAAATCTGATCCAGTTTTTACTTCCCTAGTAAATGGGAAGTATTGTAATCGTGAAAAAATCACACTCCGAGATTTTTTCGGATCTTCACGTTTCAGGGTCCCTAGATTAATAAACTATTTAAAAATTCAGCCTGAAAAAACTGCTTATTGGTTTGATTTCAAATTGTGTTCCATAACTAACTGTGGTATAGAGATCAACTAGTAAAATAGTGTTCTGTCTGCCAATTCGCGGCATAGCTTGAAGACCACTTACCCGATTGACTTCAAATTTTCGTCAAAAATTAAGGATCATGTGGGGATGGCCTGGTAAGATTTTGATAAAAATCCAATATGGCGAAACAAAAATGGCTGCTTAGTGAAACGATAAAAAAATTGTTATTACAAAAATACTCATCCAATGTATCTGAAATTTGGCAAAAAACGTTAAGTATTATGTTGGAATAAACTGGTAACATTTTGATACGGATCCAGGATGGCGGAACAAAATGGGGCCTAATAAAATATTAAAAAATTCAGCCTGAATAACTACTTAATGAATTAATTTTAAATTGTTGTGTGCTATAGCTAATTGTGGTATAGGGGTCAACTAGTAAAACTCGTTGGTCCGCAGATATTTCCTGGATATTAAGTTTCTAAATGGTTTTGTGTTTTGTGTCCTGAGATGCAACAATGAAGTTGCGAAACGTCGACATTTTAAAAAAAGGGCTTTTGTTTTTTTACTGGATCCTAACCCCAAATAATACACTACTTTAATACAACAACAGGATCGATAACGAAAACCAGTTAAAAACTTAATATCTGGGAAGTATCTGCGGACCAGCGGAGTAGGTAAAGACTCATAATATGAGTTTTAATTTAAGATGGCGAAACAAAATGGCGGCCAAATAAAATATTTTAAAAATCAACGTAAAAAATTGTTGTTTAGGTGGTTTTGTAGAAGACTTAGATGTGAAAATGGTGTAAAATGGTCGAATTCATATGACGTAGCAAAAGTCAAGTGTGGCTTAAGTAGAAATTAAAGGAGAGTAAAATATTGGTAGGAATCCAATATGATGGAACAAATGAAAATGAAAAGACAGTATATGTAATACATATATACTGTGACTATTTACTAAACTAAATAGGGTCACACTTCACTATTCCACATAGAGTAGTGCAAATAACTGTTAAAAATAATTTATTTATTGTATGCTTAAACTTATAGTTTCCTTGCTATTTTGGAAACGCCCCTGATTGAAATTAGCAATCAGTCTCTAAATAATTTCGACCGAAAGGGTGAACTGTGTCTTATTATGTACCGGTAATTAAAAAACTTGGACTAATTGTTCGCATGATTAGATAGACATAAATTTTAATCTTAACTTTCCCATCGAAGGAAAAATGTCGAGACGGCATAAAATCAGAGGGATCGAGTTAAATTAAAAAGAAAAGAGCATTTACAGGTCGTAACAAGATTCAACTTCCTAAAGGGTAGAAAATATCAATTTTAAAAGGTTGTTAGGGATATTATTTCCTTGATGATCTTTACACAAATTTTTGGGCGAAGATTTTACTAAATCGTCTCTAAAAATCATTAGCAGTAAAAACATTTGTTGAGTGGTACATATGTGTCAGAAGGGCCAATAATATTAACAATACATTATTTTTTTTAAAGTAGTGTACGTGGTATTCCATTTTCGGCACTTTTCGGGGTATCTCTCTCATTCTTAAATATAGAATTTCGACATTTTGCTACTTTTTTACGAAATTAGAGATGGTACAGCAGAATTTTCGTAGCCTTTTGCTTTTTGAGATACAGGGTTTTTGAAAATGTTTCAGACAACCCTCGTATCCCAGCTATCTGATAAATTATCAAAACGGCGAAAACGCTTCCTTATGACTTTTTCCGTTCCATAGAATTCGGTACCGCTATCAGAATAACTCTGCGGGGGAGGGGTCCGGTCAAAGCAGTCAGGTTATCGGACCCTACCTTTTTTTTAAATGGGACGCCCCATATATTATTCTTTATATTTATTAGGAATAATGTGGGCTTTCCAAAATTATACATGTTTGCAGTTATTTTGAAAAGTAAGCTTAAAATTCGAAATTTTCTAATTTTTTTTTATGTCCAATTACTAAGTAGTCGGCTATGGCTAAAACTTAAACACAAAAAATTTAAACAAAATTTATGTAAGTAATTATTATACTAAAGATGAAAGACTTTCAAACTTAATTCAAAAGAATTTTTTTAATTCTCAACTCTTAATTATTTATTACAGCATTACGTTCTGGACGCGCGTTTCGCTAACCAAGTTAGCATCATCAGCAGATGATATAAACTTTTAAACTTAATTATGATAAAATTATTGAATTTTACTCAACGAAAAAAGTAACTCTTACTCAACACTCACAGTAAATCTTACTTAAAACTTAATTAGGAGAAACAAAATTTCGAAAAAGCCAAGAATTTTCAAAGGTGGTTAACATTGACACATTTTCGTTATTCTTCTAATAGCTTTCAAAAGAATCATAGGCCTTCTTTGCACATTTCGGAAAGTTAAATCGATTATCGCACGAAGCTCCGCTACAGACTAATATCGTGTTTTATATATTTTATTTTGCATGAAACTCTATAAGAAAATATCTAAAACTGAAGGACCAGAAGATCGAGGGGACATCTTACAGGTCCGTAAGTACCAATCCATCTTTGAGGAAAATTATCGTCCAAAAATGCCTTTAAATGCATAGAGTTGTGGCTTGGGGCACCGCGACCGTCTTGCTGAAAATAAACGGCATTATAATGTGCCAATGGAATATTTTCCATCAGTTGTGGGATAACTTCCTCAAGTCTTTCTAGGTACCGACGCGCTTTTAGACCCCCTTTAAAAATTCTATAGACTATGCGTCTTCCAAAAATGAAACACGAAATATGACAATTGAACATTCCCGCAATTGAAAAATATGATTCATCGGACCAGATATCGAGCCTATCAAAAGATTCATCAGTATGGGTTTGTTGTAAATACCATCATAAACAACATTTCGCGCTCAGCATCACCGGGGTGCAAATTTTGAACTATGTGGAATTTATACGGTGATACTTATATTTTTGCAAAATTCTTTGGGTATCAGACTTGGATACACCAGCTGTTTCCTCTACTTGATGGCAAGAAGATGAAGGCCTCGCTTCTAGATAACTCAATACGTCTATTTCTTTTATCTCTCGATCTTGTTTGGTGCATGCTTAGAATATTATCCTAACCATAGCGCTTAAAATACGTTACCTTTGTAAATATAATTCTAAAGCTTCTAGGGATGAAACAATTTTCGAAAAATTTTCGAAAAAAAAGTAAATTAAATACAGTATATAGATAAATAGAAACACCAAAAAGTTTTTGGTATTTTGTTTTTTGTCCCAAACTAGCCTAATACTTACTAATTGGAAACAAAAGAAAATTTTAGTTTGTTTTTGAAAATAAATGCTGCACACATGCATATATTTTTGGAAGACTCATATTATTTCTAATAAATATAAAAAATAATATACAGGGTATCCCATTTAAGAAAATAAAGTAGAGTCCGACAACTTTTTGACCTAACCCCGCATACTTATTAAGCGGCACTCATATGAACATTTTCTCTAGGCACCCGGTATTCCATATAAAACAAATAAAAAAAAACACTGAAACAGTAAAATTTATTTTACTTTTCTATTCATATCCATTTTTACCGCATCATAAAGCCTTCGAAACGATATTTGCAAATATGTCGGGTTAAAAAAATCCATCTCATCAAAGTGATAAATGCCATATATGCTTAAAATGGCAAAAAAGCACAATTTTTTCTCTAAAAATGAAAAAAAAAATTGTGCAATTTTTTTTCGAAAATCGATTTAACCCAATTTCTCGACCTCGGACAAAAAAGTAAAATTATGTCTTAAAGCAAAAAGATGTAGCATTTTATTGGTCCAATCGCTTTTGGTCCAAAGTGCACGCTCCCAAAAAAAAATAATATTATATTTAGATGAATACTTGACCTCTTATTTAAAGCAGTTCCTGCTTTGAGAAGTGCAGATATATTACATTAGTGGGAATCTAGTTCTTATGTGCGCTTAAAACAGGCTGCTTAAAGTTTTTTGTCAACACCCCCGAACTGTAGCTAGTAAACAAATCTATTTGTCGAAAACGAAGACAGACTTATTATTTGAAATAATATAAAACTTTTTAAATTCAATTATTTATTACGCACTTTTCTAATGTTCTTCAGCTATTTAATTATCATTACTTATATACATATCATTTGTTTTTATTGTTGTATTTTAATTAGAAACTAAAATGTTATTTGTTTTTACATTCCTCGTGAGAGGAACGTCATCGCGAAAAAAAGCCACTTTCCGAGATGATTTCATATCTTCACGTTTCAGGGTCCCTACATGCCGAAAAATATTCACCCGATCTGCCGGTCTGTCTGTCATTCTATCTGTCTGTTTGCGGCATAGCTAAAACATTACTTATTCGATTGACTTCAAATTTTGGTCAAAAATTGAGGTCATATGGGGAGAAATGGTAACATTTTGGTAAAAATCCAATATGCTGACCGAAATGGCGGCTTAACTAAATGTGGTTAAAGTTTTACTTTCTTGAATAAGGACCTTCTTTTAATGAAGGTAAATAATAAATGTAATAATTGATTTTGTGTGTCGAAACTGTGGTATTGTTTATGTATGTATGGTACGTAAATGAATGTTTATATATACGTAAGCATGATATGACATATGTTAGCAAAATACTTATGGAGATAAAAAATATGTATTTGTTTCATATAAATAGTAAATAAAACTAGAGCTAAATATGTAAATAAAACAAATTCTTACTTAAGCAGGCGCAATATAACTATTTAAGAGGGCAGTGACTTTCGCCTAGACAAACACAATATAAAAATGTAGCAAAAACGGTACAAAATGTATAGAAAATGAATATGAAGAAAAATACATTTTAAAAAATCACATCTATCACACACAAGAAGCACAATTTATATATAGGCAGATGTATTTAGGAATAACTTTATAGATATTGTATAAATCGTAATAAATATAATATATATAATCGTAATATAAGGTAAATTCTGGGTACGTGAATACGAAAATAAATAACATTACTTTCCTCGTCATGAAATATTTCAAATATTAATGTTTGTATATTGTATATAAATTTATTACTAAATTACTATAATATGTATATATAAACTGTGTTATATGTGTGAGGTAAAGTCCGTTACGAAGAAAGTTTCAGGTAAAAGCCAATTTATTGATTTTTTCATATATTAACAAAGAAAAAGCTGTTTTGTTCTACGTATGTTAAAATAAAAGACTTTCCCACTTTTTTTAGTATTGATTTCAGTCACAAATATTTTTATTTTTATTTGTCAGTGTCAGCACAGTCTAAAGCGCTCGTGTTTTGGCCCCAACCGAATGCCCATTTATCACACTTTTTTATTTTTTTTAACGACCTCTTTTACTCTGATATCAAATCCTTTTAACAGCTTTGGTTCACAGATATATAGCTTTACGATCCAATTTTAAATTATTATTTTGAATAATTGCCATTTTTTAGGTTATTTGTTTTTATGGTCGTCATAATACTATTAAATAAATTGACCTCTAATTCAGTAATCTAAAATACATAGATATACTAAATATTACTTCAATGAGGCAATTATTAATAAAAATTGAATATTTAAGCTAAAGCAATTTTCAATATCCTTAGAATATTTTTTATTTATTTATTGACCACGTTAAATGTTCTTCTTTTATTCATAAGAAAATGATTGTGTTAAAATTTTAGGCTATGCCCTTGCATTGCCTCTCTTGAAAGAAAAAGTACGGTAATCGCAAAAAAAATTACATTTGAGATTTTTTTAGTTTATTTTTTGATTAATTACCATAGCAAATCTTTGTTTAGAAAAATTTTGCAGATTCCACCGGATGTCTGCAAAACGAATAAGTTAAATCCATCATTGCGAATGATATGTCAAGCAGTATTTACTTCTTCCAATCCACCTTTTTGACTAAATATCCAAACTGTATTTTTACTGCCCTCAAAAGAGAGAGAAAATCACACTCCGAAATTTTTGCAGATGTTTGCAGTTCAGGGCCTTTAGATCCCGAAAAATATGTTCTTCCATCTTCCATATCCTTCAGTCTGTCGGTCTGTTCGCGGCATATCTCAAGCTCAAAAACTGGTTATTCAATTGACTTTTTCTGAAATTTCTTTACCCGGAACTTTCTTTGTTATGAATATTTAGTTAGTTTCAAACACTTTTATTGGACGCCATTTTGGTCCAATACATTGGATCCCTACCAATACCCAACCAATATTTTACCAGTTTCTACCTATGCCACACTTGATTTTTGCGCATAATTTAAAATACATTCAATAAATAGTTTTTACATTGACAAACACCACAATGTTGAATTCGTACGAGTTTATCCTTATAATTAATTTTTCTCTAAAATTTACAGTCAATTGAATAACAAGATTTTTTACGTTGATTTTTTAAACATTTTATTTGGTCGCCATTCTGTTCCGCTTTCTTGAATTAGTAACACACCTTTACCAGTTCATCTCTATATCACATTTAATGCTTGCACGAAATTTAAAATTAATCTAATAAGTAGTTTCTTCAGGCTAATTTTTTAAATATTTTATTAGGCTGCCATTTTGTTTCGCTGGCTTATATTCGTACCAAAATATTACCAGTTCATTCTTACGTAACACTTGATTTTTGTGCGATATTTGAGATAAAACGGATAATTAGTTTTTTAAGTAATATTTTATTTGTTTCACTAGGTCGCCATGTTGTTCCGGCATATTGGATTTTTACTAAAATAATACCAAGTTATCCCTACATGAGCCTTAATTTTTGACTTAAATTTAAAGCCAATCTGATGAGTAGCATTTAAGCTATGTCGCGAATCGACAGATAGAGAGACAAACCAACAGACGGACCGACGGACTTGATAAAACATATTTGAAACGATGACTTTTTCATAATAAAAAAATTTTATTTGGTCGCCATTTTGTTCAGGAATCTTGAATTAGTACCAGAGTTTTACTAGTTCATCTCTATACTACAATAGTTATGGCATACAATTTGAAATCAGTTCATTAAGTAGTTATTTCAGGCTGAATATTTGAATATTTTATTAATCCGTCATTTTTTCCACCATCCTGGATGCGTACCAAAATTTTACTAGCTGATTTCAACATAAAACTTGATTTTTTTGCAAAATTTGAGATAAATCGGAATAATCTGTTTTTTTAGTAATATTTTTTTACGTTTCACTAGGCCGCCATATTTGATTTTTACCAAAATATTACCAGGCCATTTCCACATGAGCCTTAATTTTTGCCTAAAATTTGAAGTTAATCTGATAAGTAGTTTTTAGGCTATGCCACGAACCGACAGAGAGACAGACAAACCAACAGATTGAATGACGGACTTAAATGAAACATATTTTTTCGCATCTAGTGACGCTAAACCGCGAAGAATTGTAAAACCTGAGAGGGTGATTTTTTCAGGTTACAAAAATCTTGATATAGTTCATGTGGTTCGGGTCCGAGTCTGAGTCTCCTCCGATTTATCCAGGTTTAAAAATCTAAACGCTTTGTGTATAATACCCAAAATTATACATAACTTGTTTTTAATTCTAAAGAGAAATTTGATATTTTTATTATATACCTTAAACATATATTTCATCGAAATACTGACCTTGTTACAGTCACCTCCATATAACCTTGCACGTATTGATGATTCGTAAATAATATAGTAATTGAATCTATTCTTTTACAACCTTGTACGTTTTGACGATTCTAAATAATATAATTTAATTTACTATTTTTATAACATTGACACTCTCACTTATTTTTTAATTATAAATTATATAATTAGGATATAAATCTTACAATAAATCAATGCGTAATGAACCATTAGTTGCGTTAATCAAAAAACCTAATAATTAGAAAGAACGCCATTTTAACAACAAAACGTCATATTATATCCCGCTACTCATCTCAAGCCGAGTTGGGCAGTAATTGTCAAACACAGCTTGCACATTGCTTCTTTGACTTTATCATCCGTCCAGTCAGCCAGAAGCACCTGCCAAACTGTTCGACGTCATAGTAGGAAAACAACGACTTCATCATCTATTCAAGAAGCACCTGCCAAACTGTTCGACCTCATACTAGAAAAACAACAAGTCCACAGTTCATCCAAGAAGCTAATGCAAACTGCCGACTTCATACTTAAAAAAATAACCAAGAAGCATCTATCAAACAACAAGCCCACCATCCATCCCGAAAGCAAATTAATTACAGCCTACCCGATCGACCGTTAGAAAAAATCTGCCACTCCAGCCCATCCAAAAGATCATCTACCCGCAGAAAACGAAATGAATGAACATGAAAACAAGAAGAATTGGGAAAACAAATTATCCCACTCTTGTCAATTTGTAAGAAAGACTCCACTAGCAGGAAAAATGAAAAACACGTAAAATAACGCATCGACGCCATAGAAAAAATATGGAATGACATTTAAGTAAATGACAATGAAATTAGAAACCTAAACTCACCGAATAATCTTACTTTACCAAGAAATATTTCAACCAATTGAAAGACAAGTACGAAGTGATCAAAAACTACTTGAAAACATGTCCAAAGGCAACTGCCAAGGAACTTGCACCCAAGAAAAAACAAAAGCAACGCCTGAAAAAACAAAACTTCAGACTTCAACAATTATAATTAGATTTAAGCTAAATTTAGATCGAGCTTATTCAAGGAAAGTTCAAATCCCGCTGTCAGCTACAGATGGAGAAAATTAAGAAATGGTGGGATGCTATCCAATACCTGCACGAAAAAATCATGATCAATGAAGTAACCTTTTAGAATGACTACTTTGCACAAATATACAGGGAATCTAAGCCAATATGAAGATGCCATTGAAAAACTATCATTGAAAACTTAAGAAAACAACGTCATTCCAAATCAGCAAATTTTAGTAAATCAACTACAACAAAATTTAGCAGTTCCAAAAGCCCCTGTTCCAATCTTTAATAGAGGATATAAAAACTGGTCTAGTTTTTTGGATATTTTCAAAAAGGTGATCCACGAGAACCAACTGTTGACCAAAGCCGAAAAAATGCACCACACACTCCTGGAGACGCAAGCAAGTTAATTCAACACTTTGAATCGACCGACGCCAATTAGAATTTCATGGGATGTATTGTAAAAGCGGTATTAAATAAAAGACTACTGATAATGAAACTACTAGGCAAAATATTGGATTTACTAGCGATTTCGAGGATGCACAGAAGCTACAACAAGTGCACAACATTACCAGTAAATGCCTATAGACTTTCAAGAATCAAAAATAATCATCAGAAAATGGGATCCTGAAACCAATTGCCTTTACGAACCAAGTCTCCAGAAGCCTCACGACATCCCAGACCTCAAATAATTTAAGAATTTTTTGGAAAAAAGATTCAAATCATTAGAAAGTGTCGTATCAAGCATTGAAAAGAAATCCAGTAACTGTCTATTCTTTCTGTAGAGGTCAACAACACATGATTTTCCACTACCAAAAGTTTAAAGCACTCTCAGCGCAAGAAAGAAACAAGTATGCCCAAGAGAAGCACATCTATTACAATTGCCTAAGCCATGATTTCTACAGTGTTTCAGCCAAACAAGATGTAATATATGCAATTGACATACAAGTTGACAGATATCAACAACGGTCAACAGACTATAAACGTAGAGGACCTTGAGGAGGTTTAAACAATCCACAAAGGAAACGTCAAAATAACCCTTATCCAAGAAGAACAAACGATCAATTTCCACCAAAAAGGAATACTACAACCAACCATGCAAGTAGAAATTAAGAGAACGTTCTACTCGCAACAACGCTTGTCGAAGTTGTCACTTCAAGTTCACCGCAGCCGCTAAGAATTCTTGTCGATCAAATCTCACAATAATCCTTTATTACCGAAGAAGTCGGATATATTTACGAGAGTAAATTGCACAATTGGACCTAAAATTGAACAAAAAAAAAACGTCTATATTTCGGGAACCGATGTCTAACATCCTAATGTTTCTATACCTGGGTATTTTTTTCTAAATTTTCTGTTACAGACATCAGCTTTGCTTCTGTTGCTGCAAATTTTATATATTGGTTTTTTATATTTAAGTACAAAAACACTTTTAATTATATTCATTGCAGTTACACAGGAAATCTTAAAATTGCTATATATATTAGTGTAGAAATAGGCGTATAATCGATATTTATCGATAGGTTAAATTGTCCAGCTTAATTTAATTTGTAGAGATAAACTAGATCTTTGATGCTAATTCTTCACAATCTAAGTAAAAGTTGAGTTTTATTACGCACCTCCGTATACATAACAAAGACAGCTGGAAAAATTAAGTTTTAGCACCACCTTCATGACACCTGTACCCATAGATGGAATTTCAGGAGCTAACACATTCCGACAGATATTTAAATGCAAGATGACACTATCACCTAGCACAAATTTAAGCTGTGACCAGTACCCTTATGTCTAGATCCATTCGATTAACTGAAGCACAAACGAGACAAAACGAACTTATTATAACTCAGAATTCCATGCCAGGACTGTAAAGAGTTGTACCTTGGGCAAACTAACAGACTAATATCAGCAAGAGTAGAACAGCATACACTCAATAACATAAATAATATAATCGGGTCTTAAAATAAATTTCGAATTATGTAGGGAAATTACCAATATAGGGATTATAAAACCAGAATAATCCGAGAATCCATAAAAATTGAAAAATAATGCGATTTAAATAAAACGGATGAATCGTTAAAACTACCAACTGCATGGAAAACAATAATCGAGAAACCTAAAATCAATTTGTAAAATATAAATAATAACGAACAACCGTCCAAATATAATCTTGGGCACCGGGTGAGTGTTGATTTTTACTCCTTCACGGATGGAAAAATATAATGTGTTTTCATTCCGGGTGTACATCCGTTCACTACTGTCGTTCTGAAAAGAACAGTTTTGCTGACGTTTCGCCAAAATCACATTTGGCATTTTCGAAGCTTTCTTTCTCGCGTCCGAATAGAGACTGAAGTGTTGGTGACTGCGACGCTTCCTTTTATACCCCCACTCGGGGCCGAAGGTTATATCTGCGCAGGCGTTATTTATGTTTTCCGGACGGTGCTGTTGTTGTTGCGCTAATTGTGCTTGAGTTTTTGCGATTTTAGATTTGTCGATTATTGTCTTCCATACTGCTGGTAGTTTTAATGATTCGTCCCTTTTATTCAAAGCACCTTGTTTTTCAATTTCTATGGCTTCTCGGATTATTCTGGTCTTATAATGTTCTATATTGGCAACCTCCCTACACCCATCGAAATTTATTTTATGGCCGATTTCCTGATGATGTAGGAATAAAGCTGAGGTTGTTTGTGTATTTCCGATGTTGAGTTTATGCTCTTCAACTCTTGCTGATATTCGCCTGTTAGTTTGCCCACGTACAACTTTTCACAGTCCTGGCACGGAATACTGTATACTCCGTGGTTTTCCAGTTTGATTTTATCTTTTGGGTTTCCGAGTAGTTTACCTATAGTTGTTTGTGGCTTGTGTATTGTTTGTATGTTGTGTTTCCTAAGAATTCTTCCGATTCTGTCTGTTGTGCCTTTTACATATGGTAAGACTACTCGTTGCTTTCTCGGTTCATAATTTTTGTTGTTCGTTGTTCGGGAAACCTGTGCATTAATAGCGATTGTGTAGTCATTTTTCCTTAAAGCACTAGATATTACCTTAAGTTCGTTTTGTCTCGTCTATGTGTCAGTTAATCGCACGGATCTGGATATTAAAGTATTTGCCACAGCTTGAATTTGTGCTGGGTGATGATGTGATTTTGCATTTAAATATCTGTCTGTATGTGTTGGTTTTCTATACACGGTGTATTCGAAATGTCCGTTATGCAATTTTGTGACCAGAACATCTAAAAACGGTAGTTTGTTGTTTTGGTTGCATAATTTTAGAAAGGTATTTCTCCAGTTTTCGTAGCGGCGAATTAACAATACTAACAATAGGTCTGATGGGCGCCCCTGGTTTGTGTATTTTTGGTAAACCATAGAGTTTAGGACATCTGCTCGACTTTTCCCGTGGTATGATTTTTTGTTGAATTTCGGGGTTTATTGGTGAACTTTTTATTTTATTTTAAGTGGTTTTTTCTAGGTACGTTGTCGGGTCCCTTGGACCAGGCCTATTTACCTTAGAGTTAGAGGAAAATACTCTAATATCCAGATCCGTGCGATTAACTGACACACAGACGAGACAAAACGAACTTAAGGTAATATCTAGTGCTTTAAAGAAAAATGGCTACACAAATCGCACCATAGAGAAAGCTATAATGCACAAGTTTCCGGAACAACGAACAACAAAAATTATGAACCGAGAAAGCAACGAGTAGTCTTACCATATGTAAAAGGCACAATAGACAGAATCGGAAGAATTCTTAGAAAACACAACATACAAACAATACACAAGCCCCAAACAACTATAGCTAAAATACTCGGAAACCCAAAAGATAAAATTAAACTGGAAAACCACGGATTATACAGTATTCCGTGCCAGGACTGTGAAAAGGTGTACGTGGGGCAAACTAACATGCGAATATCAGCAAGAGTGGAAGAGCATAAACTCAACATCAGAAAAAACAAACAACCTCAGCTTTATTCCTACATCATCAGGAAACCGGCCATAAAATAAATTTCGATGGGCGTAGGGAGATTGCCAATATAGAACATTATAAGACCAGAATAATCCGAGAAGCCATAGAAATTGAAAAACAAAGTGCCTTGAATAAAAGGGACGAATCATTAAAACTACCAACAGTATTGAAGACAATAATCGAAAAATCTAAAATCGTAAAAACTCAAGCGCAATTAGCGCAACAACAGCACCATCCGGAAAACATAAATAACGACCAACGCCTGCGCAGATATAACCTTCGGCCCCTAGTGGGGATATAAAAGAAGCGTCGCAGTCACCAACACTTCAGTCTCTATTCGGACGTGAGAAAGAAAGCTTCGAAAATGCCAAATGTGATTTTGGCGAAACGTCAGCAAAACTGTTCTTTTGCAGAACGACAGTAGTGAACGGATGTACACCCGGAATGAAAACACATTATATATATATATATATATATGTATATATATATATATATATATATATATATATATATATATATATATATATATATATATATATATATATATATATATATATATATATATATATATATATATATATATATATATATATATATATATATATATATATATATATATATATATATATATATATATATATATATATATATATATATATATATATATATATATATATATATATATATATATATATATATATATATATATATATATATATATATATATATATATATATATATATATATATATATATATATATATATATATATATATATATATATATATATATATATATATATATATATATATATATATATATATATATATATATATATATATATATATATATATATATATATATATATATATATATATATATATATATATATATATATATATATATATATATATATATATATATATATATATATATATATATATATATATATATATATATATATATATATATATATATATATATATATATATATATATATATATATATATATATATATATATATATATATATATATATATATATATATATATATATATATATATATATATATATATATATATATATATATATATATATATATATATGTATATACATATATGTATATACATATATATATATATATATATATATATATATATATATATATATATATCCCCATCTTAAACCGCCTTGAATTGTAAAGTATGTTTTAATTTTATACAAATACTTACTATAAAACTTTTTTTCTGCAGAAATAACATCTTATAAACTTTCTTTAAAAATGCTTTAGTTTACTATTCTTTAAATCACAAATCAACTGTTACGTTCTACACTTATACAAAAAAAATAAGTAGTATTGATCTGTGTCAAGCTTTTTCGGGATATCCAGTACATGATGACATCCCGTTGATAATATGTTACCCTTAAAATATTCTAAAACATGAACTTTATCTTCCATATTAAAATTAATATTCCAGCGTTTTTGTTCTTAATTATTTAATTTTTATTATATTCTCTTTTAAATCATTTGCTGGAATGGAAGTAAAAACGCGTTTATGTGCTACTAAATTATTCACTCATTTTGTGAATGAACATGTAATCGCTACAGGTTATAACCAATTTTTGATTTAGTCCAGATGTTGTATCCCAAAGGGAACATATTTCAAAAAGAATCAAATTATCCCAAAATACGTTCTGATAACCTTATAGAAACGGCTATTTCCCCATCGTATTCTAAAATAAATTTATTTCATTTTATATTCCACGAATAAACACAACTTAATAAAAGAGTTCTTTTCAAAGCGCATTGCCTTTTTTCTTTTATAAATTTCATAAATTTCAGCGAGATAGTTCTCGAAGGAGTTTCAAAATAAGATTTAGAGATGGGATGTGACAGACAAATGCTCTTGTGTTTTCCTGTTATTTTTCCCTTTTTAACATATTCAGATTTATATATACAGTTACTTGTTGCTTATTTCATGTAGGTATGTGAAGCAATGCTCACAAATCAATTGCTGAGATATTTCAAGTTTTGCAATTTTTCATTTTTTTTACCATTTTTACTAGAAACTAATATAAATAAGTCAAGATACTGTATTTAGCATATTATTAACAGCTATAGGGTTAACTGAACAAATTTAAAAGAAAGAAAATTAAATTGATTTACAAACTTTCAAAACAGAAAACTTCTTCAAACAGGATTTACATTTTTAGTGGGACTTCGGACTAACCGCTCTTCTCTTTTTAGACAAAAATCAAAATATTAATTTACTTCTGCCATGAGGCAAAAACAAATTCCGTTGCATATCTCTCTAGATCCACTGAATACTTTACAGAATTTTACGTTAACTTTTTATATTAACATTTAAATCTTGTTACATTTTAACAAATGTCAGGTCTTTTTCTAATACGGAGGATACAAAACAAATTACTTAGATTTATTGTGATTGTACCGCAAACTGGATTACGTTAGAAATGTACCATATAAGCTGAATACAAATTACTATATTAAAATATGAAGATTTCGGATAATAATAACTAATTCGGCGGTATCAAGGACATTACCATAACCTCCAAATACTTCAATCAGATAAACGTCAAATAGTCTAATGTTTTCTAAAGGATCCCCTTTCCTAATTAAACCTGAATTGACTAATATAAGTATACAAACTGATAGTATATAATGCGGACCGAAATATCAAATTTTTGGGCCAGTTCGACCCAAAAACGAGTCAGATGTTTTAATGTTAGTTTCCGAAATATGCAACTTACTTACATTTGCAAACAGTTCATAAACAGATATTTCTTATGAACAAGATTACCACAACACTTCAAATGCCACCTAAAAATGAACAAACGTAAAACATAATTTTACTGAACCAGAGTTGTCGAGTAGTAACCAAAAAAAGATTAAAATTTCCGTCTTTCAAAAGAGTATTTCTTACCGAGGTCAGGTAAAATCCCAATAATATAAAATCTCAGCACAATGCTGGTTATTCGCAAGTGACAAAATCTGAACAAAAATAGGGTCAACTTTTTTTTGAAGATGAATTAATCTCGCCCCTTGGTAAGCTTTATGTGACACATATTATTAAAGAAGACAAATCCACAATATGATTAATTATTCCATTGAAAGTTTATACTTTCTCTTTGATGATATGTTTGCATCATTTGGTACTGATAATTCCAGTGACCATGTTTATATGACTGTGCACTGTACTAATGTGTAGTTTTCAGTTCTATTGAATCATTTATATTTTTTAGCTCATTGTAAAAATATAGTATAATAACTAAGAGAATACAATGACTAAAAAGATATTTATAACCTATTTGTGAAGCAAATTATTAACTATAAGTAGTTTTAGGTAAATTATAGTTTTTAATATTATATTGCTAAATGGTACACTTTCTGTATTTATTTTCAGTATACTTGTTTTGTGCTTTATTTTTGAATAAAGTCTTTATTACGTAATATATACAAAATGTATACTAAAAATAAAATGAAATTTATTTTAAAAACTCAGATATAAAAAATTTCACCAAACCTGTGCCATTATCGATAGTCCCTAATTCACAAGCCGCATTACCTCTTTAAATAGCGAGGCTAATCCATTGGGTAATGAAGCTTTCTGCTTGCTTACACGATACCTATGTTTGTGCTTATTTTATTACGAAACTTTTTGCCTAATAACTCCAAGGGCCAAAAGTTTCAACTGTGTACAAAACGGCCTTCCAACTCGTCATATTTGTAGTGTTGTAATTCTTCGTCACGTGTAGTATCACCTGCTCTTTCAGATATAAGAATTGGCAAGGGTATAACTGCACGTAGTATTCCATAACAATGTCTTTCCTACTATTCAAGGAACCAGTGTCATACCATCCACTCGCTTTCCATTTCTTCAACAAACCTCTTGCAGTTCTAAAACAACGGGAAATTCCGCAATTATCAGATACGTCTCGACTATGTCGTTGATCAGCCAGCCTCTGTAGGAAGATACGTGCCGTACTTTTTTTACAGCTTAGCCCATGTAGGCCGTATATATATATATATATATATATATATATATATATATATATATATATATAAATATACTCTTTCGCCACAACTGCAGATATGTTGTTCACACACACAGGCAAACCAACTGTCAAAGCAATGGAAATAAGAAATGATGATTGATCCAAAAGATTCCCCAAAGATGTAGATGGTAGAGCGTTTAACCAGGTATTACTTTCAGGGTTTTGAAGAGCGAGAAGACGTACCCTGTCTTTTATATCCTATTAATACTATTTGATTAAGATTACTGAGGAGAACCTGACAAAACTTCGAATCTAAGTTATTCTGTCTACGTGATAGTTCATTACGTATCTTTTCTAGATTGCAAAGTGAAAGCCAAGAATTTAAAGCAAAATTTGAGTCAACGTCAGAACAATTTAAAAATATTTTTAGGTAGAATTAATTCAAGCAAATTTGTTACATCGTTAACCGAACTTAAAACCGCGGTAAAACAAAACGTGGACAAATCTTGAATACAAGAGATTTTACTTTGTTTAAAACCGAATCATAGCCGGAAAGAGAGGCTGATGTATTCCAAGAAGGAGCAAATCTTAGTAAGAAAGTTATACGGAGTATTGCAAATGAATATTTAACTAATAAAATCCAATGTGGCTATTAAGATATTTTATATTCTCAGAAAATCGATTTAAAACAACAATTTTTTGTTTAAAGCCTCCGCCATTTTGTCATTTGAGAAAGGGCATCCTAATAAACTAAACTGATCAAATGGCACTTAAAATATCTGGTGCCACTTTTCTGAATTTGGAATATATCATTCAAGCATCGGTTTTATCAGAAATAACTGAAATTTTATATTTATTCTAATTTATTTTAAGCCCAATATCCGAACTTAAACGGATTATTTTTTAAAGTCGTCTAAAACTGTAGAAATATTTCCAGCAATTGTTCTATCGTCTAAATACCATATATTAAGTGAATGCATACTCGTTGTGTCACAAGAGAAATGCCAATTTTGTAATAACTTAATTTCACAGATATCAGTTTATGTAGTAAATGTGAGAAAATTATGCAAATCTCTATATTTTAACATCTTTGCAAGATTTTAGCTTTTGTTAAGCCTGTTTTGAAAATAAATGGTGTAAATATGATTTAACTAAATATATGAGAATTGTTCACTCTAGTGTAAAGAGAAATTTTCTAAGGGTAAGGAAATGTTTACATACTCGTATTTCCGAAAAAGGTAGAGACATTTTTTAATTATAATTCTTGAATTTCATATGTAAAATAGTTAGCTATGAGACTTCTTTTCTTTTTTATGTATAACTTCCTCGTCGATCGGTGCTGCATAATCCTACGTATAGTGATTTTGTCATAAGTAGTAGCTCATCAATCGATAGCCCTAACCAAGAATTATAGTTTAAATATGTCTTCATTTACTTTTCATTGTTGAATACAAAAATTTGATACTGTACTGTACTAAAGTACCAGTACTAGTCCTCTGGCCGCGGTTCTGTACCTTTTCTGGACTTTTCCTATACAGCCTCACAGCGATATGTAAGTTGGGTCCTGTTTATTGAGGAGTTGTAGTTTTGGTGCGGTATGCTAATATTAATTAGGTTTTATGGTAGGCTTAGTCTAGACCCACTTTTAAACCCATGTGAAATCATGTCTATTTTAAAACAGTTTGTAATCTGCGAATATTTTAAATGATGAATTCTATATAGCATTAGAAATTGGAACAGGCATCAACAATATTGTACTATTTGTACTACTCCGTATTTAACAAACCTATCATTATAATCACGTCTTCAGTCTTTAGCACAAGTAGTACTTTAGTAAACTAATCAGTACAGTTTATTTTATACAATATCGAGGTCTTCGCCAATTTGTCAAGAATTTGAATATTTAAGGTAGCAATAGTTTTTCATAGCAAACATCATTTGTTAATTGCAGGTAAATTGAAATAAAAAGTAACGCACAAATAATTGCACAAATTTATTAAATAATATGCCTACTTAAATTGTCTACGAACAATTTTATATTTATAGATTATTGTAGCTTCACACAGTAATAAAAAAAATCCTAAAACAAAAAATGTTTTTTCGATGACTTTGTCTCACGCTTTCTATAGAAGTCTTTGGTAGCGTCTTTATATGTTGCTAGCAAATTTTCTGGGTTTGTCGCCAGTTTTTTTGAGAATCGATTAACAAATTTATGCCACTATCCCTACGTGATATACATCATACTTCCGGCTTCCTCGAAATTGGGCTTGGCCGATCCAGTTTATAAAAGAAGTAATATAAAATATTTAGGAACTTAATAATTGATAATTATATCTTAAGCGACTGACAAATTCTAAATTTATCTTAATTTCGACTAATAAGTTACTAATTTGATATTATCTATTTTTTAAGACTTGAATACTCCCAAAAAATCTAAACACTTTTGATATAAGAAGATGCACCTTTCAAGTTAATAGTTTCGGAGCTATAAACAGTTAAAAATCATTATTTTGGCTAATTTTTATTATTGCAAGAACTATCTGATGGTAGGTACCATGAGTATACAAAAGTTGTATATATGTATATATATATATATATATATATATATATATATATATATATATATATATATATATATGTGTATATATGTATATATATATATATATATATATATATATATATATATATATATATATATATATGTATATATATATATATATATATATATATATATATATATATATATATATATATATATATATATATGTATATATATATATATATATATATATATATATATATATATATATATATATATATATATATATATATATATATATATATATATATATATATATATATATATATATATATATATATATATATATATATATATATATATATATATATATATATATATATATATATATATATATATATATATATATATATATATATATATATATATATATATATATATATATATATATATATATATATATATATATATATATATATATATATATATATATATATATATATATATATATATATATATATATATATATATATATATATATATATATATATATATATATATATATATATATATATATATATATATATATATATATATATATATATATATATATATATATATATATATATATATATATATATATATATATATATATATATATATATATATATATATATATATATATATATATATATATATATATATATATATATATATATATATATATATATATATATATATATATATATATAAATATATACGGAGAGGAATTTGAAAAAAAAAATTAGGATATGATTGATAGTCAAGAACGCTGTGTTTTAAAATTATACCCATTATACAGGGTGGTCTCAAAAGTTCGTGGTGAACCAAACTTGTGTTTTTTTAAATGGGATACCCGGTATATTACTATTTTAGTTGATTCTCCTATTCGTTGCGATCATTTTGATATAAGTTTAGTTGGGTCTAAAATTTATACCAAGGGAATGGGACGAGGTTAAAGTGGAAAAAAGGGTTATACTCCGGCCATTTTTTGAAAACAATTGAAGCAGGTATGGAAAAACCAAATATTCTATAAAATGTATTGTATCTAGGACTACAATAATCGCTTGTAAGTCGTTCAAAATTATTCACTGTTATACAGGGTGGTCAAGTTTTGCAAATTTACCTTGGATTGAATTTTTTTAAATGGAACACCCTGTATATTTTACCTTCATGTTAAAGATAACATTACTAGCTTTCAGAAAATACCATATTTGATACCTTTCTGACCAACAGTTTTTCAGTAAATTAGCTGTGAAATCAAAATTTCTTCATTTTAACTCGAATTACTGTGAATTCACGTTGTTAAAAGATTGATAGTCCTGTCAAAACAGCAAAGTGTCAGAATATTGTCATCAGTAAATAAATAAATATTGTTCTTTGATGATGCGATGCCGAAATAAAAACAAGATAGAAGCTTTTGCAAGTTTATCATAGAGATTTCAACAAACAGGAAATGTTGCTTTCAAAAAAACGTAAAGTAATTAATAAACCAGTTACCAATGAAGATAATGCTTTGACAGTATTAATAACAGATCTTTTTTTACAAAAAAAATAAATTTAATATAAATCAACGAAAACAATGTAATTAAAACTTATAAAAGATGTTCAACTAAACCACCGTTTTGCTGAAGGCACATTTCGAGTCTATCCATAAATGAAAGTTTCACTTTTCTCAAAGTCAGGTCTGAAATGTTGCGAAAACTGCTTATTATTCTCAACTTCATATCTTCCACTGTGGTTGGAATCTCTTTATAAACTTCTTCTTTAACATGTCCCCATAAAAAGAAATCTAGTGGCGTTAAATCGGGTGACCTCGCAGGCCACTTAACTGGTCCACCTCGCCCAATCCAATGCTCTCCTTTTCAATTATTGAGAAAATGTCTTACATTCCTATGGTAATGCGGGGGTGCTCCATCATGTTGGAACCATAAGAAATTTCTTAACATTAAAGGTAAGTCTTCGAGCAATACGGGCAACTCATTTCTCAAAAAATTTAAATAGACTTCTCCTGTTAAATGCTCTTCAAAGAAATATGGTCCTATAACATGAGAGCCAATTATACCTTCCCAAACATTAATTGACCATTTATTTTGATGGTCCACCTGACGAATCCAATGTGGATTTTCGGTTGAATAATAGTGCATATTATGTTTGTTAACCAAGCCGTTGCTTTTAAAAGTTGCTTCATCTAGAAACAGCACCTTATCTACAAAACCTGGATTATCCCAAATTGTATTTAAAAACCAAATTGAAAACTCTTGTCGTTGGACGTAATCGCGATCATACAGTTCTTGGTGTAATTCAATGTGGTAGGCATGATATTTATGTTGTTTCAGAATCCGTTTAATACTAGTGCGTTCAATATCAGTAGCCTGGTAACATTTTGGTAAAAATCTAATATGACGAAACAAAATGGCGGCCTAGTGAAGCTTTATAAAAATATTATTGAAAAACTACTCATTCAATTTATCTCAAATTTTGCAAAAAATGTCAAGTATTATATTGGAATCAACTGGTGATATTTTGGTACGAATCCAAGATTGCGGAACAAAATAGCGGGTTAATAGAAATTTTTCAAAAATTCGGCCTGAAAAACTGCTTTATGATTTGATTTCAAATTGTGTGTCATGACTAATTATATACCACAATCCCTATACCAGGGATCAATTAGTAAAATTCTGGTACTAATTCAAAGTGGCCGAACAAATTGGCGGCCTAATAAAAAGTATGTAATCGTGAAAAAATTACCCTCTCAGGTTTTACACGTCTTTACATTTTACCATAAATGCCAAAAATACATGTTTTATCAATTCCGTCGGTCCGTCTGTCGTTATGGCTGCCTGTCTGTTAGTTTGCGTCATTACTTAAAGACTACTTACCCGATTGACTTCAAATTTTTTTCAAAAATTAAGGGTCATATGGGTATGACCTCGTAATATTTTGGTAAAAATCCAAAATTGCCTAAAAAAATGGCAGCCTAGTGAAATGTTAAACAAATTATTATGAAAAAAACTGCTTATCCAATTTATGTCCAATTTTGCATAAACATCAATTATTATGTTGAAATTCACTGATAAAATTCTGGTACGAATCCAAGATGACGCGACAAAATGGCGATATAATTCCATAAAAATTCTGCCTTCTAATTAATGGATTGATTTCAAATTATGTGCCATAATTAATTGTGGTATAGGGCTGCACTAGTACCTAAAACTGTGTTACTAATTCAAGATGGCGGAACAAAATTGCGGCCAAATAAAATGTTTGTAATCGTTTTGTTTTAGCGTCCCTAAATGCCAAAAAACATGTTTTATCAATTCCGCTGGTCCGTCTGTCCGTGTGTTTGTGTGTCAGTTCGCGACATAGTTTAAATAGTACTTACCGGATTTACTTCAAATTTTGACCCAAAATTAAGGGTCATATCAGATGCCTGATAATATGTTGGTAAAAATCCAATATGGCAGAACAATGTTAAAAACTTTTGTTAGAGTGGTGTATTATTTGGGGTTAAAATCCAGAAAGAAAAACAGTATCTTAATAAATTGTCGACGTTTCGCAACATAATAGATACATAAAGATCTTATATCCTGCATAAAACCCATATTATCAGTAATTTTGGTCCATTGTTAGGCATATACTACCCAGATATTAAGCTTCTAAATGGTTTTCATTAACAATCCATTTGTTGTTATGTGTTGTATTATTTGGGGTTAGGATCCAGTAAAAAAAAAATAAAATATTATTTTTAAATAGTCAATGCTTCGCTACTTTACATACTACTACACACATATATATATATATATATATATATATATATATATATATATATATATATATACTTGATCGGGTCTACGGACACCCCTGTGTATGATGTGCCAAAATTCGCAAAAATGCCTTGACTGGCTTCGATCCAATCATAGACGCGTATTACTGTTTGTATCTTAATAAATTGTCGACGTTTCGCAACATAATAGATACATAAAGATCTTATATCCTGCATAAAACCCATATTATCAGTAATTTTGGTCCATTGTTAGGCATATACTATCCAGATATTAAGTTTCTAAATGGTTTTCGTTAACAATCCATTTGTTGTTATGTGTTGTATTATTTGGGGTTAGGATCCAGTAAAAAAAAACAAAATAATATTTTTAAATAGTCAACGCTTCGCTACTTTACATACTACTACACACACATATATATATATATATATATATATATATATATATATATATATATATATATATATATATATATATATATATATATATATATATACTTGATCGGGTCTATGGACACCCCTGTGTATGATGTGCCAAAATTCGCAAAAATGCCTTGACTGGCTTTGATCCAATCATAGACGCGTATTACTGTTTAGCTGTGTGATTTTACTTACCTCGTAAAAAGGAAGTATTTTTGTAATCGTGAATAAATCACCCTCCCAGATTCTTTCAGAGCTTCAGGTTTCAGGGTCCCTAGATGACGAAAAACATGTTTTCTGTCTGTCTGTTCGCGCCAGAGCTAAAAAACTACTAACCGAATGAATTTTGGTCAAAAATTAAGGGTTATATGACTTGGTAACATTTTGGTAAAAATCCAATACGGCAAAACAAAATGGCGACCTAGTGAAATGTTATAAAAGACTACTTGTCCAATTTATCTAAAATTTTGCACAAAAATCAAATATTAAATTAAAAAAATAATTATTCAATTTCCTCAAATTTTGCAGAAAAATAGTTACATAGAAATGAACTGGTAACATTTTGGTATGAATATAAGATAGAAAAACAAAATGGCGGTCTCATAAAATACCTAAAAATTAGATTAGTTTCAAATTTTTTGCATTCATTAATTTTGATATAGAGATCAACTGGTAAAGTTGTGGTACGAATTCAAGATAAAGAAGCAAAATGACGACCAAATAATATTTACTTTCCTCATAAAATAAAAGTATTGTAGTCGCAAAAAAATGCCGAAAAATATGTTTTCTGAATTCTGTCGGTCTATCTGTCGGCCGTCTGTTCGCGGCATACCTTAAAAACTACTTATCCAATTGACTTTAAATTATTGTGAACAAAAATTATCTTGGTAAAATCTAATAACTCAAAACAAAATGGCAGCTAGTGAAATGTAAAAAACTTGTTACTAAAAAACTGTTTATTCAATTTATCTCAAATTTTGCACAAAAATTAAGTATTATATAGAAATCAATTCGTACAATTTGGGTATTACCATATTAAGTTTTCTTCTGTACCACCTGTCAATTAACATTTTTTTCTGGCATCTTTATACCTGAAATATTGTACATTGTCCACATTTTAAGGGATATCCCGCATAAGAAAATTTTATTAAAGCCTAGGTGGGTTGGACATATTATTTCTATAAACTGTATCACGGGAGAGATAAAATTAAATAAGCAGATAATTTGGGCCTTATACGTTGACATAATAAAATAAGGGCTCTCGTGTAAGGACAAACTGTAAGCATATAAATCTAACAATTTTAACTATTGTTTCAAAACAATAATTCCGTAAATTCGGCAAATACGGCTTAAAAGGTGGTTTCGGGCCAAATAATAAATAATTTACATTGGGGCATATATTTGATTACGGTTTTGTGTTATAGGTACCTTACATCAGATTCAGTAGTTTACTATCATTTTCTAAGTTTCCGAGCAGATTCAATTAGTAAACAAAGTGCCCGTCTCATAGAGTTTGTTTAGGGGAGAGAATCGGCCCTAAATATACAGTAAAACGTTCTTCGCAGATTAATATCCCTTGTTCAACAAGAGTACCCTTCTATTATATACAAGGTTGACTTTTATATTATGTTTAAGTGGCAAATTCAATTACTATGAGATATGGGAAATTTTGTTCTCGAGAGCTTAATTTATTAAAAGCTTTTAGTTAAAAAGGTTGTGAAAAGAAAGAAAAGTCTGCCTAAAATTCTAAATATAATTACGTGAAATGGTCAAATGATAATTACATATGATTACTACTAATTGTATTGCAAGAACTAAACTAAACCCATTATTATCTATACTAAATCTTTATTGCACTTGTGTACCATGGCCGTAGGGCTGTGGGGCAGTTCACCCTAGAGCAAGTTTTAAAATAGTAGCTATTAAATAAATAAATTTGAAGAACATAAGAGTATAATTAAAAAAATACATGAGGTGCATGAGTCAATTTTATTTTATGAATTAAAATACTTAAGTTTGTTTAAGCTTTATTTAATGCAAAATTTCATGTTTGTCAATATCTGCCCATTTTAATACGAATGTCATATTGTACTAAAGTTCACGCCATTTTCACTGAACAGATTCGAGTCCAAATTCAATAATGTTTAAACAGAGCTCACAAACTTAAATTACTTGTAAGGTTTTTGGCATGGAGGTTACCGATAACGAGGATATTCTTCAGTCTGTCGATTTGTTAAATGTTTTCTAAAACCGTGTGTGCACACATAGCATTACTGGTAAAATTCCTTTTTGTAAACATATGCTCCGAAATTTTAATGAAGGGTAGTTTCCCAGAAACTCTAAGCGTGACAAAATTTTCCTTAAAATGTACGAGGTATCTTCAAGGAAATATTTACGTAAAAAGTGTAATATGTCTAAAATTTTGACCAAAGAAGATCTATAATACAAGCGTGACAAAATTTTCCTTAAAATGTACGAGGTATCTTCAAGGAAATATTTACGTAAAAAGTGTGGATTTTATGCATCTCATTGAAACCGAAAGTGATATCCAACTGTTTAAGCTGTACGCATGTACGGTTTGTTTTATTTTATGAATAAAATAAGGTCAGTGCGCCAGTGATTACTTATTTTAGTTACATAATATTACAAAAACAATATATTTAAAATAAAAAAAAATCGGTAAATTTCCTTTACCCGGAGCTTCCCTTGTTATGAATTTTCCTTTCATTAGGAAAAGTAAAGTGTAACCCAATTTAGTTCTGCACATAGTCATTTACTATACTGCCATTTCAGACATTTTTATTGAGCGCCATTTAGTTCCACCATATTGGATTCGTACCAATATTTTACCAGTTTCTAGCTATGCCACACTTAATTTTGGGGCATGATTATAAATAAATTAAATAAGTAGTTTATACAATGATTTTTTAAAACCGCATTATTAATACTTGTATCACATTCAACTTTGCTGAAAGATTTGAAGCAAATAAAAAAAAGATTTCTTACGTTTTTGATTCTTTGGACATTTTATTTGGCCGCCATTTTGTTTCGCCATCTTGAGTTATTACCTACACCTAATGATTGCACGAAATTTGAAATTAAGCAAACAAGTAATTTATCAAGCTGATTTTTTGATAATTTATTAGGCCGCCATTCTGTTTTGCTGTCTTGGATTCCTTCCAAAATATTATAGCTTAATTCCTAAGTAACATTTGATTTGTGTGCAAAATTTGAGGTAAATTAGATAATTTGCTTGTTGTTGTTGCCAGGTCTTCCCCATCTGAACCTCAATTTATGGCCAAAAGTTAATCGCATAAGTACTTTTTTAGCTTTGCTGCGAACAGGCAAACTGACAGACCGATAGACAGACAGACCGACAGAATTGAGAAAACATGCTTTTCTGGTATCTAGGGACCCTGAAACGTAAAGATCTGAAAAATCTCTGAAGGTGATTTTTGCAAGATTAAAATGATTCTCTTTTGCTAGGGCGAGCCTATACTTTTGTATGTAGTTGTATGTTAAAAATCGGAGTGCGTTTTGGTTAGCCTATATTGAAACAAAAAACCAATAATAGAAAAATTCACTTTCCGTTTTCAAAACTTTTGTACTAAAAGAAACATGATTGCATGAAGAAAAATTAACTTCTTTTCGAGAGAACTTAATAAAGGTAATCATTTGTGTGCATGTGTGTGCGTGTGTGTGTGTAGAACTGTAAACACTGTCACAAAAGAGCTTTTAAAGAACTGCACCTGAAAAAATATTGACCATTTTCAGGGCATACTCTAAAATTCTCGAAAGAAGTAATAGATAAGTTTTATTATAATCGTTTTTTTATCAATGGGGGACAATAATTATAAAAAATATACATGTACCAATAATAAATGCTGTTATTAAGGTATTAAGGTATTATTATAAGGGTATTACAAGGCTAACAACGCTTGAGGTTGACACAATGTTTCCCGACCGAAAGCGTTATTCCTGATAATACCCGTGGTGCCTTCAAGGTTTAATGCCCGAGTAAGTAAAATATTTTTTTTTTTGAGAAAAACCTAGTTTGTCATTATTGTTAATAATAAATTGGTCGGATATTAATAGGTTTACTAGTCCTGATGCCTTTTTTTGTTTAACATTGGTACCATAAAAACTAATGTTTCTGATAACATTTTTTTGGAAAGACCGTGCACGCGTTTCCATACGTATAATGTATAAAATACATTATTAATACAAAAAGAAAAATCTTCTATCTCGCAAGACACTGAAGAACATAAGGGAAAGAATTATTATAAAAAATAAAACATATAAACCTGTCATGCTATTTTTTGTGACCTAAGTGTAAAAGAAGAGAAGATTTTTTTGAAACTCTCTAAGGGAATAATATGGCGAAATGTGTATATATACAATATTTCTTCAACGAAATGAGATTCAGTGGCTCTCAAAAATAATTATCTTAAGATCAATTTATCCACCGTTCTAAATTCTACCCTCTAAGTTTGCGAAAAAGGATGAAATCTGTGTATATTTGTTTAAATGAGGTTCTAAAATGGTCCTTTCGCCAATGATTTAAAAATAATAATCTAAAAATAAATTTTTTGCGTTTTTCAACTGAATATTTACCGTTAAAAAAACGATCAAATTTTTTAAGGATTTTTTCTTTAACACGCGCTTAAGAAATTGAAAAGGGTTAAAATGTATTTTTGATATAGGTTTTTACAATATGTCTTCAAGTAAATAAGATTTTAAGACGATTCATTCGTTAATCATTTTCACAAATAATTATATATGTATCGGTATCTGAATTTTTCCAAATACCACTCCTAAAGGAGGGCGAAAGGGTGAAATGTGTACCATTAAAGATAAGATATTCAAATTTGGCAAGGACCTTCTTTTTGCTATATAGTTGCCTGGTAAAAGAAGATTTTTTTGAAACTTTCCCCCTAGGAAGCTAAAAAAAAGTTGAAATTTGTATTTGCTTTTTTACAATATACATATAATGGTCCTTCGACGCCGCGTGTAATTATTGGTATTTAAGAAACAAATAAATCAAGCTTGTCCATAAAATTTGGAAGCCATGTTTGCAACAAGGTATCAATTCAAACGTAATTCAAGGTGAATGGCCTATTATCTGATCGAAGCAGGAAAAGCTGGTGAAACAATGACTTGTTTTCTAGTTAATGAAAAAATTTATAGAAAATACTGATTGGTTATTGGTAATACAGAAAAAGGGCTGAGTACTGGTGTATCCTCTTTTCCAAACGGTGGATTTTGTCTTAGTTGCTTCTATTTGGATTGGTAATATGTTTAAATTTAACATGTAAATCTTTTTTATTGCTTGTTATTTGTAACAAAATATAATATTTGTTTTAATTACATACAGAATATTGATGTTTTACTTAGAATTAAATAGTTCAGTATTGGTTGTTTATTAAAATTTGGTTTAATTTAGCCCATATAGGAATTTCTTTGTTGATTTGGTAAACATAATATACAATAAAGATGAAGGACGAAGCTGAACTTAAACTTAATATAAATAGTTGCCTGATAAAAGAAGATTTTTTTGAAACTTTCCCCCTAGGAAGCTAAAAAAAAGTTGAAATTTGTATTTGCTTTTTTACAATATACCTGCAAATAAATGAGAATTCGTTCCGATTATTTCTTTCGTTCCTGGCTTAACAAATAATTGTCTACCTTTTCTTTTCGAAATACTATAATCATGTAAAATCGATTTCCACATTTTCCGAAAAACCAGTGAAATGTGTTTTTGCTGTATTTCCAATATCTCCTTAATTGAACGAGATTTTGTGACGATCCTACCATCAATATCTTTTAAAAATTAATATTTAGGAATCTTTTATTGGATTTTTCGAAATTTCTCCTATAACAGGATGAAATACGTTTTTCATTTTTTTACAATATTTCTTCAACTTAATGAGGTTTTAAGCCAATTCTTTTTTTAATTATGTAAAACAAATTTATGCATATATCGAAATTTCACCCCTGAGGAGGTGAAGTGTTTTTTCTTTTTTACAATATCCATTCAACTAAATGTGATTTTAAAAGAGGTTCTTTGTCAATGACTGTCAAAAATATCATCTAAATGTGTAGCAAACCCAGTATATATATTTTTAAATAGAAAACCCTGCATATTTCATGTCCATTAAATGAGTCTCTTCTTGCTGGTTATACATTTATAAGGTTTAATTCCTTCATCTCTAAAGAAAATTTGAGACATTTGAGAAAAACCAAGCCATAAAAAGCAAAGTATTCTCAACTGCGCAATAGATCGTGATCCGTCTCTCTTTAATACATTGCGTCATATGGCATGGGTTTTTCAAATTTCTCGGGTGACTTTAAAGATAAAAATACCAAACCTAGTTTATTTATAATCAACAAGAAGAAACTCATGTGATATATATATAACTAAGAATTTTCTATAAACTACGTAAAAAACCTACAAATTGTACATTTAACATATTTTCCATAAAGAAGTCTTTATTTCAGGAAATGGAAATTTACAGGCCTTTTACTCATTTAATTAGGGCGCGATTTTGTTTTACCATATATGATAGACAAAATTCTGGTAGTACATGTCTGTTTTACGCCTGATTTTTCTGCAAAAATTCAATTCGATTGACAAGTAGTTTTTTGATACTAATATTTTAAATCTTATCAATTATTTTGTAGAAGTTATATATTTCTAATAATAACTCAGAGGTGGCTAATGTGCTTAATCAAAAACCAGGAAAACGCCTTTGCATATATTTCATTAAACTATTCTCAATAATTTTTCTTTGAAAAACTAAAAGCAGGACTCTCTAAATAATGAGGTAAGTCTCAGTAACTCTCATGGAGGAAAAATATTTTATGCAACTTAAAACTTATTTATGCCAGTTCAAGGTAGACGCATAAACCAAGTCTTTCTGATCATACTATAATTTCGCAAAGCTTTACCCGCGCCTATAGGCAAATTTACATATAGAAAGGAATTTCTGTAAAATTACTTTAAGAAATCCGTCTGGGTATTGCAACACAAGGACTGTGTTTTCAGATAAAGCAGTTTAGCTTATCGAAGGTCTTTTTAACATCTCGCTACATCAATTTAATATTGTTGGATTAATAATTCATACGTAAATTTATTCCCAATTATTGAGGGAAAATATATATAAATATATATATACATATATATATATATATATATATATATATATATATATATATATATAATCATAATTTTATCGATGAATATAAATTTTGTATATATTTAATAGGAATCTTACTCTGTATAGAATTATTTTTGTTAAATGTATCGCCTTAAAGAGCCTATAAATTCTCGTTACCGATAAGTTTATAATACCTCTAATACATAAAATTGTTATTTATGATCTGCTAGTCATTACATTGAGGATTTCTGCACAATTGTTTCTTTAGTAACTGTTAAGCATAATAATAATAATAATGATAATGGTATTTTTTGTATGCAACCAAGCATTGACTTTATATAGTATATAAAGCCAATGAACCAAAATATCAAATTCTTTGAAACTCTACTATAAGTGGTATACTAGGAAGTGTAATGAAAATCCCGATTTTGTAAATCATGTCTTGTGGTTCGATGAGAGTAGGTTTACGAATTGTGGAGTGTTTAATAGGCACTTTAACAGTCATCATTGAGCTGTGGAAACCCTCACGAAGTGGCAGAGAGACGTCTACAGACCCGATTTAGAAGTAACGTTTGGTGTTGGGTCATTTGCAATTTAATCTAACTTACATTTTTTAATTGGGCACCTGTTTATAAATTATTAATCATTTCAGGAAATCGCCTAATAGGACCATTTTTGTTTGACTTCAACCTAAACGGTACGGACAGAGATACCTAGAAGTCGTGTTGAATACATGCATTCTTGTTTGTTCCAAATAAAACTAAGATGTTTTGAGAAAAATGGTCGTTTTAGTATAAAAAAATGTTAACCGCAAAAGTCTGCAACATAGGTAAGTAATATCCCTATCATATAATGGTCCTTCGACGCCGCGTGTAATTATTGGTATTTAAGAAACAAATAAATCAAGCTTGTCCATAAAATTTGGAAGCCATGTTTGCAACAAGGTATCAATTCAAACGTAATTCAAGGTGAATGGCCTATCATCTGATCAAAGCAGGAAAAGCTGGTGAAACAATGACTTGTTTTCTAGTTAATGAAAAAATTTATAGAAAATACTGATTGGTTATTGGTAATACAGAAAAAGGGCTGAGTACTGGTGTATCCTCTTTTCCAAACGGTGGATTTTGTTTTAGTTGCTTCTATTTGGATTGATAATATGTTTAAATTTAACATGTAAATCTTTTTTATTGCTTGTTATTTATAACAAAATATAATATTTGTTTTAATTACATACAGAATATTGATGTTTTACTTAGAATTAAATAGTTCAGTATTGGTTGTTTATTAAAATTTGGTTTAATTTAGCCCATATAGGAATTTCTTTGTTGATTTGGTAAACATAATATACAATAAAGATGAAGGACGAAGCTGAACTTAAACTTAATATAAATAGGCGTGAAATATGCAAGTCAAAGCGAACATCATTTAACAAAATCTTACATCTGTCGTTTCATTACAAACCAATGGTAGCGTTGATAGCGTAAAACTTACAGAATTGGGGGGCGGGTTAAATAAACTTCCGGATATTTTGTTGGATTTGATATGTACCAGACTTTTACTGAATTAAATCAAGACAATTTGGAGAAACAACTTTCAGAAACAGAGAGTTTTGAAAAATCATATTATTGATTGTTTGCAACTGGAAAAGATATCTTAAATAAAAATCTGGTGAGTGAAAATGACGATAATGTTTCACAAATTAGTGGTGGGGTACTTTTGAAAAATTGCTTAATTTTAGAGACAAATTTAAGTCTTTAATTCATGAAAACGAAAATGTTTCTCATATTAAATAATTTAAATTTTTTGGGTGGTGCTCTTGAGACAAATGCTAAAGATATGTTGCAAACATATGGAGGTTAGCACATCAAAAATATTCTATTGCATGGGAAATACTTTGTGAAAGGTATGATAATAATTACTTAAAATTTTTATTTGGGATTCCTGCAATGGCTAGAGAATCGGCTGTTGATCTTCAAAAATTATTGTATGGTATAGTAAACAGTTTAAGGTCGCTTGAAGCACTTCAAGTGTCAATTGTTGCAAAGTAATTTATTTTATGTGCAATAAGTTAGATCCAGGGACGGCTAGGAAAAGAAATTAAAGGATGAATAATAAAGAAAGGTACAGTAAATCTTTTCTGGTTACAGATAATAATTGTGCAGCCTACCACAATATTACAAATCGCAAAACATTTCTTCAACTTTTAGTGTATAATAGGTATGAACGTGCTAAAAGGTAAAGGTTATGTCTCAATTGTCTAAAGGCTAGTTATCTGAGCCAATATTATTATTACCATTATGGGAAGACAGGGTCCACCCAAGAATCAGAACAGAATGCCAACAATGTTACTGATTCTTCTTCTCAAGCTCTCGATAATGCTGATAATTATGGGAAAGTAGGTGTTAATATGTCATCTTCGAATGTACACCGTGCTGATAGTAAATTGCTAATTGCACTGTTGCAAGTGACTATGGATGGTATAAATGAAATTACCACATGTATAAAATACAGATGGAGTTACGTATTCCAGTCAGGTCATAATCCCTATAGTAAAACCATAATATCTTTGGTTGTTTCCAAAATAAGTGAGTCTATCCCTAGTAAAAAATTGGACGTGTCGTATTTAAACATACCAAGGCATCTTAAGTTGGCTGGTCCTGGTTATGCAATTCCAAGTATAATTGATCTTCTTTAAGGTGCTCACGTTTTTTTATAAACTTCTGTGTACTGGCCAGATCAGGTTGCGGAAAGATCAACCCTTAATGCAAAAAGCTCGCCTTGGTGGATACTTGCTGAAATAATAATCTTTTCGAAATAGAAAAATATATTTTACGTAAATAAGGGTTAGTAAGGTAACAATTAAAAGAAATCTTTCATCATGACAAAACGAGCTTAAGATATTACTTAAAGATTTGTTGTACTAATCATCGATCAACAGCTATAATTAACTAGAAATAAATTACTCGTATATATTTTAAATTGAAATTAGAAAATACTTAAAACTTGGATAATATATGTGTGATAATCAGTACAAGTAAAAGCTGAATAATTAAATTACTGCTAGACATAATAAGTGAGAAAGGGAAATTTTATCCTGGAATATTTTCATTCTAAGAAAAGATATTGAACTGCAGCTTCTAGATATTTATTAAAAAATGTGTTGATGATTTACTAGTTAAACGTAAAACTTGCTTGAAGGAAGAAGTCTTTTATACCGGGTGTACATTAAGGTTACACAAATTAAAAAAGAAAAATCAAATATGCCAAAAATTCTCAAAATCAACTTTTAGATTTGGTTGCTATATTAATATAAAGAGTTTTTTATGCCAGTTACAGCAAAATTATGCAAATTTAAATAAAACTGAACTATGCCAAAAATTCAGGATAATAAATTTTAGCTTACGTTTTGTTGTATTAGTATACTTGTAAGCAGTCTTTTAACCGGGTATACAACAAAATTATAAAAAAAAATTGAACAATCCCAGAAATTCAGAAAAACGACTTAGTATAAGTCTTAGTAAATGTGCAAAAAAAAAACCAATAGATTTTTCAAAATTATGGAAAATATCACAATTGTTAAAAACTCTTGTTTTTCTAGATTCTAACGTATTCCTTTCTGATTTTACTTGTTGCTGCCAAACAGTCTATACTATAAATTTTTTTTATTATTTTATTAATCTTTCATTTTTTTAATGTTTGTGGAACCTAAAGTATCCATAAATTGTACAGGGCATCCAGAAATTACTTTTAGAATAGATAGTATCATAGAATAAATAAAATTTCTTAAAGTACATTTAAACGCTTTGTAGAATAGGCGACAATTTAAGTTTTAATGTTTTTGTTTCAGGTTTTAGTAATATGACATACTTTTTCCAAAACATTTTTAATTTTTCTGTTGCAATATTCGATTATGTAGAGCATAAAAAGAAAAATTTTGTTTCTTTATATAAGGTATTGTTGAAGTTATGGTTTTGTTTGTCAAAAAATCGTCATGAAAAAAGTTTAAGGAAACAGAGGACTGCAATCAGTTAGTTTTCGAGACAGCGTGTTAAAATGCTAATTTTATATACTTTGGTTAATGTATAAAATTCTAATATTATTGCATTTTGACCTTAAAATTAGGAGTGAAAATTTTGTTAAATAATTTCTAAATGGTGCAAAATTTCCAGGAGGGTAATAATGGTCGGAATCAGAAAAAAACCTTTTAGATAATTTTAATTCCTTCTTAGTTTAAGGGTTTTAAAATCCCGAAAGAGATGTTTTTCCGTTTCCGTCGGTATGTCTGTGCGTGGCACAGGTCAAAACTACTTATCCGATAGATTTCTAATTTTGGCTAAAAGACCAGTGCCATATGATGACATGATGATGAAAATCCCATATGGTCGAACAAAATGGCGACCTCACAAAGTGTTTAGAAAATCATTCAGAATGGACCTTAAATTACTCACTATCTTCACAATAATAGTATACCTTGCAATAGATTTTATTTAAAATATCTTGATATCTACGAGCTGCATTAACAAAGTATATAAAATTAGCATTTTAACACACTATATCGCCAAAACGAACTATTTGCAAACCTCTGTTTCCTTAAACTTTTTTTATGACGATTTTGTGACAAAGAAAACCATAACATTAACAACACCATATACAATGAACCAAAATTTTTCTTTTTATGCTCTACATAACCCGAAATGAAAGATTAATAAAATATTAAAAAAAACTTGTTGTAGAGGCTGTTGTGTCGCAACAAGTGGAACCAGAAAGCAACAGGTGAGTGTCTAGAAAAACAAGAGTTTTCAACAATTTTGAAATTTTTCACAATCTCGAAAAATCTATTAAACTGTTAGTTTGCAAATTTACTAAGACTTATACCAGGTCATTTTTCTTAATTTCTTGCATTGTTCAATTTTTTTTTATAATTTTGTTGGACACCCGGTTGAAAAGACTCCTTACCTATACTACTATAATAAAACATAAACTAAAACTTAAAATTATTGTTAAGTTCGAGAAATACCATTATAAAACCCAGATTTTTAAAAATTGCAAGTATTTAAAGGGAACACGAATTGGAATTGCTGAGGACTTACAGAAGAAACAAATTCAACTTTATAAAGAAGCCACCAAGAAATATGAAAAAAAATCCGTTTTTACTCGTTTTGGTAATGTGTTTATAAAAATAGACAATACAATTAAAAAAATAAATAGCGTTGCTGATTGCTGAATAATGGTAGTAAAATATATTTTTGTTTTATATTACGGGGCGGACTCCGTCAAATAATTAATTTGTTTTTTCTTTTTTTTTTTTCGTCTTTTTCCATATTAGAAAATTCGATTTTTTTATTTGTTAGTAATTATGATACTAGATTATTTTAACGAGGTGGATGGATATGGTAGGCTGGACACAGAGATTTTTGGGGCGATTCAAAAGGTAAAGTACATTTTATGTGAGAATAACTTCAATATATTGCACTTTAATATACGTAGCATTCAAAAGAATTTTGAGGAATTAACAATATACTTAAATCAAATAGAATTAGATAACATAGATGCTATTGTGCTATCTGAAACCTTTAGGATAGAAAATTTGTCTAATTTTTCGATCAGAGGATTTAATGCTTTTTATAATGAATCTGTAAATAACAAAAATGACGGATTGGTCTTATATGTAAAAAACACTGTTACTATAGAAAGTAAAACTTATAAAATGCATGAAACAAATATATTAAGATGTCTTTTAAAAACTAATAAAGGGACCTATGGTCTAACAGCATGCTATAGATCACCAAATTCAAATCTAAACATTTTCTTGGAGGACCTCCAAACTTGCTTTGATAATTTCGATGTTCAGACGACTGAAGTTTTTGTTGGAGATTTAAATATTAATATAAAAGAGTACAAAGACTTTCACGTAAATTCATACTTAAACATTCTAGCTAAAAGTGGTTATTTCTCATGTATTAATAAACCAACCAGGGAAAATGAAACCTCCTCTACTAAAATAGATCATTTATTTCTTAAAATTCCAGATTTTCAGAGTAAAATAAATAATATCAAACCTTTTATCATACAGGGTTCCATAACAGATGATTATTGTATTGGTTTAAGCATTCAAAATGTAAAAATACCGGGAAAAAAAGATATATTACAAATGAAAAAAGAAATTAACCATAATAAACTGTTAAAAATACTTGAAACTGAAACATGGCAAGAGGTATACGAAGCTTATGATTCTGTTGAAACAATATATCAAGTTTTTATCAATAAACTTTTGTTAATAGTGGATCGATGCACTTTTGAAAAGCATTACAATAACAAAAATAAAAAAAGAAAACCGTGGGTTACACAGGGTATCGTTAACTCTATAAAACATAGAGACCATCTTAAGAAAAATTTAAATAAAAATTACTCTTTAGAACTGTCGACTGAATATAAGAAATATAGAAACTTCTTAAATAAACTAATAAAATCAACTAAAAATATATATTATAACAATAAAATAACTGAATGTAGGAAAGACTATAAAAATCTTTGGAAAACTATAAATGAAATAACTGATTCAAACAAAAATAAGCCTACAGCCAAAAAATTTTGTATCTTCCAAAACAATACATATTTTGAAAACGAAAAGGATATTGCTAGTGTATTTAATAATTTCTTTATAAACATTGGTAGAGAAATTCAAAATAATATTGATCAAAATTTACTCCTGCCATCTTTAGATAATCAATCTACTAGACAAAATAATTCAATATTTTTAAATCCTATAACAGAAAACGAGCTATACTTGCATATTAAATCATTAAAAACTCACTCTTCACCTGGTGAAGATGGAATTACAGCTAAGTTAATTCAAGATAATCATAAATTTTTTATAAAGCCTTTGTTGTATATATTTAATAAGTGTCTAGAATTTAGTATGGTGCCGAGTGCATGGAAAATCTCTATTGTCACGCCAATTTTAAAAACAGGAGATCAAAGTCATCCAACAAACTATAGACCTATTTCAGTTATAAGTAACTTTGCTAAGTTATTTGAGAAGTGTATTAAACAGAGACTTGTAGATTTTTTTGAAAAAAAATAAAATATTGTTTATAAATCAGTTCGGATTTCGGAAGGACAGATCTACGGAAGATGCTGTATTTGAACTAATTAAAAATATTTATACCCATAATTATAATAATAAAAAGGCTCTGGCAATCTTTTTGGACCTGTCTAAAGCGTTCGACACGGTGGCACATAATATTCTTTTTGAGAGATTGGACAAAATGGGTGTACGAGGAAGCCCCCTGCTTCTTTTGAAAAATTATTTAACAGATCGAAGACAAAAAGTCAAAGTAAACAATACCTTTAGTGAATATGCTACTATCAATACAGGCGTTCCACAGGGAACAGTGTTGGGTCCTATACTCTTTCTGGCTTATATAAACCAAATTGGTAACATATTTCCAGATTGCAGAGTGGTGTCATATGCTGATGACACAGCTCTGCTATTTTCAGCAAAAACATGGAATGAGGTATATAGTCGGGCAGAGCTGGGATTGGGCACTGTTTTTCGGTGGTTAGGTATGAGCAAATTAAGCTTAAACTTCCAAAAAACAAATTTTATGACATTTTCACCAACCAATGCCGATCAACCTAGAGAAGATTTTTTAACAATTCATCTGTCATCCTGCACTAAAACTATAAATTGTAGCTGTATAAAAATCAAAAAAATTAGTAAAATAAAATACTTAGGAATAATTGTAGATCAAAATTTAAAGTGGAATGAACATGCCCTCTATTTAACCTCAAAAATTCGAAAAATGTATTATAAATTTTTTCAACTCAGGGATATACTAAATAAAAAAATAGTTCTTATGTTATATGATTCGTTGGTAGAGTCAATTTTAAGGTACGGCATTGTTGTTTGGGGCGGTCTTTACGATGCAAACCTGAAAGTCTTGTCAATATGTCAGAATAGCGTTCTAAAAATTTTATCACGTAAACCCCGTAGATTCTCCACAACAAAATTATATAAAGAAACAAATATCCTAAATATAAGAAATTTGTATATATTAGCATGTTTAACTTACTTACCAAAAATAAATAAGTCATTTCCAATTATATCACATAATTATTCTACAAGGATAAATGTAAATGAACATTTTTATGTACCCAAATTTGATAACAGTTTTTCCTGCAGATTTGTCACTTATTTTATACCTAAAATCTATAACATGCTGCCATGCTCTATAAGAAAAATAGTAGGAAACGGAAGGAGTAGAAAACCCATAAAAAATATATACAAGAAAACAATGAAATGTTTGTTAACGTATTTTCCACTTGAATAGGTTTAGTTTGTGAAAAATGTATGCTCCTTCAATAAGCCACTGGTCTCCATCGTCCCTCTGTGTTCCATCGGCTCGCTGTACCCAGATACCTTATGCGTGTGCTGTATTGTATTTTTAGTCTGAGCGTGATCTCGGCACACAAATTGTAAAATTTAGGCCTGATCACCTTCCTCAAGCTTATTTAAATAATTATTGTAATAGTTATACGTTTGAAATAATACAGTTTTGAAAATTACACAATAAGTTTTGGGTTATACAAATTATTGTAATATGTAATTTAGGTAATTTAGGTAATATATTTCATTTCATTTCATTTCATTTTCCAGAATTTTTGTAATAGTTCATTTTTATTTAAATTTGCATAATTTTGCAATACAACTGATTTAAAAGACTCCTTACTTCAAATTTACTAATATAGTAAACAAAAACTAAAGTTGTTTTGAGAATTTTCGGCAAATTTGATTTTTCTTTTACTTCCCTCGTAAAAGGGAAGTATTATAATCGTGAAAAAATCACTCTCCGAGATTTTTTCAGATCTTCACGTTTCAGGGTCCCTAGATGACGAAAAACATGTTTTCTCAGTTCCGTCAATCTGTCTGTCTGTCAGTTCGCGGGGTAGCTAAAAAACTACTTACCCGATTGACTTGAAATTTTAGAGTAAGTGTGATAGGTGGCGAGTAAAATTATAAAAGTAATAGAGATGATAAGGAAAAAAACGTGCTGACTTTTCGAGATTACAAATATAGCGTTATACCGCTCTGAAATTTCAAATACTACGTAGCTTTTTTGCGTTATAACCACAATGGTGCATAGCCTTTTCTAGTTCTCATTTAGTTTCAAAGTAAACCAGATCTCCAATTTCTAATTATTTATTAGGAGAGTTCCTTGGCATAGAAAAATAATTACAAAGAGTGCGTACTCGTTTTATGCTCTTTATAATCAATTTTATTTGATACATTATAAATATAAATTTAATTTTTGTTACTTAGCTGATTTATGGACTTCATTTTTCAATTATTTTATAGTTGTTCTCATTTTCATCAAATAGTTGGCTAACAAAATTCCTGCCCCACATTTCCTTTTAATCTATCTGTATCACATTTAAAATTTCCAGAAATATCTTTAGGGTATCCCTAAGAATTATCTGTACTATTTACGGAAACAAAAATATCCTATAAAATTTAATTTTTGGTCACTACACTATGCTTTGGATAAACGGAGGGTGAACTTGTAATCCAGAATTGCTTTTCCTCTACTTACGCTGAAGGAAACAATATCTTTGTAAGTTTAGCACGTCGTTTTGGAAACGCTTCTCGAGTTCAG
Source organism: Kuschelorhynchus macadamiae (assembly GCA_030620095.1). Classification (NCBI taxonomy): domain Eukaryota; kingdom Metazoa; phylum Arthropoda; class Insecta; order Coleoptera; family Curculionidae; genus Kuschelorhynchus; species Kuschelorhynchus macadamiae. Next base: position 61,086 of record JAUTXW010004847.1, on the reverse strand, counting down.
ATTCATTCCTAATACTTCACGGATGGAAAAATATGATAATTTTCATTTCTAGTTTACATATCAGTTTACTACTCCAACTACGTTCCAAAAAAATGATTTTGCTGATGTTTCTCAATTATTTTCTATATATATATATATATATATATATATATATATATATATATATATATATATGTATATGTATATATATATATATACGTCGTTTGGAAACACTTCATTCTTAATACTTCACGAATGGAAAAATATGACAATTTTCATTTCTAGTTTACATATCAGTTTACTACTCCAACTACGTTCCAAAAAAAAAAGATTTTTTTCGCGTCCGAATGGAGACTACGATATTTTTAAAATATAAGATAAATTTTAGTAGAGCATATATTTTCGTGTTAGTTAGTTTTTTGTATATATATAAATCTTTTAGCTCAACAGTGACCTTTATGAATATATATATATATATATATATATATATATATATATAAATAAATATATATTATATATATATATAAATAAATATATATTATATGTATATAAAAAAAAATATATATATATATTGATTTTTACTCCTTCACGGATGGAAAAATACAATGTGTTTTCATTCCGGGTGTACATCCGTTCATTACTGTCGTTCTGAAAAGAACAGTTTTGCTGACGTTTCGCTAAAATCACATTTGGCATTTTCGAAGCTTTCATTCTCGCGTCCGAATAGAGACTGAAGTGTTGGTGACTGCGACGCTTCCTTTTATACCCCCACTCGGAGCCGAAGGTTATATCTGCGCAGGCGTTGGTCGTTATTTATGTTTTCCGGATGGTGCTGTTGTGGTTGCGCTAATTGCGCTTGAGTTTTTGCGATTTTAGATTTGTCGATTATTGTCTTCCATACTGTTGGTAGTTTTAATGATTCGTCCCTTTTATTCAAATTACCTTGTTTTTCAATTTCTATGGCTTCTTGGATTATTCTGGCCTTATAATGTTCTATATTGGCAATCTCTCTACACCCATCGAAATTTATTTTAGGGCTGGGTTCCTGATGATGTAGGAATAAAGCTGAGGTTGTTTGTTTATTTCTGATGCTGAGTTTATGCTCTTCCACTCTTGCTGATATTCGCCTGTTAGTTTGCCCTACGTACAACTTTTCACAGTCCTGGCACGGAATACTGTACACTCCGTGGTTTTCCAGTTTGATTTTATCTTTTGGGTTTCCGAGTAGTTTACCTATAGTTGTTTGTGGCTTGTGCATTGTTTGTATGTTGTGTTTTCTCAGAATTCTTCCGATTCTGTCTGTTGTGCCTTTTACATATGGTAAGACTACTCGTTGCTTTCCCGGTTCATATTTTTTGTTGTTCGTTATTCGGGAAACCTGTTCATTAATAGCTTTCTCTATGGTGCGATTTGTGTAGCCATTTTTCTTTAAAGCACTAGATATTACCTTAAGTTCGTTTTGTCTCGTCTGTATTTCAGTTAGTCGCACGGATCTAGATATTAGAGTATTTGCCACAGCTTAAATTTGTGCTGGGTGATGATGTGATTTTGCATTTAAGTATCTGTCTGTATGTGATGGTTTTCTATACACGGTGTATCGAAATGTCCGTTATGTAGTTTTGTGACCAAAACATCTAAAAATGTTAGTTTGTTGTTTTCCTCTAACTCTAGAGTAAATTGTATTCTGAGGTGGATTGAATTTACAAGAGCTTCTTTCTCGAAGTATATCATAAATAAATTCGCGACTACTGGTGATAGCGAGGACCCCATTGGAGCACCATCCATTTGTTTATACATTTGCCCGTTGAAAGAAAAATAAGTATTTTTGAGGCAATGCTCCGAGAGTTCTATTATATGTGCCTGGAAATCCTCGTTCATAGCAATCTTGTCCAATGCTTCGTCGATGGGAATACTGGGATATAACGATTTGACATCTAGGCTTGCTATGATATCGTTTTTTCAAGGACGATATCTCGTATAATTCGAGTGAAATGTTCCGAGTTTTTTACAAATGTATCAGCTTTTTCTACAGTTGGTTGCATAATTTCAGAAAGGTATTTCTCCAGTTTTTGTGGCGGCGAATTAACAGCACTAACAATAGGTCTGATAGGCGCCCCTGGTTTGTGTATTTTTGGTAAACCATAGAGTTTAGGACATCTGCTCGACTTTTCCCGTGGTATGATTTTTTGTTGAATTTCGGGGTTTATTGGTGAACTTTTTATTTTATTTTTAGTTGTTTTTTCTAGGTACGTTGTCGGGTCCCTTGGAACAGGCCTATAACAATTGTCTTGTAGGATATCCTGGAAACCACGGAGTGTACAGTATTCCGTGCCAGGACTGTGAAAAGTTGTACGTAGGGCAAACTAACAGGCGAATATCAGCAAGAGTGGAAGAGCATAAACTCAGCATCAGCAATAAACAAACAACCTCAGCTTTATTCCTACATCATTAGGAAACCGGCAGGAAAGATTGCCAATATAGAACATTATAAGACCAGAATAATCCGAGAAGCCATAGAAATTGAAAAACAAGGTGATTTGAATAAAAGGGACGAATCATTAAAACTACCAACAGTATGGAAGACAATAATCGACAAATCTAAAATCGAAAAAACTCAAGCGCAATTAGCGCAACAACAACAGCACCATCCGGAAAACATAAATAACGACCAACGCCTGCGCAGATATAACCTTCGGCCCCGAGTGGGGGTATAAAAGGAAGCGTCGCAGTCACCAACACTTCAGTCTCTATTCGGACGGGAGAAAGAAAGCTTCGAAAATGCCAAATGTGATTTTGGCGAAACGTCAGCAAAACTGTTCTTTTCAGAACGACAGTAGTGAACGGATGTACACCCGGAATGAAAATACATTGTATTTTTCCATCCGTGAAGCAGTAAAAATCAACACTATACACCTCTACGGGGAGGAGATTTTCAAGACAATCAAGATGTATGAGAAACTGAGAGGTAAGAAAACTAATCTTTTATGTGATCTAACCTTTCAAATTAAGTGTCGTGACAGCGATTTACTTCCTACTTTTACACGGTTGTTTTATCATACTAAAACCAGAAAAACTAACACCATACTTCAAAATGCTAGTAAGACGTTATTAAAAGAACAAATCCATTAAACTAGAAAACAACTAGCCGAGACAGAGAAAGAACTTTTAAAGTTACACCTTAAACTAAGTAACATCATTCACCCTTTATTGTGGAATCGCATAGAAACTTTGGCTTTTTGGCGAACAGAATCAAATAAGAATATTAAGACAGATAAACTTTCGAAAAAGTATGACAATCTTCTGAGAAAGTCGAGTCAGCCACAAAGATCATCAGTAGACGTCGATAAATTACTTCATAATATATCATCCTACAGTCTCTCAGAAAGTGAAAAATCCGTACTGAGTAAGGGTTTTAATTTGGCGATATCTCCTAAGGAAATCCCTAAAGAAGAAATAATAGCGGGAGTGGAAGCTGTCCTTGACTCCTCTGAAGAAACAAAAGCAGAGGAGATTCGACAAGAGGTGGCAAGAATTTTAAAATCAAGCAAAACACCAAAACAAAACCTAAATGCCACTGAACAAAGGGCCCTAATAAACCTTCGAAAAAATAAAGACAGCACAATCCTTCCAGCAGATAAAGGAAACGCAACTGTGGTTATGAATACTCAGGATTACGTACAAAAAATGCAGGATATCCTGCAAGACAATTGTTATAGGCCTATTCCAAGGGACCCGACATCGTACCTAGAAAAAACAACTAAAAATAAAATAAAAAGTTCACCAATAAACCCCGAAATTCAACAAAAAATCATACCACGGGAAAAGTCGAGCAGATGTCCTAAACTCTATGGTTTACCAAAAATACACAAACCAGGGGCGCCTATCAGACCTATTGTTAGTGCTGTTAATTCGCCGCTACAAAAACTGGAGAAATACCTTTCTGAAATTATGCAACCAACTGTAGACAAAGCTGATTCATTTGTAAAAAACTCGGAGCATTTCACTCGAATTATACGAGATATCGTCCTTGAAAAAAACGATATCATAGCAAGCCTAGATGTCAAATCGTTATATCCCAGTATTCCCATCGACGAAGCATTGGACAAGATTGCTATGAACGAGGATTTCCAGGCACATATAATAGAACTCTCGGAGCATTGCCTCAAAAATACTTATTTTTCTTTCAACGGGCAAATGTATAAACAAATGGATGGTGCTCCAATGGGGTCCTCGCTATCACCAGTAGTCGCGAATTTATTTATGATATACTTCGAGAAAGAAGCTCTTGAGAAAGCAAGTTTAAAACCCAAATTATGGATTCGTTATGTGGATGACATATTTATTATATGGCAACATGGTCATGCAGAGCTCGAAAAATTTCTGACTCACGTAAATTCAATCCACCCCAGAATACAATTTACTCTAGAGTTAGAGGAAAACAACAAACTACCATTTTTAGATGTTTTGGTCACTATACACCGTGTATAGAAAACCATCACATACAGACATACTAAAATGCAAAATCACATCATCACCCAGCACAAATTCAACAATTAAAGGTTTAACAATTTAAAATTGACTATTTAAACCTAACCTAATCTAAATTAGACCCAAGAAAATAAGGTTTCCAGATATATATATCTATATATATATATATATATATATATATATATATATATATATATATATATTTATTTATTTAATAAAATTTTCACTCGCAATTTGAAGGTCAGAATGCAATAATATTAGAATTTCATCATTTTTTCCATGGCTCACAGACCCTTGATCCTTACATTAACTTAATATGAGAGTAGAATTTTATATCCCCTAAGTCCTAAATGGTGGAAAATATCGAAATAATCTAGCAGTCCAATAAGCTAAAGAACAAAAGGAGAAGTTTAATTTTGCCATAAAAAAGACATGTTGTTGATTTTTTACACTTACCTTATTAATCACTTTCTTCACAATAATAGTATACCTTGCACCAGATTTTATTTAAAATATCTAGATATCTACAAGCTGCATTAAAAAATTAGCGTTTTAACACACTATATCTCGAAAACGAACTGTTTGCAGAACAGAATTTTTTCATGACGATTTTTTGACAAACAAAACCATAACTTTAACAACACCTTATATAATGAAACAATTTTTTTTCTTTTTATGCTCTATATAACTCGATAGAGCTACAGAGAAAATAAAAGATGTTTTGGAAAAAGGGTTTCATGTTACTAAAACCTGCCTACAAAAAATTTAAATTACGGAAGTAGTACACTATTGTGTCCAAGATAAAAAATGAATATTTTTATAATTCATCATGAAAGGTATATATATATATATATATATATATATATATATATATATATATATATATATGTGTGTAGGTATACCTTGTATCTTCTTGGACCTCCTAGTTTATATATTTAATTTTTATTTTCTTGGGTTAGGGTCCTTATAAAACAATACATTTCTTGCTAAGTCATGTTCCCAATTGACGCTTTGATCATCTAGTGATCTTCATCAGATTACATCAATCCTATAAATTTTCAGACAATAATATTTACAATTTAAAGTTCAATAAAATATCTTTGCATTTACAACAAAATTTTGAAAAGTAGATGAAGGATTTATGTAACACATTTAGAAAATTAAATAAAACAGTCACATTCACGATATAAGACTTATACGGAGACAAACAAGAAACTAATATTAAAAATGGATTTATCTGTGGAAATAAAGGAACAGTTAAAAATTATGTTATTTTTTAAGTTTTATAAATTTTACTTTTCTTCTAATTTACATGTTATTTAATAATGTTATGGTATATTTCACTAAGTTTTTTGTATTAATTTTTGCATTGATTGAGTTTTTATTCCTCTGTGTTTCTATCATTTCATAGAATTCTCTCCTTTCTTGGTGGTTTTCAGTCTCAACAAAACAGTTGTTATGTGTTCCGCCGAATATAATGAAAAAGATTCAGTAGATTTAAAAAACAAAACAAAAAACACAGACATTCCTGATAATATATATTAATATCGTTGGATATAAATATCTCCTTAAAAAACTAACTAAACTAATATACGTATAAATTTAGCAAAAGAAATTATCAGTAAAAAATAGAACCAGATAAAAAATTATACTGATATTCCACTTCATGAATTCTTAAATGCAGTTGAGCTCATACTGAATTCCACATATTTTTTTATGCAACGATAAATTCTACAAACAGGTTGATGGTTCTGCTATGAAAGCATCAATTTCCAGCGTGATTGTCCAATTAGTACTGGAAGACCTAGAGGAAACAATTCTTAAAAATATCGACTTTCATTACCTTTTTTCTTCAGGTACGTTAACGATTGTTTAATGACGATCCCAAAAAACAAATGCCAAGATATTTTAAGTAATTTTAATAGTTACTACCCAAAACTTCAATTTACTTTAGAACAAGAAGCATAAAACCAAATTAATTTCCGAACATCCGAAATCTTGTAATCTCTTGGTAATCACAAATGTCAGTTTTGCTCCTCTTGGCGACTCTGGTATTGTTTTGTGTATTCATTTTGGCGTTAGTTGTACTTATTTTTCAACCAGTTGACTGTACTGATGAAGACCTTAAGTCAGAAACACGTGTCTATGGTCACCCAAATTCCATTACATTAGCGGTCATCCCAAAGAATCCATTTTCTACTATATACTAGTTCTTGCCGCGTTATATATTTTCTACTAAACCTAAATTAATACAAAACTAACAATACTACAAGAGGTAACAAGTAATTTTTGAAAACTCACCATAGAATGCAAATATACAAAATGTCAAATTACACAAAAAAAATCACATAACGAACGGGATTAAAACAAAATAATTAACATATTTGACATGTCGCTTGCCATGTAGATATCAATACGAATACCTGGTTTAATGTGAGATCAAAACAAGACATGTTAAACATGTAAATTATTTATCTTAATCCTGTTCGTTATTTGATGTTTTTTTTTGTAATGTGTAGATATTCTATTATAGTATACAGGGTGTTCTAAATTTAAGAAACTATTTCAAGTTTATCCATGTTTTATCTAAACGGTTGATCTTGGGTGAAAGAAGCAAATACGATAAAAAACGTCTATAATCGAGAGACTGGTACAAAATTAAACCTGATCGGTGTTAAGTCTGATTTTTTATTTCTAAATGTAGTTTGCAGGATCGGATCCTTCTAGGACAAAAACGATTTGGCAGATTAAACACTGGATATTTTTGTTACAAGACACAGATTTTTATTTTTTATTCCAACTTACGATTGAGTAAATTTGAGTTTGAAAAAACTGCACACATTTTTCGTTTTTAAAGAAAATTGTCACGTTTCCAAGGAGGGCCTTGCCGACGATCGTAGCGACAGCATAAGCATTTTGACAAGACATACTTTTTAACTCGACATGTGCTCAGAAATTTGCAAATATCTCCTCAAATACTTTTAGGTTTGGTAAAACAGCATTAATCTAAAAGTAGAATAAACTTGACGGATCCTATGCTAATTTTGTAAAGTTCTAATATATATTTCATGCCGAATTTTGTTTACGAGGTATTTATAATAAAAATTAGGTTAGTGGCGTAAAACATGACCTAGATGCTTCGCTTGGTATACGAGGGATTCAGAAGTAGTTTAAAAATAATAAGATATCAAAACAACTCAAAAAACAAATCTTATGGTTAGATACCCAGTTTTATATACGAATAAAAAATTATAAGAAAATGTTCCATTGTCACATACATAAATATAACTTTTCTTCTTTTAAATGAGGCACACTGTAAATTTTACTTTTAGATAGGTGTCAGTTTCTCGGTTCTAAATATAACAGATTTGATACTTTTATCTTTAAAAATTAAAAAGAAAATGAAGAACTTTTGTCACATACCTTGTCTTTTAATTTAACGCACATTTTCATAATTTTCCCCCGTATTTTTTAAGATGGATATCAACACCTGTATAAAGTTTGACGATTTCGCTATTTTTAGAGTTCATCAGGCCGCCAGAGAATAGCGAGCCCCGTGTAGGGGAAAGGCACAAAATGGAATCACAGAAATCACTACTCCGCTGGCTAATAACACGACCGGCATTAATTTACATACACTGTTTATTCCTGACTTTCATTGTGAGAGAAATTGTTAATGTATTTTAATTTTACGTTACACCAACATTACAAGGATATCACTATTTCTGTCTGGAACATGTTTCGTAATGTCGCAGGCGCAATCATCCATTTCAGTCAAACGATGATCGCGATTCTTCTCTCTTTAGAACTCATCAAACCGCCATAGACTGGAGCGCTTTGTGTAGTGCAAAGGCACAAAATGGAACCACAGAAACATCTTCTCCTCTGGCTAATACCACGGCCGGCATTGAATTTCACTGTTGATTCCTGAATTTCTTTGGGAGAAATATTGTTAATGTATTTTTGTTTCACGTTACACCAACATCACTACAAGAACATCACTATCCCTGTCTGAAAAGTGGTATCCATGATGTGGCGTTGGTGTAACGTGAAACCAAAATACATGAACAATATTTCTCCTAACAAAAATCATTCCATTTTGTGCCTTTGCCATACACGGGGCTCGTGAGCCTATGATGGCCTGACAAACTCTAAAAAAAGCGGAATAGTGATCTTTGTTTGACTGAAATGGATCAATCCGCCTCCAGCTTTGCAAGACATGTTTCAGACAGGGATAGTGGTGTCCTTGCTGTCAAGTTGGTGTAACGTAAAACAAAAATACCATACCAATATTTCATCCAACGAAAGTCAGAAATCAACAGAGTAATTCAGTGCCGATCGCGGTATTAGCCAACGTAGTATTTGTTTCTGTGATTCCATGTGGTACCTGTAGTAAAATAAATTTTAACTTTATCATGTATCGTCGATACATATGGTACACGTTTTCTGAGGCTGGGCTAAAAAATCTTTATAATAATTATCGACTTTTATCTAATAAATCGTGTTTTAACTTCTGTTTTTGATAATGAAGTTGAGCAAAAAAATGTAATTCTTGCGTTGAATATACGTACTTCATTATTTTCATGTCACGCAAATGGATCATTTATGTTAACTCCAGTTTAACTTCAACAATAATTTTGAAATCAAAAATGTGATAAAATCAAAAACTATAATTTGATAGATTTTTCCATCACAGTGGTAGAACCCCTTTGCTAAAATGAAATATTACCTGAGCATCATTTCAAAATTATTCAAGAAGGTGTAGGTATAATAGATAAAGTCTTGGATTTGGGTGCCCAACTCAAAAAAAATCCGTATTTTATAAAACTTGTTTCATTTTTGTTTAAGTAAAACTAGCTCTGGGGGTTTAACCCATAAACCTCCTTCCCGAGATATTCCACTGACGTGCAGTGCGGATATGCGTTTCTTAATAACATAAACTATTTAATAGTTCTAGAAAAAATACTTTAAGAAAGTACGTGACTGTTATTTATTAAAACATTTTGAATACTATTGACTAATCTTATAAACATTTGGCTAACAGATACCACATATTTTTCAATGTTATCTCAATTGCCTATTCATATTGAGAGCATAATATGTTATTTGTAGTGAATTTAAATACTTTATTCAAACTAAGCAACAGTTATCGTGTTTGTCGCAATGAAGTTCCTTGTTGCTATATTGTTGTTTTTTTTGTGGTAAGACATAATATGTTTTATGCATATTTTTGACATATGGGGGTTTTAGGTCCCGGTCGCCTTTCAGCACGATCCACCGCGTTTCTGTTAATTGGAGCTTTTTTAGCACACCGATTGGCTGTGACTTAACAGTGGTGCATTTTGCCAATCCGACTCAAATATCTTCAATTTATTTATATGCACTTTTTTATGACATTAGCTGTGAATGCTCTTACCTGGTGGTAACCTGGTAAGGATCCACATATACGAAACCTCGTCGGTGGTATTTTTAAATATAAATGGTGAAAGCATTTGTTGTAATAATTTCTTCTACTTTATTTTACACATTTCTGTGTTATGACAGTGGAGCCACAGGAAAATAATTTGACATCAATGGTAGTTCTAAATGTAAATGGCGAAACAATTCATCGTTATAACTTCTACTTTTTGTATACATTTTTGAGTTACGGCGTTAAAGGTGAATGCTCCTAACCTAGAGCTAACCTGGTACCAGATATAAGTGAAAACAAATATCATCTGTGGTTGTTTTAATTGTAAATCGCTAAACCACCTATTGTAATAATTTAATTGTTTTTTATATGCATTTGTGTAGTATGGCTTTAACGGTATACCACTTACCTATAATAAGGTATTATAATATTTATAATAATTGGTCTTATTTCAATTGTTTGTTGTTCAGTGACTCTTTTGAGATTTTATTTATACGTTTATCTTTTAATCTTCTCCGGCTAATTGAAAATGCAATAATTAAATACTTTGACAGTTGGGCGCGAAAGCTAAAAGAGTTCGTAAGAAGAAAAATATAGCGATGAAAGAAAACCTATACTCTTTTAGAAGTTCTTTCATAATAATAATAAAAGGTAACTAAAATTGTTGCAAGTTAGAAGGCACTTATAATATGTAAAGGAAACACTTTTTTGACAACTACTATCATAGATTGCACTTCTTTATATACATATATTTTTTTAAGAAGATTTGTAACAAAAAAATTTAATGTTAATAATAAGTTGGTATTCAGACTTATTTTATTATAGCACATGAGCTACAAAAAAAATCAGTTTCTTTTCACGCCAAATTTGACGAATTTTCTCAAAAGAACTTATGAAATGTTATAATGTTAATAAACACATATAACCTGTGATAAAATGTTACTAGACATATTTACATATAGGAAATGTATACATTAATTTATAAGATTCTATCAGTCTCCTAAAGATGAACTATTGAAGAGAAATCAAGATAATAAAAAAATATGTTTGATCACAATTTCCAAAATATCAGACAAATAAGCTTGAAAACTAGAAATGAGAAAAGGACATGAGCTTCTGTAAGTTTAATGGTAGTTACCTTTTTTATAGCAGCTGATCTATATGATGTGATCTGGAGGGATGTATTCCTTGTGGAATAAATAAACAATAAAAACCAATGATGATATATATATATAATCGATTGATAGTTTTAATTCATTTTTAAACAGCTGATCTTGTATTTGTTTTGTATGATTTAATTTAATTGATATTTTGAAGCAAAGAACAAACAAACAATAATGCAATATATCTTATATATATATATATATATATATATATATATATATATATATATATACATACATGTACATACAGGGTGTCCCAAAAGGTCCTACCAATAATTTAGGAATGTAGAGATTCGATTAAAATATCGCGATTGAGCTTTACTTACCTTAGTCCAAAAGTTAATATTAGGAAAGATGAAAGTGATCAAATTAAAATTGAATTTTCGATTTTGTTAAATAATATCCCTAGTTTTCGAGGTATTAAAGCGAAAATTGTTTGTACTGGATTTCTTAATGCTAATGATAATACGCCTCCAATTTTGATGTAGTACTTTGCATTCCTAAAAATGTTCTAAACTTTTTGTATAAAAAATTATGGAACTTTGTATAGGAAGAATATGTTCTGTTGTCTTTTCTTTTCAAAAAAGCTATACTTTATAAATCTATCTAAAGTTCAGAAATAAAGCTAATATGTTTCTTTGCGACAGATGCGTTAATTCCAATTGTTTTTTGTTTGATAAAAGCCTATTTTATAAAAATAATAAAACTCAAGTATCCTAAATGATGAGTAAACGGGGCTCTTTCAAGTAATATGACGGCAAATATCTCGAAAACGGTAAAATTTAGTTAAATTTGGAAATATTTTTTTTATACAAAACTTCTTAACTTTGTATTCAAAAAATAAGAACATTTTTAAGCTCCTAGCGCCATTTAGTAATTACATCAAAACTAAAAACGTATTATTATTACCCGCCATAAAAAATCCGTTATCACAATTTTTACTTTAATATTACAAAATCTAGGGATTTTATTTTAAAAAATCGGAAATTAAATTTTATTTTGATTACCCTGTACTTTTCTTAATATTAACCTTTGAACTAAGGCTAAATCGCGATATTTTATTTGAATCTACATATTCCTTAATTATTGATAGGATCTTTTGGGACACCCTATATATATATATATATATATATATATATATATATATATATATATATATATATATATATATATATATATATATATATATATATATATATATATATATATATATATATATATATATATATATATATATATATATATATATATATATATATATATATATATATATATATATATATATATATATATATATATATATATATATATATATATATATATATATATATATATATATATATATATATATATATATATATATATATATATATATATATATACTTATTTAAACATTTTCTTGGGAATGGTGTTCGAATTATAACATATCATTGATGTTAAATGATTTTATTTTAAAAAGTTTTTCGTCAATATTAAAACGTTTCGACCACTTTATGGCCTTCATCGAAAGACCACTTTATGGCCTTCAACGAAATAAATTACTGCCCTAAGAGTTTACAGTTTTTTTTATAAATATTCAATTTTTAAATTCTTATAAGATTACTTTACTTAGGTTTAGCTGATAGAGCTCTCAAATTAAGCGATCCAATTTATCAAGAAAATGCTATAAAAAAAGCCAAAGAAATTCAAATGAAAAATAGTTACCCAATAAAACTTATTAACACTCTTTTCAACACACGTATAAAGAAAATTCACAGTCCTAATACCAGTGACACACAACAAAAAAGTAAAAATAAAAATTACTTTTTATCACTTCCTTACATACGAGGGCTGTCTGAAAATTTTCAATCAGTATTTAAAAAACATGACATAACTGTTTGCCATAAAGGCTATAATCTTCTGAAAAAAAACTTTATCTCCTTAAAAAGTAAAACACATAAAAACAAAAAAACTCATGTGATATACGAAATTCCATGCACCGATTGCCCAAGTGTTTATATTGGTCAGACATCACAGTATTTGCAAAACCGTTTAAATGGACATAAGTTTGACAAAAAGAATACAACAGCCTTAAGTAAACATGAATGTCAAACTAAACACACCTTCAATTTTTCGGAAACCAAAATATTGCAAACAGAGCATAATCAGAGGAAACGGGAATTTCTTGAGATGGTCTATATATCCAAAGCCGAAAACTCTATCAACGACAAAACAGATATTAAAAATCTAAGCAAAATTTATTTTAACATCCTAAATAATTAATATTCGGATTATTTGAACCCATTCACGAAACATTGTTTACCACTGCCAACCCTAATAAAAAGACAAAAACAAACGTAAACAACTTTGCATTGTCGATAAAATAATAGGTAGTCACTGTCGTTTTACATGTATAGCAATAAGTATGTGTTGTGTTATGTCTAATCCTCGTTTTGAATTTTAAATGTATATAAATATTTTTAATGTGTGGATCGTCTTGAATATATTAAAGTAAGCCGAAGAAAATTATTTTTACTATTTTAGACATTGTAACTTAAGTAATCTTATAAGAATTTAAAAATTGAATATTTATAAAAAAACTGTAAACTCTTAGGGCAGTAATTTAATTCGTTTTAGATGACTGATGAAGGCCATAAAGTGGTCGAAACGTTTTAATATTGACGAAAAACTTTTTAAAATAAAATCATTTAACATCAATGATATGTTATAATTCGAACGAAATAAGAATATAGCTTATGTGTTCAAGAAAAGTAACTTTTTACTATATATATATATATATATATATATATATATATATATATATATATATATATATATATATATATATATATATATATATATATATATATATATATATATATATATATATATATATATACTAATTTTAAAATTCTACGACTTACTTATATTCCAGTCTCTCGGATGAGAAATTACCATATTGATTTTAATTTGCACTCGTTTTTTGACCTTATTACACAACAGTCACAACCCTAGGGCAGGAATATACATTTAGTGTCTTGGAAAACACCTTCCGATCGATTAATCAAGCTTTCGAATGGCATTTATCTACAACGCTGCCAATTCCCCCGCTTATCTTGTGAGAGTCATAATTTTCATACATTGACATTATTGATTTCCTTAATTGCAGATTTTTCTATATAATATTGCTTCTCCTTAATTCAGTCAACTGTTTAGTTTAATTGATAAAAGAAAGGTTAAGAGCATTTTTAAATAGGTCATTTCTTGACGAAAGACTTACAGGAATGTTATAATATTTTTTCATTTTTTTTACCTGGTGCGGCATGGTTGCACCTTGAATTAGTTTGTATGGATTAAGTCCTCTTTGTTTCCCTCACCCTTTTGATACCAATTATACATTAGGGGCATATTTTAAAGAATTTGCTGATTCCCTTAAGCTAAGGTAAGCGATCTTTATTTACTTTTAAGGCCTTATTCTTCCTTGTAAATATTATTTACAGGGTCCTCTCCCGGCTATATAGAGGAGCCGTTTTCTTTCTCTTTAATATAATTTATTTTTGAAGAAAAAATGTAACATACCTTGTATTTCTGAAAATCTTTTAAGCAGTCCACATGGTCTGATTGAACACGTGCCAATTCCTAGCTGTCCTGGGATGAGCTAACCCTCTACAGTTTCACTGCAGCATTTTCGATTAAAGGCCAGTTCCTTCCATTTTTTTATGTATAATATACACATATTTAATAATTTTTCTTCTGGTAAAACCTTATCGAATTCAAGCCCTTCGGGCAAATTTCACGATATAACTTTCTTTTTTGTGTTCAAAACTCCATAAAGATTCTTTTAATAACTATTTAAATTTATGTAGCTACATATATCTGATTAGTAATATAAAACATAATCTGATTATTACGATTTCGAGCAGTACATATCGACTAGGTTAGATAATACATATTTTGTACATAAAAATATAAAGAAATATAATTTCAAAATAGGGATTGTCTTTGTTGAACTTTTGGTAAAACATAAACTGGTCATTCTTACGAAGGCGGTAGAGATGGAGAACTGAAAAAAAATGTGTTTACATAGTCGACTTTTTCCATGATTATCGAGTATCGATATCATATACACGGTCACAAGTCACATGATAATTACATAAAACAGCTACTTTTGATCTGTATCTATTCAAATAATTTCTTTGGTTATTTTTACTCGCCTCATTTACTTGTTGGGTTGTGACCAATAATAATAATAGTGTCCTAGATATACAAGGAGTCCTAGAGTAAGTATAATAAACTTTAATTAATCACTAATAATACAAGTCTTTTTAGCACTTTGACTTTACTCTGTACTAACGTTAGTATAGAATGTATATGGGGCAGGCTCACAAGGAAAACCTTATTGGGTTAAGTTAAACGACCTCATAAAAAGGACGGAACGACTTGAATCGAGGGCAGAAGGTTATTAAGTGTGAGAGTGGGTGGATATGAAACGGTTCAAAAGACTTTTTCGGTTTTTTCCCCTGGGCTTCGGCCTCCCACCCTTACTAGTACTATTACTACTACTATTACTACTACTACTACTACTATTACCATTAATTTAGTTAGGATTTTGCATACATTTTGAAAATAAAATCATTCTTATTTTCACATTTTTGCTTTTACTTATATAATTGTTGTCAAATGTTTTTAGTAAATCAGTAAGCCATAAAAGATTAATAAGATTAGTTTTAGCAAATGTGTAAAATTCTCGTTTTATGATTTATTTTATTTTAATTTACTTTTTTTGATTATTGTGAAATTTCGCAGTCATAGTTCACTTGGAGATGATTATGTTGTAACTACACGGAGGTTCCCAACGACTTTTAAATTTGGCACTGCTTCTGCAGCCTATCAGATAGAAGGAGGATGGGATGCAGATGGAAAAGGTGAAAGTGTCTGGGATAGATCGACACATGAACATCTGGAAAAATTCTCCTATGCTAACGGTGATGTAGCTTGTGATTCATACAACAAATGGCAAGAGGACGTCGAATTATTAAAGGAAATGGGGGTCAGTACTTACAGGTTCTCCATTGCTTGGTCTAGAGTCCTACCAACAGGTAAATGCTATCTTTAAAAAATATGCTCAAAGTAACTTTATATTAATGATTTTGTTATTTATCGCTTTTCGTCGTTGAAAGGTAGGCAGCTTTACACGATAAGCAGCTTTAAGTAAAAATGCTTATAGTTTAAATGCCAATTAAAAGCATAAAATAACTTTGGCTTTCTTAAGATAATGAGATAACAATTATAAGTAATGTAACTCCTATAATAGCCCAAGAATAACGATATTAATTATTTAGTATGGTTACCGCTCTTCTGCACTTTGAAAGTGATGCCAATCATTCCATTTATGACATGCATTCCTGATTCAGGCATATACAATAAGTTTCCTTTCGTGGATAGTTTCCTGGGTTTATTGTATAAAACATCCAGCGTGTTAATTTTATGTGCCGGTTTTTTACTACGTATTTACCATAGATTTGCTAAAAAATAACAATATAAATGGGGTTAAGGGAAGCACAATCTAAACATAGTGAGACATGTATGTGTCCCAAAAGAGCATGGCACACGGGAGTACTAAATTTGTGAATAGAACAACCTGTATTTCTACGTGTAATCGATGCCAGTCTAGAACCTTTATCTAACACTAATTTGTTTGACATTGAAAGCAGCGTGGCTAAGTTATGACAGTTTTTATGATTTTAGCCAGCCACCATGATGGAACAAAATGGTGGTTTAAATAAATCAGTGCAAAATTTAATTATCGAATTTATTTTAAATTATGCCGAAAAATAAAGTGTGGCGTAGATAGAAACTGTTTAGTACCAATCCAATTTGTTTAAAAAGACAGCATATATGTGTTATCAATTAATTTCTGTACATGCATATATGGGACCCATCCTCGAAACCCACGCGGGGATCCACAAATTGTAGTTACGCTACTGGTACAAAACTAAATTGGACCACACTTTATTATTCCTAATAAATGGAAATAATCATATCGATGTTTCGGGTGAAAGAAATTTACCGACATTTTAAAGCAAATATCTAAGGTAATTTTTTATCAAAATATTGTCTCAGAGTTGCATTGCATCTCTGATCACAAATACGGATATGTTAGCTCAGTCATATGTTTACCTTACGATCCACCATTTGCTATGATAATTATTGTTACTTAACTGATTTTTAATTTTAGGGAGTAGTCATTCTTATCTTTGTAGTCATATTCTCACACATATTTGACATTGAAGTGGAGGCTGTGAAAGAAATATTTGCAGAATAACCTTTGTACAGAACGAAGGTAAATTTTGTAGTGCATTAAGGATCTGGCATTCTTGAGAAAGTTTACTTTGTTAGCGCAGATGCACTGATTTATCGTAGTAAAAACTGAATAACTTGTTAGAATGTTATATTCAATACATTGTTAACTGTGTTACACAAGCAAGCTTAACTGTATCGTGATATAAGGAATATATTTACGCTATCCGGTATCCCGGTAGTTCTAAAAATTTGTTTTATTAAAGTGTTCATCTTGATGTCCCGTCGGCAAGGCACACCTTGAAGAAACGACAGTTTCTTTCAAATGGCATTTTTTTTTCAAACTCGATTTTACCCAATTTTTGAAAAAAAAAATTATTAATTTTTATTTTATAGCTAAATATGAAGTTTTAACCGGCCCAATCATTTTTGTACTTGGCCTAGGGGATAGCGGTACGCACTAAGTCTCAGAACTAAGCAAAAAACGAAGTACACGTTATATTTCATCAGGATTGACCGGACTAAAGTTTATACCAGTCGTACAAGCCCAGTTAAATTTTTTATTTCAACAAATGCTAATAATCTTTCATAGACTCCACTGTTGCAAACATGTCTACATATTATTAGCCACTGTTAGAGTCCGTTTAAATACTTAACTTTTTCGCATCAGTAATTTCTTTGAATGCAACTTTTTAATATAATTTGATGTATTTAAAATTATTCGTTTAACTATGATTTTATTCAAAAATATAATCTCCCTTGACACTATCGTACTTAGAAAATAATAAACATAGTTCCAGTTTTCCTCTTTTGATCCCAAATTACTTCGATCCTTTTTATGTGATACCTTGTTTTGTAGTAAACAATATAATATCAATTAGTATGTTAATAATCGAACCTTTAATTTCATTTTTTTTTACCTGCTGTAATACCATTTTGGCTAGTTGAATCCGATTATTTTTCTTTCCATATACAGAAGATTAGAACTAGATCTTTATTATTTGTAAAAATAATCCGACAATGTCGCGTGCTACCTATACAGCACAAAAGCACCAAAAAATATTGGAGGCGAAAATAAACAAATTCCAAGAGCAACAAAAAACGAAGTGACACATGAACTCTCCCCCTCTACAAACTACTTTGTACTTTTTAACATACCAAATCAAAATTCTGTCCACTAAGAATAACGAATATATCAAATACAGTGTCATGCTCAAGTTGAATTTCTGTAAAAATATAACAGGCATGGTCGTAATTAACCGGAAAATTAGAAAGTATTAATAAATTTAATTCTTTTTAAGATAAAATGATTAAATTAGCAAATATGAAAGTAAGTTGTAACAAACATAACATATTTTGTTTGGTTGTTAGTTGTTATAGTATAAATAAATAATAAATAACGAGCAGTAAAATAAAAGATTTTATTTAATATATACAAAAAAGTGCGAACCTTTTTTAATTCAGTTTTCAGTTTTTCAGTTAGGTTTTTCTTGCTTACTCCATCCAATATTTTCTCTTCGGTGCGTCCCTGACTTTAACAATGATGCTTTGTCACGCACCGACGTCTAATCGATACTGACCCACATGTTAAAATATTATGTCTAAAGTATCAATACATAAATTAGATTTGGTATCGTTTTTACATTAAAAAAACACTCCTAACTTGAAATAATCAAAAACAAAGTCCGATAATTAAAACACGTATCGATCCGAGAATATAAGAAAATATTCCTAATAAATTGTACTAACTAACTAATTCCAAACTTAAATTAAATTTGCACTAAAAATTTATTTTAAGAAGTAAATCATACCAAACTCAAAAACTAAAATATTGACGAAATTAATGCAAAAAAAAATACAAAAACTGTCCTTAAATGAAGATCGAACCTCAAACTTTTAGGGTGGAATCACACTACCCTTGTTGTTACACTACGACATATCATGTCTGAGAGCAAAATCAATCGCTAGATAGCGTAACGAGTTATTACGCCTAGTTTTATTTAAATGGTGGGAGGAAGCAGGCGGGAAAACAGCCTTTCGTCAGCGAGTCGCGCTAGGTAAAGGAGTAACTAATCCTTGTGCTTTCATAAAAGCTACCGACGAGCTAGCGGAATTCACATCAAAAACTTAACGAACTTTTTCTATACCTTGACGTCACCAATTTAAGCAACTCACCGCAAGGTGCGCTACAGTTATGGAATGATTCATCACAGGTTTTAGGCCATTTTCCATGGTGAGGCACGAAGTCACGTTGGCGTGGGACGAACAGTGTGTATGAGCAATCGGGTAAAAATATAAGAGGCATTAATACCATGCTATATGATTTTTAATTTTCCATTTTTTTTTGTATACAAATTTAGTGAGAAGGTAAATTGTTACTTCTTTAACTTTATGGTTTCATTAAACTTTAGCATTATCGGGACTGAAAAAATACTAACACGATTTCTTAGACATCACGATGAACAGAAGTCTACAACTTTCCAAAATTTGGGAAGAAGGAAAATGTTACCTTTTAAATGACCTACTTATTGTAATTCAGTGACTTTATACATTTAAAAAGTTTGACAAAAAAAATATTTTTACTACCTTGATAATCTTTAAAACCAGAAAGATTTTTATCTGTACAATTTAAAACTAGTTGTTTCCAGCAGTTTAGGTTAACAAATATCCTCAGTTTGTATGCTGTTTTTCACAATTAAAATTTTTTCGGAGTGTTACACCCATTTTGACATCAAAATATATGTATAAATAAACTATCAGATTGTTTACAAAAGGAACCTTTCTTTCTTTGCCATAATTTAAAAAATCAGCATTAGTGACAGCAGAGGCAATTCTTTTTGTATGATTAAACTGAGCACGAACGCCGAAGAGCTATGTTTATTTGTGTTATATTGTAATAAGAATTGGCGCCTAAATAATGTCTTATCTTGGATGACAGAACCACGAATCATAAAATTCGTTTACGATATTCCGTACTTCATTATCGAAATATTCAATCACATTTCACGTTTTAGAAAACGCCATATTATCAAGGTTTTTATTGTTTCACCACAATAATCACTACTAAATCATCGACTTGTTTTACCTTCTTAGGTAACATATACGAACATAGCTAACTAGTTATTTTAATGCACTCTAGAAATATTTTTTGTATATATTGAATCTAACATGGTTAGTAACAATTTTCAATTAAATTTTTTTTTTTTATTTTTCGAACACTACCTGAAAATTAAAATTTTAACTTTTTGATGATAAACCTTTCTTTATTTTTAACTATTTATTTAGGATTCGCCAATCAAACTAATCCAGCTGGCATTGCTTACTACAAAAACTTAATTGACGCTTTAAAATCCTTCAATATTGAGCCCTTAATAACAATGCATCACTGGGATTTGCCCCAAGCCCTAGAAGACATTGGAGGTTTTCTCAATGATGACATACAGGACATATTTACACAATACGCCAGGTTTGTATTAAAATCTTAAAAACGATTTTTTTTGAAATTCTATTAAATATATAGGCATTTTAGAGCGATTATTTACATTTTACATTTGAGGGAGTACAATGTTTTAAACCATGTGTTGACGTTTTATAAAATATATTTAGAACTAAATAATATTTTAACTCGATTTTGTGTTAAAAACTTTTTGAATAGTTACTGGAAACCCCACTAAAAGTATTTATAACTCCGAAATTCGTCGGAATCTAATCTTTTGTTCTTTGTGTATTTTCAAACATTAAAGACGCATAAAATCCATGGGAACGAATTAAATAAAAGTTCACGAATACTGTGGATGAAATATTCATCAATTCGTTGATTCGCCAATTCTCTCATTCATATGAATTGACGAATAGAATTAACAAATGGACGAATAGTGAGTAGTGGGCTTGAAGCCCTCTACTTACTATTTGGATCGATTCGTCGATTCGATTCGTTCATACTATTTGTCCATTTAATGAATATTTCATCCAAACTATTCATACATTTTTATTGAAGATTTGATTCGGACGAATGGTTCTCCCAGGTTAAAGCCTACTTGATTATCCGCGCAAAAGACGGAATCACCGCGCAACGAAACGAATGGTTGAATCGGACCTTCCACACTATGCGGACGAATAAACGAATGGACGAATTCATGAATAGTGAGTAGCGGGCTTAATGAAGTACGCTTTGACTTCAGCGAACCATTCGTCCGGATTAAATAATTTGTTTTTTGTGTATTGTCAAACATTGAACTGCATGAAATCCATGCGAACCAATGAATCGAACCGAATAGTGAGTAACGGGCTTAAAAATCATCTTTGTAAACAAACATACTGGGGATAAAACTATATTTTGCCATCAATTATTAAGATTCAAGGCCCAATTCTATATATTATACATTTCTAGACTAGGTGATCTAGGTGCGTGATATTATATTGTGCCTTCCAGAGTTATAACAAAAATAGTTTAATTATTTAGGCACCAAAAGAGCAGTCTTAACATGTAGTTTAAAAAAAGCATTACTTTAAATAGATTAACCTTTCGCATATCTTATCTTATCGTATTTATTTATTAGTTGTTGTTATAGATTCATTTTTCATTTCTCCATTTCGTAGGTAGGACGGGGATTAGATACATGTATACATGCAGAAGATATGTGTAAGCAGAAATTAATAATGTCAGTGATATCTTATCTCATAAAATATCTCTTATAAAAAATGTGCACATGACAGTTACATACGTTTCGTATAAAAAACGCAAAGGACAGAAGACTTGGTAGGGAAAAGCGTTATACAAAAATCACCAGTAGTTTGGAAATATGTATACTGTATACTAAGTATACATCTTTACGCAGATTCGCGTTAGGGTCCTTCTATCGAGCGGAACCTATAAAAACTTCTAATTTGTATAAGGTCATTAGTACCAAGACGCTGATAATATTCAGATATAAGTACTCCGTTTGCTTTAATCCTAATACATTGCAACGTTGTCAGTAATTGGTACGACAGATTTTCAAGCAAGATTTTTAAAAAGTTTATATTATACGCATTTTTGTTTTTATGGCTTTAACGTTTGAATATCCAGCTAAAATTTTAATTTTTTAGATTTTTGTTTGATACCTTCGGTAATGACGTCAAAGACTGGGTAACATTTAATGAACCAAAACAGACATGCTTGGCAGGATATGGTGATGGCGCTTTAGCTCCCTTGGTAGTAGGACCTGGAGTAAACGATTACCATTGTGCGCACAATCTCATTCTTGCTCATGCTAAGACATATAGATTATATGAACAAGAATATAAAGAAAAACAAAATGGTACGTACACATTATAATTTTCTTTATAAGTTAGACCACCCACTTACATTTCAGGGACAAATATAATTTTCTAAATGTAAGTTTTTTCTTTTTCACAATTTAGGAAGGGTAACAATGGTTATAGATAGCACATGGTTTGAACCGGCATCTAATAGCACAGAAGATGTTGAAGCTGCTGAAAGGCGACTACTATTTACTGTAAGTAAACCGCAAACTACTTTCAAAATTGTACTTATTAGCAAATGATAATAAAACCATATACACGGTTATTCACGTTAAGGGTCCTATTAGAAGTATCTGGAGAACCAGTGAATTTTTAAAATATTTTAAATTGTGAGGTATTGCCGCTTCCATCTTAAACTAGTGGCAACATATGTTTTCTAAATGGAATGACCTGTATATTATTGCATTTTTGTATTGTCTTGAACATTCTAAACACTTTTTATGGTACGTTTCCTATACCTAATTCCATCTGTTTTCGACAAAATGGCGCTTGAAAATTGACATTTTAGATCCTTTGAGGCTGTGTTACTCCCAAATGACTGCAACGAAATGAATTACACTTTCCTATCTTAGTTCTTAGTTATCCATGTCCTGAGACCAATTTCTACTTTGACAGCAAATGTCAAATTTTTACACCTCCTGTCAAACCAGAAAGTGGTGTGAAGAAATTGATAATTAAAAACTAAGATAGCAAAATTGCAATCTATTTCACAGGAAGTTAGGTTAGGTTGGGTTTGGAAGTTATAGAACTCTAAAGGGTTAAAAATGTCAATTTTCAAGACCCATTTTCTCGAAACAGTTGAATTTAGCCAAAGCCAAACTTTCAAAATAATCTATTCATTGGTTCTTCAGGTGCTTCTAATAGCCAACTGAGCGTAGATAACCCTGTATAGATAACGTAAACAAATTTAGAGAATCAAATGGTTCTTCGGAAATAACTAGCTCAAAGCTAATTTGTTTAATCGAGCGTAATGTACAAGTATTTCATTTTAGTTTTTATTACAAACAAAAGAAAACATTTTAATTTTTACATTCATTTTTTCTATGTACGAAATTTAAAATTGGGACTCTCTCGATAGACCAACAAGATAAAAATGGTATGTACTTTAAAACTTTTTACACTAATAATTTGGTTATATAAAGTTTCTTTGGGCGACTCGAATTCCTTTGCGGATGGTTTGTATCTACTACCAACCAATTCCTATTTTATTTGAGTTATTTTGTATTAATATATAGGTTTAGGTTTGTATCTTAACCTTCCATTTCGATACCTATTGCTAAATATTTCGTGTACTTCATCCATTTAGATAGAAAAAGTAGGTCATCAAATTGTAAACAATACATCTTTTAATTATCCTGTCTTAACCGGAGACTGGTTGTTTAATTCGATACCTATTGTTAAATATTTCGTGTACTTCATCCATTTAGATAGAAAAAGTAGGTCATAAAATTGTAAACAATATACCTTTTAATTATCCTGTCTTAACCGTAGACTGGTTGTTTAATTCCTGCATAATTCTCAAGAGGATACACTAATAGGAATTTTAAAATTTATGCGGCAGATAGCTAGGTAGGAGACGGGTTCGATAAAGCTTCAAACTTTGAATAAAATCTAGATTTTTATAATAAAGGCTGAAACATCTGAAGTTAAGGTATTTATATTACATTTAAAGTTTTTTCTTTCATATAAATATAAACTTAAGTACTAAAATGCAAGAAAAAAATTATGTTTAAACTTCCAGTAAGACATTCAATTTTTACGCCTATTCTATCCTTTTTGAGGTATTTGAAAAAAATTTGGATAATTCCAAGGTAATCAAAATCGATTTTTTATACTGATACAATTTTTCTTGTTTTAAGGAATTTCGTTTTTTTAAATTGCAGTTATATTTAAAAAAAATCATCTTTTATCAACTAATTTTATAAAAAAAAAATAGGTTGGTTATATTACAGTAGAGCCGGACTTCGGTTATAAGGATTTGCGATTACCCGTATTGCAATTCGGAATGCGCTCGTAGGAATGGATACATTGGTAATTACTGGGGTTATAGTTTAATGGTGAATGTTTTAGCTTCATACCTATCGATTCAACTATGAAATAAAATAGAAAATATTATTCCTGTCCTAAACCCGCTACACAACACACACAACTTTTGTCGAAAAGAATATGTATTATATACAACATACATGGTAAAGCAGCCCAAGAAGCACATTAAATGCCTATTGGTTGAAATAGGCCATTAAGAAAGTTTTAAGAAGCTATCAAAGCAATGCGTTTTATGACTACTTTTTTAAATGCGAATAGGACTAAATGTTGTTAATGTTAGCCCTAAATGAATCTCACAAAGCTCCTAGCTCATTTCAAATTGGTTTTAATAATAATTTAAGGCAGGTATTAAATAACCTAGTTAAAACAGTTTACTCTTTACGACTATCGTAAATCGAATAGGTTTTAAGATTGATTTAGAATATCCAAAGCCAGTAAATATATTTTTTTAAATAATGATAAAATTTATTCGCTTACAAAATTCTTAACCGCTTTAAGTCAAAAATATTGCAGTCATAAAACCCATGAATTATACCAAGTCAGGCTTATGATAAAGTTAGTTGTCGTTTTGTGGGAAGCCTTTTTTGCAGAACAACAAAATAAAAAAATTTTAAAAAATTCATTAAATACAGACACTAAGTGGAATAAAATAAAAAAGTCTAGACATTTTAAAGGCAAAAGAAAAGGTATTATTATAAAATAAAAAATCATGAGTAATACGTGAAAAATGAAAATAATCAACGTATTGTATTGTTTCTTCATTGGCTGCATCAGAAATACTTCTTAATAAATAATCAATTTAAGATGAAAAAGCACAAATAAGAAACATACTCTGTTTTCGTCTCTGAATTCTCCTTCAATTTTCCCAGTTCATGCTCTGCCTGCTTGAAATAAAGATCGGTAGTTTTAGTAAGACTTTTTTCACATTTCGTTTTTACCGGGAACCGGTTAATGGTTCTTTAATACGTTTGCAGCTTGTGTTTTATAGTTTGGCAACTAAAATTAAATGCTTTTAGTTCAGCACCAAATAGGTATGAAGTTAGACCCCTGTGTCTTTTAATCATTTTTGACAAATAAACCAGGGTTTCTGCAGTTTTACATCATTTTGGCTTTTTTGCATTCCCTTAAAATGTGTATGAAACCAAATGCACTTAAACTTACTTTACGAAAGCTACATCAAAATAATAAATGTTTAACTCTACCTTGCGAATACCAAGACGGTTTTAAGATTTTTTTTCCACCATTTTGTTTGTTGTTTAAAGTAATATTTTACAAAAGCCGTGCATTTAAAAAAAATTAAATTACGTAAGTTCTTAGTTTTTATTCATTTTAGTCATTTCCCACACTTATCATATAACAAACTATTTTTCTACATAAAAAATGCATTTACAATTTTTTTTTAAATTTTGATCTCGATAAAAATTATTTATTAAAACTCGTCGTTTCCAGGACATTCTTATTAGATAATTATTCTCTATATATATTCTAATATGCGAAGCATTTTATAATATTCATTATTAAGGTACACTTGGGATTTTACCATATATATTAAATCCAATTTACCTTATGGAATTCTAATCTAGATGGAAATGCTTTAAGCAAGTAAATAAAATGTAGTGATAAAACTTTCGATAAAAAGTTTTAAGAGGTTGTCAGTTTGGTTTTATGAAAACTTTATTACTTCTTTAAAATAGACTCGCAAGCTTTGCGTTAGGTTGAAGAGGAATTCAAAATAAGCTGTAGCAACCTTCTTAAGAGTGGGCTCTCTAGGTTATAACAAGGTTTTATCTCTGTTTTAATGAAGTTAGATATAAAGAAAATATAAGAAGGCATTTTATGATAAGAACAACCTCTTTTATGCCATCTTAAAGCTAACTGTGTTTCTTGGGCATTAAATACAAATTTCTATGAACAACTTATCAAAGACATTTTTATAACAAAACATTATATGGGCTTAGAGAAATTCTGAATTATATATTAATTTAAACGTTTTAGTTTAATTTAATTTAAACGTTTTAGTTTAATTTAATTTAAACTTTTTAGTTTAAATATATGTTGACTTTTTAGTATTCTTTACACGTACCTTCATTTTGCCATCATTTTCACGAAAAAAACTTTTTAATATATAATGTATACCGACTAAGGTAGCTTGTACGTTTTAACCGTTTTAAAAAAGTCAGTTAACTGCAAAAAAACTAAGGTAAAAGTGTGTTTTCTGTTTGGTAGTTGAAATCTAGCGACCCCTTTATATTCTATTATAAAATGTATACATATTTTATTTATTTTTTTCGCAATTTACCATCTCTTAGGTAACATAAACGGAACAAATTCTGCTCTAAGATCAGATGATAAAACACAACGAATAAAGGACGCACTGGAAAGAGTTCAATTAAGTAATTTATTGGACGTACTAGGGGCGCAGTCACCTCCCATTTGCCTCACCACTTAATGGCGCCCAGTGTCGGATTAAGATCCCTTGGGTACCCGGGGCTGTTTTAACAGAAAGGGCCCCTAGAATCAAAAACCCCTCAAAACTTAACCAAAAGGATTAATAAACATGTAAAAATGTATATTTCTATTTATTTGCATAACCAAAACAGGATAGGTATTAATCAAAAATATTTATTTTTGAGCCAAATTATGAATAGGTTATAACTTTACCAAGCAGATAACTGTCAAGGATACCATAATCAGTAACCGTAAACACCTCTAAGTCCCAAGTTTCATTCAAATCAGCCGAATACAGGTACATACCACGCTTGCTATTGCGTAAAAAAAATCGACTATGCTATTTACAATATACCTACATCGTATGTTAGTCACACATAATTGTACACAACAGAAATTATAGATTAAATTATAAACCCGATTTTACAACACCCTGTATAAATTTTTAAAAATCTTAAATTATGTAAAAAAATAAAATAAAATATACGTGTTCAAGCTTTTTTCTAAAATCGGTTTCACCTCCTTGGAATTCGAGTTTTGAAAAATTCCTTCTACTCACTACAATCAACATGTATGCCAAAATTCAACTTTTTACGTCAAGCGATTTGAGCAGGATTGTGACCAATGAGTCAGTGAGTGGTGAAGTCATTTAAGGCTTTTGTATATTAGTATAGATAAAACACACTGTAAATTACTGTTTCTGATAACAAAAACAAAATGAATCAAAATCTAAAAATCCTTATAGGTAAAGTGGGCTTTACATATTCATAACACTCATTATAAATAAGCCACGAATAGCCAAATATACCAAAATCACCCCGTATTATTTCTATAATTAATAATAACACTCAATATAAATATGAAACAAAGATTCAAGGATACCAAAACACCCAGAATTATTTATATATTTAATAACATAAACCACAATACATACGTTATAGTAACATATATACCATACAGATTCATCCCGATAGCGCTTACCACCTGGGCCCGCTACTATCAACCAACTTCAAAAATTTCACTCGATACCCTAAAATTTTCAAATCTCTATCTTTATCATCCTTCCGGGTGTGGCTCACGTTTATTATGAATAAGTCAGTCAGGCCAAATTCTTTCATTATTAAAGATTTAGAATTATGCTTACTTCACTATCAAATTATGACACACGTTCATTATTTTCCTGGTTGATCCGACCCGGCGGCGGCCGGCACCTAACTCAACTCTAAGTTAATACACATTAACATATTACATAATTACTTTTTGTTGTATGGTTATAATTACGTTACGTTAGAAGCTCCTCTCAAATATCTTCTAGGGAGTGAAGACATAATATGTATATTGTATATTAGTATCAATCAATTAATCAATGATAATCTGGAATATACATGTTTTGTTATAATACTTAAACACTTATACACTTTACTAAAACAATAAAAATCTCAATCGAGTGCATAATTTGTGCGCCATTTCCTACATACTATCAATCATACGATACCACTTATTTATAGGGTAGTATAGTATGTGATATGATTTATAGATATCGACATGGAAACTGTAAAATTTCATGCATTTAATAATGATTTCCTTGTTTAAATTTTAAATATATTATGTATAATAATTCGTAAGTAAATTAAACAAATTTAAAAATAAAGTTCTTTCTGGCCCCTCGTATTGCGGGGCCCATAGCTTTAGCCCCAAAAGCCCACCCTTAATCCGGCAGTGATGACGCCCCTGGTTAGATACTCTTTAGCTACGGAAGTCTAGAAATCATAGAGTTAGAGTCTATTGTGGTTTTTAGATGTACATTGTAATTTGAGTTGCTTTGCGTGTTTAAGTAAATAGATAAAAACCAATTTTATGACAGTTTTCCTATATTTGCAAAATTTTTAAATATATGTTATTGTTTTAGCTATAGTTAATACAAAGTTTCTAAAATACAAACGAGAGGTAATGTTTAAATTTTTTTGTCTGTCACCCCTTATACTCTTACATATATATTGCAGCATACTGCTTATTTAAGAACAAAAATAATTGCTACTAATTTTATTTTAAAAATCGAAAGAAAGCATGATTACCATATAGGATAAAGTAAAAAAAAATGTGCTTACAAATATATGAAAAATAAAGTTTTTACAAAGGTTTTGGATATTTTCACTTTTTAAAAAGTACATTATTTTGCACTTTTATAGATTAAGTAATTTCCGGTGATTATATTGACTGAAGCACAAAAGGCAGTTAGATCGGACGTCAAACTTTGATATCCTGTAGAAATCAAACGGTTCATATTATGACGAGGATATACCAAGTGTAATTTTAGATCAAGCTCTCATAAAACTATCAACATATTAAAAATTTAGCCAATTACATAAGAATGGTGCGGGGTTCTTTGCATTAGCATTAAGGGGAGAGCAATTTAAGTAAAAACAAAACCATAAAACTGAGAAATATAGACTGGGTCTTGACTTTGTAACATGTGTATTATAAAACGCTAATGTACTTAAATTAATTGTTTTAAATAGCACATAATTTACTTGTTAGATATATTTTAACAACGCTTTGTTTTATTAGGTTACAAACAAACTTTTGATATATAAAGTAACTATTTTCAAACAGTTTATGCATTTTCATTTTACAGATATTATGTTTAATCCTAACACTGGAACCTGTGGTGGAAGATAGGTCAAAATAAAAGAGTTCTAACCACAAGACACGATAACTTCATACGTTCTGGACGCGCGTTTCGCTAACCAAGTGAGCATTATGAGCATCATAAACTGAAATGCATAAACAGTTTATATCATCTGCTGATGATGCACAGCATCCAGAACTGCCCGGTTTAATATTCAACCTTGCACCACTATACCTTAGGACAGCGTTATAGTCGCTCTTAATTCTTAAGTAACTATTATTTAAAACAGTTTTTAATATACAATTGTTTCGGTATTGAAGAAAATTCTGATCAGAGAGACTAGCAGTGATAATTAGAACCACTATTAGCAAAAAAATTGGTAAATTTCCTTTACCCGGAACTTCCCTCCTTATGAATCTTTTCTTTTATTAGGAATAGTGAAGTATGACCGAATTTAGTTCAGCACATAGCTATTTACACATATCGGATTCCTACCAATATTTTACTAGTTTTTTTCTGCCTATGCCGCACTTGATTTTTGAAATTATTGACACACACCGCAATTGTCTAACGTCATGTTAAATTCGTACTAGTTTATCCCTATATCACGTTTAATATATCTGCAAAATTTAAAGTCAATTGAATTAGATTTTGTTTACGTTGATGTTTAACAAATTTACCAGTTTTTCTCTATATTACATTTAATGGCTGCACAACATTTGAAATTAATTTAATATGTAGTTTTTTGAGGTTAATTTTTTAAATATTTTATTAGGCCGCCATTTTTTTGCTTTCTTAGGTTTATAAAAGGTTACAAGTTCATTCCTATGTAACGCTTGATTTTTGTGCAGAATTTGAGGTAAATTCGATAGTTATTTTTTTTAATAATTTTTTTAGAGGTTCACTAAGCCGCCACCTTGTGCCGGCATATTGGATTTTTACTTAAATATTACTTACTCTTAATTTTTGACTAAAATTTGAAGTCAATCTGGTTAGTAGTTTTTAAGCTTTACCACAAACTGACAGACAGGCAGATGAACCGGGGGAATTGATAAAACATATTTTTGGCATCTAGGGACGCTAAAACGTGCAGATATGTAAAACCTGAAAGAGTGATTTTTTTACAATTACAAACATTTTATTTGGCAGCCATTTTGCTACGTTATCTCGAATTAGTACCGCAATTTTTCTAGTTCATTTCTATACCACAATTAGTTATAACACACAATTTGATATCAATCCACTAAGTAGTTTTTCAGGCTAAATTTTTAATAACCTAATATTAAGCGGCTATTTTGTTCTGCCATCTTGGATTCGTATCAGAATTTTACCTGTTATTTCCTACATAATTGTCGATTTTTGGGCAAAATTTGAGATAAATTGGATAAGTAATTTTTTACTAACTAGTTTTTTAACAAATCACTAGGCTGTCATTTTATTTCACCATATTGGATTGTTACCAAAATGCTACCAGGTCATCCCCATATGACCCTTAATTTTTGACCAAAATTTAAAGTCAATCGGGTAAGTATTATTTAAAATTTCAGCCTAAAAAACTACTTCATAGATTGATTTCATATTGTATGCTATAACTGTGGTATAGAGATGAATTAGTATAATTGTGGTACTAGCTCAAGATGGCGAAACAAAATCACGGCCAAATAGAGTGTCTGTATTCGTGAAAATATCGTCCCTAGGTGCCAAAAATATGTTTTATCAATACGGCCGGTCAGTCTGTCGATTTGTCTGTCTGACTGTCAGTTCGCGGAGTAGCTTAAGATTGACTTCAAATTTTAGTCAAAAATTAAGGGTCATATGGGGATGACCTGGTAATATTTTGGCAAAAATCCAATATGCCGGTGCAAGACGGCGGTCTAGTGAAATATAAAAAAATTAATATTAAAAAAACTGATTATGAAATTTGCTTCAAATTTTGCAAAAAAGTCAAATGTCACATAGCAATGAATTAGTAACATTATGTAACATTTTGGTACGAATATAAAAGAGCAAAATAAAATGATGCTCTAATAAAATATTTAAAAATGGATAAACTACTTATTAGATTAATTTCAAATTTTGTGCAAGCATGAAGTGTGATATAGAGATAAACTCGTAAAGCTGTGACACCAATTCAAGATGGCGGAACAAAATGGCTGCCATTTTGATAAACTGGTATAAATTCAAAATGATGGAACAAAAAGGACGAAATATTAGGAGTCATATTGGGATGGCCTGGTAATATTTCGGTAAAAATCCAATATAGCGGAACATTGTTAAACAAAAATTGTTAGAGTGGTGTATTATTTGGGCTTAAGATCCAGTAAAAAAGACAAAAGACTTTTTTTAAATTCTCGACGTTGCGCAACATTATTGTTGCATCCTCAGAACACATGGATCCTATATCTTGCATGAAACCCGTATTATCAGTCTTTACTTAATCCGTTGGTCCGCAGATATTTCCCAGTTATTAAGTTTCTAAATGGTTATCGTAAACAATTCTCTTGTTGTTATGTTAGAGTGATGTATTATTTGGGGTTAGGATCCAGTAAGGAAAAGTCTATTTTTAAATAGTCGACGTTTTGCAACTTTATTGTTACATCCTCAGGACATTTATATAGATTCTATATCCTGCATGAAACCCATATTATCAGTCCTTACCTACTACGTTGGTCCACAGATATTTCCCAGATATTAACTTTCTAAATGGTTTTCGTTCGTTCTTCTTGTTGTTATGATAGGGTGGTGTATTATTTGGGATTAGGAAATATCTGTGGACCAACGGAGTAGGTAAAGACTGATAATATGGGTTTCATGCAGGATGTAAAATCTAAATGTATCCTGAGGATGCAACAATAAAGTTGTGAAACTTCGACAATCTAAAAAAAGACTTTTTTTTTTTAGTGGATCTTAAGCCCAAATAATACACCACTATAAAATAGCAACAAGAGGATCGTTAACGAAAACCATTTAGAAAGTTAAAAAAATTATTATTAAAAAAACTAATTATTCAGTTTACATCAAATTTTTCACAAATATCAAATATTACATAGGAATAAATTGGTAACATTTTGATACGAATTCAAGAGAGCAAAACAAAATAGCGGCCTAATAAAATATTTAAAAATTCAGACTGAAAATATTATTTATTAACCCGTCATTTTTTCCGCCATCTTGGATTTGTACCAAAATTTTACCAGTTGATTCCTACACATTACTTGATTTTTGTACAAATTTTAAGATAAATTGGATAAGCAGTTTTTTAGTTATAATTTTTTTACATTTCACTAGGCCGCCATTTTGTTTTGCCATATTGTATTTTTACCAAAATGTTACCAGATCACTCCTATATGATCTTTAATTTTTGACTAATATTTGAAGTCAATCTGGTAACTAGTTTTTTGACTATTCCGCGAATTGGCACAAAAGACAGACAAACCGACAGACAAACCGACAGACAGACCGACGAAATTGATAAAACATATTTTTCTGGCACCTAAGGACCCTGAAACGTTAGAAAATGTAAAACCTGAAAGGATGATTTTTTCACGATTACAAATTTTCTATTTAGTACCACAATTTTACTAGCTCATCTCTATACTACAGATAGTTATAGTATACAATTTGAAATCAGTCTTTTAAGTAGTTTTTTTAGGCTAAATTTTTAAATATGTTATTAAGCCACCAATTTGTTCTGCCATTTCGGGTTTGTACCAAAATTTTATCAGTTGATTCCTACACAATACTTGATGTTGTGAAAAATTTGAGATAAATTGGATAAGAAGTTTTTAGTTATATTTCTTTTAACATTTCACTAGGCCGCCATTTTGTTTTGCCAAATTAGATTTTTATCAAACTGTTATTAGGTCATTCTTATATTACCCTTAATTTTTGACCAAAATTTGAAGACAATCGGATTAGTAGTTTTTTAGCTATGCCGCGAACAGACAGACCGACAGACAGATAGACAGTCAGACAGACAGACAGACAGACAGTCAGACAGATAGTCAGACAGACAGTCAGACAGACAGGCCGACGGAATTAAGAAAACAAGTTTTTCGGTATCTAGGAACCCTGAAATGTAAAGATCTGAAAAATCTCGCAGGGTGATTTTTTCACGAATACAATACATCCCTTTTACGAGGGAAGTAAAAATCTAAAACAAGACATTTGATTGCACGTTGAACCTTTTGAGTTCCAGTGCTTCTTTACTTCTTCTTTTTTGTAGTCATATTTTTTAACAGTTTTTTATTTTGGTAATTGTTTTCTTAATACCGTACTTAAATTTTGTTATTGCAATAAATGTTTACACTTTAAACCAGGGTCCCCGAGATTCGCCCCTTTTGCTATTTTTTGCGACCCGCCTTAAGCATTTTTTTGCATAAATCTATAGGAGCGATAACTTGCAAAGAACATTTTTTAACCTGGTTCGGCTGAACGCTAATTTATCTACCACAAATTCGCCATGTTCACTGTTCTTGATATGTTTGACACTATTACGACACCGGAAATATTGAAGCTAAAGAAATATGAAATATTCGTATAGGTAAATTAATGTAAGCGTGTCTCAATAGTGTCACCTGCTTAACATGAGAATACGTCATTTTTTTACATTTGTGTACACGTTTTTTATCGAGTGACCCACGAGCTGTCTAGTTATATGTTAACCAAACCACATACCTTATAAAAAAAATATAAAATTTAAATTTTTGCGAATACGAGTTTTTGAACTTTTCAGTCTGAAACATTTCTAGACATGGCAAGACACCCATCAAAATTCGCCGCTTAGGTTCCTGCTAATATCTGCACCTGAATTAATGACCTAAAAACAGCTCCGGTTTTCGCGATATGGTGCTACTTTTTTGTCAAACGAAAGATGACCCAAACAAAATTTTCATAGCCCCCTTCGTTTTTAAGATACAGTGTGAAATTGAAAATATTGCATTTTTCGGCCCCTCTCCTATTTCGATTATTATTTAACTTATCGAAAAGGTAAAAATTGGCTCTGATATAGTTTTTCACCTAGAATTCAGTGGCGTAGTCAAATTTTTATATGAGCTCTCGTTTTTGAGATATAACACAAACTTATATTTTTTTAAATGGGACACCCGTATATTTTTATTTTGTATTATTCAGTTCATAATAAGCCTCTCGAAAATATATAATAGTATATACTTTTTTATTTGAATCGCCCAGTAATTTTCATTTTTTTAGAGATAGACTCAGTTTTTGGTAGTAGGCTGGGATTGCTTACAAAACAAATGAATTTTTCAAGTATATTTTATTTATACTGAGAAATCTGGCTATCTCGCCGGCCATCTTACAAGACCATTGGTCCCTATACATATTCCAAAAAAGTAATTTTCCAAATACTGCCTTATTCTATCGGATTTATGAACAGGTGCCCCATCCTGCTGAAAATATATGTCGCGTAAATAGGTCAAAGGCAAATCATCGAGTAATTCCGGTAGAATAAGTTCCAGTATTTGGAAATATCGATCTGTATCTAAACTCCCCTGGTATATACGATACATTATTTTTAAATCCAATATGAAACAAGAAATATTAAACCCAAACCTACCTTGTCGTTCACGAGTAAATATTCGATGCTGGTTTTCTCGCGACCAGTATCTAGAATTATGCCTATTTAATACTCCGGCGCTATTTATATATGCTTCATCAGACCATATTACTTTTTTATAAAAGTCAGGGTCATTATCGCATTTTGCTAGATACCAGTTACAGAAAATCATATGACGCTGCGCGTCGCCCGACTGTCAGTGTTGCACTAATCTGAATTTAAATGGTTTATAGCCTTGTTTCCTTAAAATTTTTTGTACCCGGCTTTTTGGAACCCCAACATTCTGATGGATTTATCTGCAAGTACTTGAAGGATCTACATCAATGGACGCCAGAACATTAACCTTTGATCGGTGACCATCGGTCCTACAGTCTAGGGGTTCGCGAGACCGAGACCGAGACTGAATCATCCTCGATGCTTCGAGACCGAGACCGAGACCTACTTAGTCTCGGTGGTCTCGAAAACAAAAATTTAAAAATAATAATTGTTCGCCGAGATGTTATTTAAGGGTTAATTAATACAAAACTAAGAAGCATGTTAAATGAAACTTCAAACAAATGCTTATTATGTATTCATTCATGGTATAAAAGTAACTTGAAAAATGAAATTATAAAATATTAGTTTAAATCTTCTGTAATATTTTTAGGTTTATTATATAGGTTGAAATAAAATCTAAAAATATGCTTATAATGTATGTTTAGAAATTTAAATTTTTACTTTGTTATTAGAACAGTTCGTTATTTTTTCCTAAGCCAAATTCTACTTTGTGTTTTGTTTGTTGAAAATCTTGTCCGTATGTATATGTATTATTTTTATTATACACATATAGTTAAAAATTTTATATCGTCCATTATTTTCAAATACAAACAAAATCAATACAAAGATATTGTTCTATAAAAAACGTACTTTCTTTAATTAGCAAGCCATCGAAGCGATTAAAGAAGATCTTAAAAAAAATTTTCACTGATTTTTTTTAACAATTTTTTGTTTATTTTGAGTCGGAAAATTTTTAAACAAAAATCACCACAATTACTTCGTCTGTTGGAGTCTTTACCGTATCTATACTATATAAGAATATGATATTGCGATGTTTTTAGTTGTTACAGTCTATTAGTTATTAATTATTGAACCAAAAAACTAAAAATTTTTGGATTTTGGTTACTTTCAATAATTAAACATAAAAACCGATTATAAATTTATAAAGATCACAATATCAAAATCCTATATAGTATAGTTGTGATAAAGTGTCTCTCTTTGAGAACAGGGTAGCAATTTACGGTTTTCGACATGTGAAGTGGAATTTCGCTACCAGAATTTCTAAATTTGGGAAATTCTCTTTTTATGGTTATTTATATCGTTTTTTAAATGACTATTTCATTAGTATCATTGTTATAAGAATATATACAATGCAAGTATAATATAATTGATTATATTATACTAACATTATTTTTTGCATCCCTTAATTTGTCCCCAAACATATATTTTTTGAATTATTTTGTCAAAACAAATAATTCACGAACATTAGTTATTTTGCTACTTCACTTTGACATCGAAACCGAGAGTCTCGATAGGTAAGTCTCGGTATCGGTCTCGGTCTCGAAATACTTTTAAGTCTCGGTCTCGGTCTCGTTTTGAGACCGAGACCGAGACTAGTCTCGTGGTCTCGCGAACCCCTACTACAGTCCGACAAAAAAAGCAAAGCCTAGATAATTTTAGCTGGGCAAAGGCTTCAGCGCTGCGCGCCTAGGTATTTTTCTAGTTTTAAGCAGCAAGTCTTCCTGCCGCGAGCCAGTTCTCTAGACCCGCCATACGAAAAGGACACGCATTTTGGTTTCTTAGACCGAACGTCACCGAAGTCGTATTCGGACCGACAGACCGTCGTCACCTGTATTGTATATCTTTTGAATATTTTACTCATCTTTAGACGGTAAGTAATATTGGTTCTATTCAAATACTATAATTACATATAAATTGTTTTCTTTAATATTGGTATTAAGGCTTTGTATATTTATTTTAGGAGAATGAGCTACGAAAAGGAACAAAAATGGCTAGAACTCCTGGCGAAAGAGTTTGTTGGAGATGGGGAAACGGGACCAAAAGAGGATAAAAGTGACAATGATTAAGAAGACTGTGTGGAAGCAAGAATTGAAAATTCAGAAAGTGAGCAATATCTTGAAGAAGCAGAATTTGAAGAACTAGTTTTATCAGGCAAACAGGATGTTCTGAGAAGTAATAACGGTGATATGAATCAAAATGACAAAACACAAAAATTTTCTATACTGGCAAGGATAGAAACACTATATGGGAAAAACATTGCCAAAGAACGGCTTTAGAAGATTCAAGACTAGGAAAAAAACATTGTAAAGCAGCTTCCTGGTGTAAAACAAGGTGTCAGAACTTTAAGACCCTATAAACATATAAAGATTATTTTTTAGCGAGTCTGTTATTAACATAATTGTAAAATACTAATCAATATATAACTTTGCACGTCTAAGATACTACAAAGAAACTTCTAATAGGCCGACTGATAAAATTGAAATCGAAGCGTTGATTGGTTTGCTGTACCTAAGCGGAGTAAAAAAGTGTAGCAGGCTTAGTGCTGAAGAAACTTTCAGTAGAGATGGAAGTTCTGCAGAGATGTTTCGATTAACAATGTCTATGCAACGTTTTATGTTTCTCTTGAGACATTTTCGATTCGATGATTACGATACACGAATTACCAGGAAAACTACTGACAAGTTAGCTCCTATTCGAGAAATTTTTCAGAAAGTGGTACAAAGTTATAAAGAGCATTTCAGTGTTTCTCAATTTACAATAGTAGATGAAATGTTGGTAGGGTCTAGATGCAGATGCCCCTTCAAGCAATATATACCATCAAAACCAGCTAAGTATGGTGTAAAAATATTTGCTCTGTCGGATGCCAAAATGTTTTTCACTCTAAATATAGAGCTTTGCGTTGGCAAGCAACCTAAAGGATCGCTATTCGAAGTAACTCTCCGACTGATGTTGTTGCTAGATTAATTGAGCCAATTAGTAAAACCCGTAGGAACGTAACAACTGATAACTGGTTTACCAGTATTGACTTGTGCCAAAAATTACTAAGAGACCACCAGTTAACCCTCCTAGGAACGGTTGGAAAAAATAAGAGACAACTACCATCGCAGTTTGTAGAGGGTAAGGACAGACCGGTTCCATCAAGCATTTTTGGATTCAGAGAGAACTGTACCCTCGTCTTACATGTTCCAAAACTTAAAAAAGAATGTTTTGCTTTTATCTTCAATGCACGATGAAGATGAAGTTGATAAAGCTACTCAAAAACCTTCAATGATTTTGGATTATAACAAAACAAAGATTGGGGTTGACATGATTGATCAGTTGTCTGAACTATAATGTAGCACGCAACACTAGAAGGTGACCAATGGTAGTTTTCTATGCTTTGTTAATCGTAAGTGGCAGAAATGCATGTGTCATTTATAATTGTAAGCAAGAAGAGGAAGATCAAAAACTAATGAGGCGTAAATTTTTGACAAGATTAGCAATTAGCCTTACTAAAAATCATTTGGTTAGAAGATAAACATATCAACACGTTCCAAGAAATATTCGTGACAGAATAGGAGAAATGTATAATCTTGCACCCTCTACCAACCCTAACGTAGGCGATGAATTGGCACACTCTGGACGATGCCAAGTTTGCACATCTAAACAAAATCAAAAAACGAAATATTTTTGCAATATATGCAAGAAGTTTCTATGTCTTAAGCATTCAAAAATTATCTACGCCCATTGCCTTGAAGATAGACTTTAGAATCATTTTTAACATTGTTTTTAGATTTTTGTTTTTATATTTATTTTTACTCTTATGTTATATAACATGTTTTATTTTATTAAAAGTTTTTTAACAATTATTACAGTTGTATTTTTTGTAAAAGAACATAAAAAAATGTTTATTTCTACATAGACAGTTTCCTAGCCTCCATCGGTCTGATAGACCGACATCACCGCTTATGTCATTTTTAAATAGTTCACCTACCGAGGGTTAACTACGTCTTCCTCGTTTTCCTTGTTATAGGTTTGGCTTCGCGGCTTATTGAAAGATCCGAAATCAACTAGATTTCTTTTCATTCTAAGAAATGTAATATCACGGGGTTGTCTTCGTTCTGGAAACCTATGTTTAAAACACCAACAGCTTCATAAAAATGTATTTATTATAAAATACGACGAATGCTAAGCATACCTTAATAAATATAGTTCCGAAGCCTCGTTAACATCTTCGTTAGATTCAGTAAAGCAGAGCAACATGTCGTATTTTTCTCCATTAGAAAACGTTTGATTTCTAGCCATTTTTTATTATACAATTTAAAATAATTGTTGTGGTTATCTAGCGTCAAAACGAACTAGAGGTTTTTGACAAGTAATTTATTTAACATGACAACAATTTTCTTTTGTTTTGTTTAGGCAATCTCAGCCTACTACCAAAAACTGAGTCTATCTCTAAAAAATGCAAATTACTGGGCGATTCGAGTAGAAAAGTATATACTATTATATATTTTCGGGAAGCCTATTACGAATTGAATAATATAAAACAAAAATATACGGGGTGTCCCATTTAAAAAATTATAAGTTTGTGTTATATCTCCAAAAGGACAGCTCACATAAAAAATCTGACTACGCCACTGGATTCTACGTGAAAAACTGTATCAGAGCCAGTTTTTATCTTTTCGATAAGTTAAAAAACAACCGAAGTAGCACCATGTGGCGAAAACCGCAACCCTCTATATTCACTAATAAAAAATAAACCCATAAAAACAACGAAAACGGGACACCCTGTACTATAGCCGTTCATTCTTAAGATAAATTCGAAAATATGTATTAACCAAATGAGTTTATTTAAGAAATATTCTAAAATTATCGATTGTACTTTAGACAGATTTTTAAGTCACAATAATTATAATTTCCTATATATTGATATTATCATATTTCAATGTATTTTAATTTTTCAAGCCAGACATTTTGTAAAATCATAAAATATTTTTTTAGTATGGGTGGTATGCTCATCCTATAGTATATGGCGATTATCCAGATGTAATGAAGGAGAGAATTGCATACCGATCATCATTAGAAGGTTTTAACTCTACGCGCTTGCCTGAATTCACTTC
The DNA here is from genome assembly GCA_030620095.1 of Kuschelorhynchus macadamiae. Taxonomy (NCBI): domain Eukaryota; kingdom Metazoa; phylum Arthropoda; class Insecta; order Coleoptera; family Curculionidae; genus Kuschelorhynchus; species Kuschelorhynchus macadamiae. The sequence continues at coordinate 20,606 of JAUTXW010004847.1, read as the reverse complement.
GGACCAAAAAGAATATATTAAAGGAACAGTTGATTACATGGCTATAAATATATACACATCGTCAATGGTAAGAAAACTAATTGGAACTTGTGTCAATCTATATTATTAGCAATTAATTTATTTCTTTATATAGAGAGTGTGTCAATAGGAATTATTTGCACATTTGCTAGGTTTTCCTTAACTATTTATTTTGTGCAAAAATGTATAACGAGGATTAATTACTTGTGTTTAATTCTAATTTAAATCTGCAATTTGGAAAAACAGTCATTATTACGATTAAAAGGAATAGCTTATAAAAAATACAAATTGTAATTTTGTATAGCAACTTATGCTAAAAATGTCAGTGTCATATAACGGAAAAAATGAACTTCCAATTTTTTGGAGCGATAGTAAGAGAGCATTTCTCTTTAATTGGTTATTAAAGATTCATACACCGATATATTCATATGCTGTTCACTGTGTCTCACTTTTTCTTTAAATATATCGAAGGTTCTTGTAATAAAAGTCTCGTACTAGCTCGTGAAAATATGTTTCGAGTAAATCTAAATACTTATTCTATTTAAACTACCATCTATCAAATAATAACAAGTTGGGTCGCAAAACAACTTTGTTGGATGTACAAATCGGATTTTACTACTACCGCAAAGATTTGCGTATGTATCGCGGTATCTTTAACTTAGACTAGTAACCTTGCAAAAATATTTACGTTTAATTTTCGCATCCATTTATTGAATTAAAGATTTTAGGGTATTGGCTGCCCAAAAACTATCTATAATCTTCTACATTATTCACAACAGCTTAAGTACCCTTACTTTAAATGGTATTAGGTACGTGTTCTCCTAAACAAATGAAAATTATGAGCACTCCAATACTTGTATTTTATAGAAATGGAATGCAGTGCAACCAGAGATATGGGTTATTTTGATCTTATTAAGCCGCCATTTTGTTCCGACATCTTGGATTCGTACTAGAATTTTTACCAGTTGATTTTCCCATAATACTTGATTTTTGAACAAAATCTGAGATAAGTCGGATACGTGTTGTTTTTTTAATAATATTTTTTTTAAATTTCACTAGGACGCCATTTTGTTTTGCTATATTGGATTTTTACCAAAATAGTATCAGGTCATTCCCGTATGACCCTTAATTTTTGAGTCAATCTGATGAGTAATAAAGTAAGGTATGTCGCGAACTGTCAGACAGAAAGACAATCCGGTAGACGGACCGAAGACGCACGCCGCGACGGTATTGATAAAACATATTTTTTGGCATCTAGGGGCTCTAAACCCTGACAGATTGATTTTTTTACGATTACAAATATTTTATTTGGCTGCCATTTTGAATTAGTACCACAGTTTTACTAGTTCATCTCTATACCACAATTAGTTATGGCACACAATTTGAAATCAGTCCATTAAGTATTTTTTTCATGTTGAATTTTTAAATATTTTATTAAGCCGCCATTTTGTTCTGCCATCTTGGAATCGTATCAAAATTTTACCAGTTGTTTTCTATACATTATATATATATATATATATATATATATATATATATATATATATATATATATATTTAGTTATTAGAGTTTATTTTTGTGTGGTTTGAGTAAGATATTGTACATTTGTTTGTATAGCCGCATATATCTCAAATGTATTGAAGTAACCTGTTTGTTTTTTCATTTATATTAGTTGGTTGGTTATGTGGGACATGTGGGGTAATTTGATTAATATCATTAATTATTGATATTTGCAGACTTCTTCAGCATATGTATTTTTGTTGACGTTGCCTTCGCCTGTGAACATCTGATTTTTTTCTAGTTTCTATAGTTAATAGTCCTATTTGACAGAATATTATGTAGGTCTTTCACCTATATTGGCTTTTTTTGCACTATAAAAATGTATTTTCATTAAATTTTGATTATATATGGTAAGTCATGAATTTCTCATATAAGTTATGATCAGACAACCATTTTGTTTTAGGTTCGAGCTATTCCTGAACCAGAAATAATTGCGTTGCAGCCTAACAGGGAACTTGATATTGGGGTTGAAACTTTTCAACCCGACGATTGGGAAGCAACCGTAGCTAGCTGGTTTAAAGTAAGTTTTATTTAGGAGTAGGAAGAATTGCCGTTTAATTTTCATTGGCCATTGTTTAATTGTTTTCAATATATTTTTAGTTCCATTAAATTACTATTTTCTCCTCAAGGGCTTTCAAAAATAATTATCTTAAAATCAATTGCTCTAAATTTTACCGTTAAGATGGCGAACATTTTAATTATACTTACTAAATGAGGTTTTAAAACGCTTCTTTCGTTGTGCCTTTCAAAAATAATAATCTAGAAATACATTTTTGCATTTTTCGAATGAATATATACCGTTAAAAATAAAATGTTTATGTTTGGAATGTGAAGTATGGCCGGATAAAAGATTTTTGTCAAATTCGCGCCTAAAAATTTAAAATGGGCAAATATGTATTTTAGGTTTTTACAATATGTCCTCAGTTGAACGATATTTTAAAACGACTCATTTGTTAACCATTTTCTCAAATATTTATTTATGAATAATTAATATTTTTTAAAACTAGCTCCCTATGAAGTTAAAACGGGTTGAAATTTTGTTTTTACTTTTTTTCAATATACTTTCTGCTAAATGAGAATGTAGAACGATTATTTTATTATTTATGGTTTTCAAAAATAATTTTCTACAAATAGAACTCTAGATTTTTTAAAATTCCATCCTTAAGGGGTAAAAATTGGAGAAACTAGAAAAGATCTTCTACAGTGCCTTTCAAACAATTGTCTAATCTAGATTTTCCGAAATACCTAAGGGGGTAAAATGAATTTTTACTTTATTTAAAATATCTCTTTAACTAAACTAGATTTTAAGACGATTCTTTCGTCGATATCTTTGAAAAATTAATATTTAAAAATCTATTTCTATAAGAGGGTGAACTGTGTGTATATCTATTTAACTTAATGAGATTGTAATCTAATTCTTTTATCAATGGCTATCAAAAATAATTATTTAAAAACAGATTTATAGATTTTCGAAATTCTACTCTTGAGAAGGTAGAATGTGCTTATACTTTTTACAATACCTTTTCAACTAAATGTAATTTTAAGAGAATTTCTTCGTCAACGGCTTTCTAAAAAAATTATCTAAACATTGTTTCTGGATTTTTCGAAACATTTTCAGTTTTTGGTAAACTCTTGAACTAAATGGGGTTTTATGAGAATTTTTTCTTCACTGGCTTCCGAAAATAATAATCTAAAAATTATTTCTAGATTTTTCGAAATTGCACTAGTGAGTAAAAATAATGCTTTTTGATGTATTTTTTTCTTTGACAGAAATAACATTTTAATTCTATATGAGTGTTAAAAAAACATTTTCAATAAAAAACCTATTTCAGTTTGATTTAAAATTTTATATATTAATTTTGAATTTCTCTGCTGAAAATTAATAGTTATCGGACGTCGCGCGGGGCGGCTCGGCTTCAGCAAGGTACGAATAAAAATAGAAATAAATATTTTTGTGAAAATATACAAAAGTTATATATAAGGAATATTTTAATATTATAATTTAGTATATTGGTCTTTCTAAAAAATAAAAAATTGATAAGGTCAATTTTTATATGTTTTAACTTAAAAGATCAAATTAGTTACCATCTCGGTTATTATAAAAACTGTCATTTGACAGATTATTTTCCGATTAATAACGCAACGTGAAAATCATTGTTTAAACTAACCAAATATAAAAGAAAAGTAGATGTTTCCTTTTTTAATACCTTTTTATTCCAATTTAATACTTTTGATATGTTTTAAATACTTTCAATTGACTTTAAATACCTTTAAATACTTTTAATTCTCTTTAAATTTATTTTTCAATATTTTAAATCCTTTTTAATACTTGTAATACCTAAATAATTAATTATGGTGTACACAATTTCAACTTATTAATTAGGGTGGCTTATATTGCTCACAAAATGTACTTAACTTTTAATGATCAAGCAATAAAAACTGCTTACAATTAATAACCAATTTTACTACGGTGCCAAATAAACAATTGAGATTTAATAATTTGAATGTCTTATGCGAAAGTGACAAACTTCCTATAACTTTAGTTATTCCTTATACTATTCGGATTCAAGAGTTATGGAAATATAATTGTAATAGCTTACTATAAATTAAGACTTTATTCATAACATTCTGATACATTATAGCTGATATTTACTTTATGTCGTCTATAAAATCCCTTCATATTTCTTGTTTAAAGCTGTATTTTTTTATATACTATATATGTTTATCAAATCAGTTAAAAGTTAAACTAATTTTAAATATACTTAAACCCTGCTATAAATAACAATATATTCCCATTAACTTCACTATGTAGCAGAATTTTTTTGCGTGTCTCTCTAACACATTGTCTCTTGAGTTAAGTGTTTTAGTCCAATTTCTCGAGTTTATTTAAATCATCAAACCAACAATATTTATAAACAAAAAGTACAAAGCCATTTAGTAACCATATAATATACAGGGAGTCTCATTTAAGAAACAAAACAGGGGTGATTTTCCCCATATATGTACGAAGGTCAATGGTATTCTCAAGTTGAGGCTTATATCCAATATATAGAATAAATTGATCGTGTCCTGCCGTTTTTTAAAAATATTAATAATTAATTATTAAAATTTTACATTTTACACCCGTTAAAGCAACTAAAATATTTTAATTCTGTGTTTAGAGAACTGTACCACCCCCCATAGATTAACCCTATATAAAGGAAACATAATAAGTATAAAAAAAAAAGAAAATAAAATTGCTTTGTTTTACCGTGATTTAAAAAACTAAGCATCATGGAAATAAACAATATTTGCATTTTTAAGAGACTCTTGTATTCCGTACGACTGCTCTAAAATAGAAATTTTTTGCATGTTTCGCCGTTAATTTCTATTTAAGTGACCGCTTTAAAAGAAAAACATATCTTCGTATTCTGAGGACTTCTTAATACATCTAGGGCTATCCTTTATAATGAAAAAAAGTGTTTATAAATAATAAATATAACAAATTCGACGTGTCTCGCCATTTGTTGCAAGCTAAGCGCCCTGAAAATAGATTTTTTGCATTTTCAGGAGGCTGTTTCCTTCTTATAGAGCTACATTGTATGATAAAGGAAAAATTTTCACTGTTTGCGAAGCAAACGAAATGTATACAAAAAATTACTTTTAAATATATACAATAAAAAAATCAAGTCTCCGCCAATGACCTTCACAGTATTTCAGTCAGAACATTGACCCCTTAAAAATATTGAAGATTTAATCCCAAACTATTATCCTCGCGAAACAGTAACCTCGACTATTAAACATTTTTTATTCACACTTACATCCGTATGTTTCAGCCAAACTTATATTTTTTGACGTCTTTTGCGACGACCCAATACTTCCCCTATATAAACTATATAGCGAATTAATAACATTAATAATAATACAATATATAGGCTGTTAAATGTAATATATTGCCTGTTACATGGGAAAGTAAAAATACTACAAGAATCCTAAAGCAAGCGCACTTTGGTTTTATCATAATCAATTATTGTATCTTTATTGTTTTTTATTTATAGTGAAAGAAACTAAATACTACCAAATAAGGATACAACTTACATTAAATACCATTGTAGGTAGTGCCATGGGGAGCTAGAAAGCTGGTAAAATGGATTAGTGACACATATGGGCAACCTGAAATTGTTGTTACTGAAAACGGATATCAGGACAATGGAACAGTGATTCATGACATGGACACTAGAGGTCGTTATCATAAGGTATTTTTTCAGTTACATTCTATTTGCATAATATTAATCACAACTTGCCTATTCTCTTGCCAACTTCGGATTTTCACAAAGACTCTACAAACAGTGAAATTTCAAAATTGGGAAAGGTTAGTTTCCTAATTTCAAAATTCAAAATGTTAGTGCATTACCACAGACTTCATGTTATTATTATTAAATAAAACTAATTCGACAACATTTGTATTTTAAGAAACCATATAATCTGATCAGCTAATACATTCAGAACTTCTTGAGAAGAATTTGGGGATTCAAACAAAGATAGTGAAAAGAAATTAAAAAGCCAATTGTTATGAACTCTTGACCTGACGAAAGTTTATTATGTGCGTGTGCGAATTCAAAAAGTCAGTACTTTCCGGCTCGCCGTCTGGTGGTCTTGTCAGAACGAACTGTTTTTTTTACCTTTCGGTCGCTATACGTTTTCAAATAAGCTTTTGAAATTTGGATTTTAGAGCACACTTGGAGCTCTCGAACGGTATCAACCCGATCTTCGAATCATTTTTGATTTTTCCGTCTATTAATACCACGGTTTCATGAAGCCTGTTGAAAACGACCGGGATCGAAGGTTGGGAGGTATTTTTTTTTAACTTCTAAACCACTTTTTTTGTCAAAAACAAGAGTCCACTGAACTGGAGTCCAACGTTTGGTGGCCAAACAGTTCAAGTTATTCGACTAAAACAGAATTTTTTATAAGAGAGCATAGATAAGAGAAAAAATTCTTATAGAGCTATATCTGTGTGTAACTATATTACATTTATCACCACTTCTTTAAAAAAAATTAATTTTTTAATTTTTTCCTGATATTTTGCTGTCGTTCGTCAAAAATTCTGTCTTATTCTGTTCGTTGTTTAGTTGTATTCATCGGTCTAGTGTTTCTAGAGCTGTTGCCAGGTATCGATATTATCAGCGACAGCCCCGAGCCGGTACCAGGTAGACCGCGTTGTGTTGCCCCTGCAGATATTGATATTTTGAAGCTGTAAGCGAAGAACACATGTTACTGCCAGGTAATGGCAGGACGACTCAGTGTCCCCTTGTTAACTAGAGAGCAGTTGCAAATTTGCTCTTTACTAACAAACCACGTTATTGTTTATATAGCTCAGATGGTTATATTCCTGAGCTTGTGTCATTTACTTGCAATGTAATATAAAAACCACGTCAAATTTCAGAGGCGGTTCAATTACGGTTTAGGGCAGTATGCTTTACTGGACGCACAGAGCTTGTAAGGGTTAATGATGGAACCATAACTACAGAGCGTTATTTGAAGGACATTTTAGGGCTACATGTTTTACTTTTGCTCTTCAAATTGGTAGTAGATTTACGCTAAAGCATGATAATGCCCGTCCATACGTATCTAGGGTTGTTCGCTAGTAAGGAAAATTTACACGTATAGTCAAAAGCAGTGTTATCGTGCGGGTCATACCGACAAACTTTTTAAGTTTGTTTTTCTTTTATTACGTGTAATCATATTCTACGCATAAAATCCGGAAGATGAATTACATAGACCTATGATATTTTCATATGAAAAAAGAGGATAAACATATAAATACCAACAGTTGCAAAAATCTTTAAGCGATGTTACTTCAAAGTCAGATTGACAAGTCAGTGACAAATTGAGTAATAGAAAACAATTTTCGGTTTTTTCGCATCCACAAACGAAAAAAATCATATTAAATCTAATAAAATATTACGAAAATGAAAATTCACCGGCCAATATCCAGGAGACAGTAGCAAAAGCTCTGGGAATCGGTATAAGGACTTTGCAGAAAATTTTGCATGAAAAAAAGCATAATTTACTACCGAAGAAAATTAAGAAATGTACGCGAAAAAAGCCAAAGACAAAAGACTTAAGTGACAATGTAGAAATGGATGTTCGTAATTTACGATTTATACACATCAAAAACTAATATAACCCTTCAAGTTTTAAAAGAAGCTTTAAAAAATCGAGGCATATTGGAAATTGGACTAAACTCGTTGTCAAAATTAATAAAAATGTTGGGTTTTCGATGTAAAAAGGACTGTAATCGAAGATTTTTATGCGAGTTGCCACATAGCAACTCAGCGTATCGAGTTTTTAAAGAAATACACGGAAAATGTTAATTCAAAATTTAGAAAACTGGTATTTTTAGACGAGACTTGGATATTTTCTAATGAAAGTGGTTCGAAATCTTGGCAGGACGAATCTGTAAAAAGTGTCAAGAGAAAAAAGGGATGTGGGACGGGAAAACGGTTCATCATTTTGCATGCAGGTTCTTCAACATGATTTCTCCCAGGTGCAAGTTTACTGTTTTCTTCAACATCCAAAAGTATGGACTACCATGATAATATGCACTGTGAATTGTTTGAAAAGTGGTTAAAAGAACAACTGATTCCAAATTTAGATGCTCCATCTTTAATCATTCTGGACAATACATCTTACCATTCAAGAATCTTAAATTAACAACCTACTCCATCCTGGAAGAAAAGTGATATTTATGACTGGCTAATAAAACAAAAACAAAATTCTTTACTCAATATGGTGAAAATAGAACTGGTTTTAATGGCAAAAACCAACAATATATGCCGTAGATGCAATATTACGGGAAAATGGACATGAGGTTTTACGACTGCCGCCATACTATTGCCAGTTTAACACAATAGAATTAATATGGGCTGGGGCAAAATCATATTACGAAAAACACGTGAACGATGGTCTTACATCAGATGAAGTGCAAATTGTTTGGCAAGATGCATTAAATTATATTACGCCGGAGTACTGGAAAAAATCTGTGGAACATACGGAGAAATTAATATGGGATTGGTGGAATCCAGAACGATTTCTAAATGTCGCAATAGCACCAATAATAATTGCGCCATTTGAGCACGACTCAGAAGATGAGGACTTTTTAAGTGATGATGATATTTTTTGGTCTATAATATTAAAAAGGTTCTGAAGGATTATATTAGTCTTTGACGTATATAAATCATAAATTGCATTATGAATATCCATTTTTGAATTGTAACTTAAGTCTTTCGCCTTTGGATTTTTTCGTGTACATTTCTTAATCTTCTTCGGAAGTAAATTATGTTTTTTTTTTCATGCACAAGTTTCTGTACATTTCTTATACCGATTCTCAGAGCTTTTGCCACTGGCTTCTGGATATTAGTCAGTGAATTTTAATTTAAAACTTTTTTTATTAGATTTGATACCATTTATTTGCTTACTTTTTTAGTACATTTGTAATTTTGTAGGTAATAAATAAATAATTATAGGATACTTGTTCCAGTTTTAAAGCGTGTTTAAAATAAGTAAATTTTTTGATTAATTATAAGACAAAATTTGATGTATAAAAATCGGTAAAATCGCTTTACCAGAAACTCGGGGCTAACGAAAAATACAGGCTATATATATATAAATACAGGCCATATATATATATATATATATATATATATATATATATATATATATATATATATATATATATATATATATATATATATATATATATATATATATATATATATATATATATATATATATATATATATATATATAGCAGTAACTGACGCCAGTTTTACTAATACGAGAGCTCTTGATTGAATGAAATGACAAAAATAATTTGGAAAAACCGGCTTTCAGAACATAAAAGTTTCCACCAGCACCAAATCTTGTGGATTCTTCAATATTATCTAATTCTAGTAGTATGTATTTCTAATACTCTTTTTTTTTGCTTTTACATCATCAATACTAAATCCTATATCCAATTTTTTGAAGCGCCGATGTGCGCATTTCTTTGTTTTTATATATGTCGCTTCTGATATTCCATAAACATTCCTGCTCTCTATAAAGCTGAACACGCTTTAAATTTTCATCTTCACTAAATTTTCAGGTCATTCTACCGGGAAAATAATAATTTATTAGTATATTACTTCAGCCAAATCATACGGACTATACGGAAGTAAGCCAGCGGCTGGCACCAATACGCAGGTACGCCAGCGACTTGCACGACACGTTTAGACGTGTCCGCAACGCAGACGCGGTGGTTAGAGAGGACGCGGGTGCAGGCTGCTGGCACGAAAAATAGACGGTCTTTCTATTCGGTCCAGCGCTGGAGGACAACGCTGGACTGGCACGAAAGAGTGTTTACACGGGGCCACTACCATGCCAGCGCTGGCGTTCCAGTGACACTAGCGCCAGCTACTGGATACGTCTAAATCTTCCTTTATCTTCACGACGTCGAAATTCCAGTTCTTGAGCGGCATGCATGTAGACCTTAATCCAATAGAGCATGTGTGGGACTACATTCTTAGATTTGTGCATGCTGCTGAAGTGATTTCATTATATTTTCAGGAACTGAAAAAAGCGAGCAAGAGGCGGTAACACGCACTACTGATTTTCTCTTCTTTTTGCCCTTATTATAAAAAAAGTAATTTGTCAAAATCAAATGTATTCTTAGTATACATTTCAATTTATTATTTGTGCTAATTTTGTTATTTTCGCAATTATTTATTTACATCTATAAAAAATCCATTGATTTAACTTAAAAATAGGTGTATTAATTGTTTCGTTTAAAAATAACACTCTCAAATTTTGCAGCGCCCTCAAAATAAATTATGGGATACTTTTTGTGCGCAGTGTATTTAGATTAATTTGATTTAATTTAAGGCCTCAAAAACGATTTTTTCGACATTTTTGAGATTACAGTACCTATAGAAATATTTTTAGGGAAGTAGTCACAGTTTGGAGGGCAATAGTTTCCTCAGTTTTGAAAGATCGCTGCCATTTCCTATATATGCTGACTGTCGATATTGTATGAATTGCTATAGAACACATGTATTTTACAGTACGCAGGCCGCAGTTCAGAAATAGTTCCAGTCCAATATTTAATACAGATTTCCTTTATACGGGGCGAATAAGTGCATATAGTAACAGGCCTGGAATCGCAAAAAAAATATAAATTGGGTTTTCTCCCCGTTTTAAAGTCTTTGGTTTACAAAATGCATATTTAAATATCTCCGTATTGATGTGAGTATATAAACAAAATGCCAACGATAAGTTGAGAACTGTCAAACTGATTCGTTTTAAATTTGCACCAAAAACAGACTAGGTTCTTGTCTCAGGAGATTAAATTTTGGGTATCATGAACGCAGATCTTCGATATTTTCAAGGAGTATAAAAACATAAAAATTCATATTTTGAGAACGCACAAATCGATAATATTTATATTGACAACAGAAATACACTGCAGGACTGAACAAACGGGACAAGCGAATTTTCAAGTAAAATTTAAATTCGAATTTTTCCAATATTTTATTTGTTCGGAAAATTTACAAAAGCAGTTTGCCAGTTTTAATTGCGAAATCAGCTTAATCTTTGGTGAATTTTTAAAAAAAAATCCATTGGTGTACAAAAAATATGTCAAAATTACGTAAAAACTTAGCGATCCTAAAAATCATGTACGCATATTTTAACACCCTTTAGCATGCCAAATTAATTTAAATTTAAAAGGTTTTAAGTTTTAAAGAGTACTGAACAATTTTTCCAAAAGGGTTTTTAATTTTCCTCTAACTTTATTATTTCTCAAAATACCGGTGATGTTTTTGAGTCAAATTTGCTAATACCGGGTGAGACATATAACGTGCTCAAATTGGGGACGCTTTTATAACTGCAGAAGAGGCAAATTTTCTGTGAAAAACAATTGAAAGCTATTTCCGGTTTTACGGAAAGTGACACCCTGCTTTTTATTTTAAAATTTGTATCACAAGTTAACTTTCGTTTTCAAAATGATGGGTTTTGAAAATTCAAAATTGCAGCTTCATAGAAAAAATGCAGTCACTATTTTTAAAATGCTTGCTTCAAACACTTCAAAATAAACTTATTTCTTAATTTTCGATCTGGACTTAAAAATCGATTTGGATACTAAGAGAATTTTTTAATTTTTATCACTTCTGGTTTATTCGAAATTTACTGCAATATTTTTAATGGCACCTTGCATTTTTTTCATTCAATTCATTTTTGTCATTTAAATATGTTTTGTATGCTCACCTTTATTTTCAAGGTGGCGCTATGCCAGCCATTTTTGACATATCAGGAAAGATTTTATTTAAAATAAATATCTAATTAATAGTCATTTTCAAAATAAAGGTTAACATTTGATACATCTTTAAAAAGATAATCTTACGGCGAAAATGACTGAAATAAAAATACAGGATGCTATTAAAAATATTAGAGTAAAACTGAAAGAAAAATTATAATTACCGAATACGCTTTTTAAATCGAAGTGTTACAAAAAAATGAAAAATAAGATTATTTTGGAATGTTTACCACAAGTATTTTATAAAAAATCATTGCATATTTTCCATAAAGCGGTAAAGTTGAATTTTCAAAAAATGGCTGAGCAGCCGCCATTTTGGAGGAGAAGGTTAACTTGTGATCTATTGTTAAAAAAACATAATTTTATACTGAATACGATAGTACATACAATTTACAGGGATCTTATTTTAAATGAAAAATAAGAGTCACTTCCATTATAACCAGAGGTAACTTTTAATTGGTTTTTTTTTGAGGAAAACTTACCTCTTATAGAGTTACAAAATTGTCTCAGATTTCAAATTGATATGTTTAAAACTAAAAAAATGGCAACCTGTTACCCAACACCTGCATTTTTAAAAATAATAAAGTTAGACAAAAAATAAAAAAATCATTTGAAGAAAATGTTTCTAGCCAGAAAACGTTACATCACACGGCCAATACAAAGTTACAGATTAATACGTAAGAAGAAATTAATTTTTTTCAAAAAAAATCACTCTTATCTCAGATAATATAAAAAAAATTTAAGAAATGTTTAAATTTTTTTTTATAATTTCATCGAAAATTGTTCTTAGCTGATCTAGTAGGGTAGTGGCACCAGTTATGGACACTTTAAGAAATTATTTTCATATAAATGGTCGAAAATGCCTATTTTTTGTTTAAATCACAAACTCATGTATAGCAAAATAAAGCTTAGATATTATTCTTCATCATGGTTTAGAAGTCGCTTAGCTTAAATTAAGTTAAGTATGCATAATTAATTTAGTTGTGGTAGATATTTTTGCCCCAGTAATGGACATGCATTTTTTTCACCAATCCTAATTTGGACACCTGCTGATCCACTAATGGACATTTATTTGTTTTATTTATATTTCTTTAAATGGCTAAAATTTTTATGGCACAGAAGAGAAATTAAGCACCTATAAAAGATTAAAAAAGAGTGTATTTAAACAAATATGTACATACAAAAACAAATAATAATTTTTGTTGCATAAGATTTAAAGCATTGAAACATATAGGAAAGCTAACACACAAATGATCCTTACTAACTAAATACATAGGTACAAAATAAAACAATAATTTCTAAAGGATAAAATTCAAAACATTAAAAACAGGTACTTAGATGGGATAATAAAAAAATGAGTCCTACGAAACACACTAAAATTCAAAACAAGTCTAGTACAAATTAAATTAATTTCATAGTCTTTAAAATTCTTCTTCCTCCCCACTACTCCAATCATCATGTTCATCACTAGTATCGATGGTAATGCCACATTTCTCTCATACAAACTGTGTGTCCTCTTCCGAATCTGAATAACTGTTTCTAAGACTATTGAGATACTTAAGATTAACACAAATTTTGTGGACTTTATTTGGACATCTAAAACATGAAAGCCATTTTGCATTTTTTTCTAATACATGCTGGTCCTTCCATTGTGTTTGACACTTGTAACACTTCCACTCCGCCATTGAAACTGCAGAATTTTTACCTTTTGTTTGATTTTTCTTTCTAAAGACTTTTGGTTTTTTAACTTGCAATTTTTTTTCTTTTTGTTTTTCTTCTCTTGCCCTTTTTCGACTTTCTTTTAATTTTTGTTTTTCTAGTTTGAGTGCTTCTTTCTTTTGTTGTTCATGTAACCAAAAATCAGATGTTATCACCGAACGTGGTTTTTCCCTTACTTTTTTCAGAGATTTTTCTTCTTCTTTTGGCCAAAAAAGATATTTTTTAAATGGAGAATCCGTAGTAACGCAAGTTGCATTAGCGCCGTCGTGATCTGAGCCATTGGCATTGGTATGATCTGTGCCAGTGTGTTGTGTTTCGTGAATAGTTTTTTGAAACGGTAGCTCAAAATACGGATTATCTATAAAAGTATCATTCGATTTTGATGTGGAAGGTTTTGCATTATCTGGAGTTTGCTGAATTATCTTCTCAAATTCTGTAATGGAAAATTGCTCTTTTTCTGGCGTTGTTTGTTTTTTATTTTGTTGCTGTTGTTGAGATGTAAAATTTAAGTCTTCTTCAACTTCTTTCAAGAATTCCTGCAAAGTGTCTACAGAGTGATTCGTATCTTCTTGCAGAACTGGAATATGTTCTGCAAGTTGCATTTCATTGTCATCGATTTCTAATGAAAAGTTCAAATTTGCATTTTCGTCAACTACGATACTAACATTTTCCCTTGAGATGGTGTTAATACTACTTAATTTTTGTATTTTTCTCCAGGTGTAATACAGGTCTTTGCCTGATTCGGGTCCCCTCCATTCCTCTTCCAAAAGGTGTTCTTTCATAATATCAAGTGTATTTTTTGGTATGTTAGATTCTAAAATATGTATGCAGTTCTCAATTTCATCATGCGTATTTTCGTCATCATGCGTATTTTCTTCATCATGTGCATTATTTTGATTATCTATGGCATCTGCTTGTCTGTATATCATTTTTGAATAATCCACGTTATTGGCATTAAAAGGAAAAAGTCCACAAACGCGGAACCCATTTTTAATTATACCTACCTGGGAAAATGGCATCTTTTAAAATAGTTTCAAGTAATCTGGCAACATGTCGCCTCAAGAATTGCTTGTTTTCGTTTTCTATAAGCCATTTTCTTACGTAGGTTTTCCATTTACTTTTTAGCGGGTAAAAAACTGCCACATCAAGTGGCTGCATAACATGAGTGGCATTTGGATAAAATGCCACTAAAATGATTTCTTTTTCACGCAAAAACATGCTAAGGTGCAGAGTTAAATGGGACTTATGTCCATCGACAAAGAAAATTACAGGGCGTTCGATGTTATTTTGTGTTAGCCAGGGCTCAAAAATATTTGCCATATATTCAAAAAAGAGCTCCCCTGTCATCCATCCTGATACCGACTTTCCTAAACCCCAACCTTTTGGAAAATTTTGGGCAATATCTGAAGGTATTCTCTTGTACGAATACACGACCATAGGAGGCGCCATGTTTCCGGACGCAGCAACTGTAAGCAGTACTGTAAGGTTTTCTTTTTCCGAGGTTTTTGACACATCGTATATATTTTTTACCCCTTTTGGTGCCAAAACTTTGCCTGAGTAGTTATAATATGGGAGCGCCTCCTCCTCCTCCTCTTCCTCTCTCTCATGTCCCTCATTCTTAACTTCCTCCCCTTTTATTCTCATTCGCATCATATTTTTAATTTTTTCTCTTTGTTCTCCCACATTTGATTTTGCATTCTTAAGTCTTATAAATAGGTGCATCAAGATCATTTTAGTATGTTAAGGTACGAGTGACTGTTAAAAGAAAAAAATCTGTTGAATAAATCTATTAATAATAATATTAAAATAAAATGAGTGAATCAGTTGGAGAAAGAAATCGATCCATTCCGCTTCAGAGCCTCGAAGAAATTATACCAGGAGTTCAAGAAGAAAATATACCATTAGTTCGAGAAGAAAATAATGGGATTGTTTTAAAAAATTTGAACAAAACTGAGAGTGAAGAGAAAAAAGTGTTTTGTGCTATTTGTTTTGAAATAATCGAATATTATGATTCATGTAGACCAAATACATGTTCCCACATTTTTTGTTTAAAATGTATTTTAAGATGGAATGATGAAAATTGTTGTTCTATAATGGTAAACAATTGTCCTGTATGTCGCACTAGATATTACTATTTGGTACAAATCTTCAAAGATGTAATTAGACATCATTTTGTTGTAATTTTAAAAAGAGGATAATATTTTTTTTATAATTTGTGTTTGTGAAAACTCTGGTAACAAATAATTTTGTAAAAAAAGTAAATGTAAATATATATATAATAATTGACACACATTTTTTCCTTTTCCTATATTGAAACGACAACAATGATCTAACAAGTTTTTTAATACATACTAATTTTCACATTACATAACAAAACAATTGTTATGGGTTGACACAAAAAGTGCCACGCCCTAAAATGGCACCACTTTTGCAGATCGAATCTTAAATTTTCTTATGGGAATTTACATGTAAAAATGACGGTTTTGATTGTCGGACCGGCATAGCCTAATCTACTACTTTTTAATTATACTAATAATATTAATATAATTTGCATCAAGTAAGAGAAAACTCAATTGAATACAGAAACAAGCGTTAACAAAATGTTATGCTAATATATGAGTGCTTCTAGTGGCAGTAGACATAATCGACACTTTTTTTACATATGATTAACTATTTCATTTACAAATACAGTGTCAGATGTTAGAATAAAAAGAAGTATTTTGCATATAGCACTGAAAATATATAACCGCTTATAGTAACATTTGACATTTTTAAATTAATATTCTTGACGTATTCTTATTATCTTTACAATTTAAGTTTAAAATTAATATTTTTGACATTATCTATCCATTACGTTTATAACCTATATTTAAAATTAATATTGTTAAACTAATCTACCCATCACATTTACAAACTATGTTTAATATTAAACCTAACCTAACCTAACCTAACCTATATTTAAAATTAATATTGTTAAACTAATCTACCCATCACATTTACAAACTATGTTTAATATTAATATTTAACAATATAATTTTCTATTTCTTTTTTTTCATTTTTGTTGCAGTAAAAGCAAGCATGTTCAGGAATTAGTATAAAAAGATGTATCCTACAAATAGCACAATGTAAATCAGAAGCACTAACAACATAGGCTCTTTTGTAGTGGCAGCTCACGTGATCGGATTCCCCTCTCCGTAAATATCTCATGTGAATTGCACTACAAGGAAGGCAAATAGCAAATGTTCCTAGTCTTCGACTTTCAATTTTAGAGTAGCTTTGTATAACACATACATCTTTTTCTTCAAAATTATTAAATAATTCACTAGCCCTAAACTTGCTTACTTTTACGTCACCCTCGGTTCCTAAATTTAGTAATTGTCCATCCATATCCACTCCTTCGTCAATTTCCTGATCATCTTCCTCCATCTCTTCCTCTTCCTCCTCTTCAATATAATTAATATCGATGTTACATAAGAATGATCTTCTAACAAGCCTAGATGACTTGTCCAAAAATGAATGTTTATAAGTGATGGAATCGCCTTCCAAGTTATTAAAAATCTCTTCTCTTTCTTCAATTTGAGCGGCGATCTCCATATTATTTTCTTCAATTTGGACAGCGTTTCCATTCATATTTTCTGCCATTGTTAGGAACTTTGGATTTAGATCGATTTATTTGATAAAAAATTTGGTTATACGTTAAAATAATAGCGACAACTGATATTACAGCGAATGTTACTGTATGATCGTCGAGTGGATGTTCTTAAGTATATATCCCATCAACCACCACTTTTACTACCTGCAATACATAAGTTTTTTTTTTTTTTTTTTTTTTTTTTTTTATTCACTGTCCCTTTCCCTGTCAGTTGCCTCGGGGGGGGGGGGGCCAGGGGGGCTTCGCCCCCCTCCCCGCTCCGCCAACCCCCCTAAGGGGGGCTTCGCCCCCCTTAAACCCCCTCACCCTCACCTTATCTTCTTTCTCTCCCTTCCTTCTTTCTCTTTTTTATATGTTTCTCCGTTTTCCTTCCTTCTCCTTTTTCCTTCCTTCTCCTTTTTCCTTCCTTCTTCTTTTTCTTTCCTTCTCCTTTTTCTTTTCTTCTTTTTTTTAACCTAACCTAACCTAACCTAACCTAACCTAACCTAACCTAACCTAACCTAACCTAACATAACCTAACCTAACTTAACTTAACCTGAAGAGGGTAGCCCGAAATTGGGGAGCCGGGATTTGAGTCTCGGAAATTCTGGAGTCCGGGGGGTAAGGGGGGAAGGGGGAGGGGGAGGGGGAGGGGGGTAAGGTAGTTGATCGGCTTGGGAAAGTGGTTTTTAGAGATTGTCGTTCAACTTTAAGTAGGACACATGTGATTAACTTTTGCATATAAAATCGCCTCAGCGAAGAGACGAATGCAATTGATTTCTGCATTCACACTGTGCAGAGCTCGCGAGTTTTCTGGTGTTTACATTGTGTTTATTTGGTAATTTTTCAATTTTTATTTTTATTTCTAACATTTTTATTTGGCAAGATTTAATTCTTATATATATTGGTGACATTTTTATGTACATTTGTGGCATTTTATTTGTTATTACGATTTTTTTTCATAATGGACAATTTTTTGGCATCGAGTAGCAAAATTATTGACAATGACTTTGACTTATACACATGTACTCAAATGCAGAATTTTGCAAACCAACAAAACAATGAAACAGACGTATTTACAACTAGTCAACAACAAACTATTCAGGACTTGAATGAAATTATTTATAATAGCCAAGTTCAAAATAATGCCAACAAACAGAACAACGAAAAATATTTATTTACAGCTAGTCAACAAGAAACTCTTGACGATCTTAATGACATTATTGACAACAAATCGGACTTAATTACAACAAAAACTAAACAAACTCTTGAAGAACTGAATGACATTGACGAAACTCAAAATTCTAGCGATGAGGATATTGTTTGTTTTCAAAAATCTAATACAAATTATTGTTGACTCATTTGAAGAAATGGATTCATAAAGTCAATTAATTTCTATTGCTTTTTTCAAAATTTGACTATAACTAAATAAAAATGCACAATATTAATTTTATTATTATACAAAGAACTTCAAAAATGCAATTGCTTTTTTCAAAATTTGACTATAACTAAATAGAAATGCACAATATTAATTTTATTATTATTATTATCCAGAAAACTTCAGAAATGCATAAGTGTGTAACATGTAATAAAGTCTTCACTAGAAAGGATAATTTATTGCGACATAATAAAAAACATGTTAACGGAAATTCCACAAAACTCAACAGTTGGTTGAAAAAACCAAAGCTTGTTAAAGGTAAGAACATTTTATTTTTCATGTTATATTTTGTAAAATATTTTTTCTTAATTTATAGATTCTACAAATATTGTAAAATATTGTAAAGAATGCAAGAAAAATATAAACCAAAGTCTATGGGGTGGACATCTTCGATCTAGTGTGCACAAGAACAATTCCAAAATAGGCTTGGAGGAAGGTGTTGAAATTATCAAGTCAGCATTCAGGGAACGAATAATATCTTATAGGATTTCCTCACACAAAACTTCATAAATGTGAAAGAGTATTTTCAACATTTGGAATACAAAATTGCACATCTAATAGATCAAGAACTGCAGAAACATAAATGTATCAAGCTAAATATGGAACTGTTCGGTTTCTATTTTAACCCCAGCAGCGACAGCTATGATGTCAAATCTTTTAATGCGCCGTTCCAAGTCATTTGCCAGGGATATCAGAAAAAAGAACTGTTAGAGCAAATCTGCACCATTATTGACCAGAAAGCTGACGAATTTGCAGAAAGAGATTCAGGTAAAGAATTTATTTTCGATTTTACAACAGCAACAAAAAAAGTAATTTTTTAATTTTTACGTTGCAGGATGGGCTTTGATGAATTTACTTCATTTGGAAATTAATGTTAACAAGCACAATCCGCTGAGAGCCTCATCTTTTATCGAACTTCCTCAAGAGATCAAGAGACGTCAAGCTGTGATCAACATTAGGAATGATGACAACTTTTGCTTCGCCTGGGCAGTTGTGTCTGCTCTTCACCAACCAAGCGGATTAGATTTTGAAACTTCATCCTACCCACACTACTCTTCTGTTTTGGATATGTCAGGTATAGAATTTCCAATGTTGCTAAGAACATTAAGATTTTTGAAGAAAAAAATAACATTTCTATTAATGTATATGGATTAGAAATTATAAATCCTAAAAAGGGGTATGAAGTAATTGGTCCACTTTATTATTCATCGAATAAAAAAAATCAACATGTCAATTTATTGTTAATAAGTGATGATGATGAAAAAACTTTTCATTATTGCTATATTAAAGATTTATCAAAACTAGTTTCTGCACAAATTTCTAAACATCACGGAAAAAAATATATTTGCGATGGTTGTTTACAATATTTCCCTACAGAAGAAAATTTATTACAACACAATAGCTATGATTGTGATCATTTACGAATTAACCTACCTTCTAAAGAATTAATAAAAGATAAGTTTGGAAACTATTCATATGATAATATTTTGAAATTTGTAAATTATCATAAACAAATGAAAGTTCCTTTCGTGGTGTATGCAGATTTTGAATGCATTTTAAAGCCTTTAAATAATGACAATGTTGATAAAAATCCTAATACTTCATACACCTTAAAACAATATGAACATATTCCACATTCATTTGCCTATTACATTAAATGTTCATTCGACGATAATTATTCTAAATTTGAAAAATATAGAGGTCAAAATTGTGATACATTATTTATAAATTCTTTAGAAAGAGATGTGTATAACATATACAATAAATATTTAAAGACTCCTAAAAAGATGATTCCTTTGAACGAACTGGACAAAATTTATCATAACTATGAAACAGTTTGTCATATTTGTAATAAACCTCTTTTAAATGACAGGGTTGCAGATCATTGTCATATAACCGGTCTTTATAGAGG